>OZ024822.1:54885863-55485863 GCA_964016985.1 Anodontia alba
CAACTGTTGTTTTTTTTTGTGTGTTTTTTTTCTTTGCTTTAGCTTTTCAGTTATTTCTTGCTGTCGAGTCCTCATCTATATTCGTTTGATTTTTATATTCTTGGAGATGTTGAACTGATGTGTTCGGAACCCTTCGCGCGGTCTTAACAAATGTGTTGTGTATGCCACGGGAGAACTATGGGCGAGGGTTGTGGCCACGTAAAGTCGATTTAAGCCTCCCAGTAATAATTTACTGATGTTCCAAGACGGTGCTTCTGCTGTGGTTTACTATGTCTGTCATTTTGTATCTTTGCATGTATGTACTGGTGATTTTGTATTTTGGGTAGCCTTTCGGCCATTTTAGGGGAAAGAAACTATCAGTTTAGCTTCATGCTTTTAGTGTTTTGATTGTGGTGCCGTTGCTTTAAATGCGTCTTTCTTTGCCTTTGGCGTCTTGGGCGGAAAGTGTTAGGTAATTGTATCCATTCCTGATCATTGCCTTCCTTTCTATTTATTTCTGCGTAGGAAGATTTTTGAATAGTTTTACAATGTACAGGTATAAAGGTCATCCAGGTCACATAGTAAATTTTGTTTCTAGGACCCAAAAGGCTCCATATAGAATTTGATAAAAAGAAAATTGTCTGGTGCTTTAAACACTCCCCCCACGCCCCCACGCCCCCTCCCCCACACCCCCTGCCTCCCACCCCCGCCCCCACGGTTGTTTACTCTACTGACCGTTCTAAGGCGATGGTCCCGGTGTTAGTCTTACTCTTTGTTGCTTTGTGGTTTATTCTACGAGGCGATTTGTTTTATGTCTTACCTTGTGTTATTTTGTTCTTGTGTTTTTCAGTCTGGGAAGGGCTGCGGTTTGTGATTGTGGCACTCCCTGGACTTTTCTCTTACCTTTTTTTTTTCAGAAGAAGTCATTTGAATACGTGCACGGCCGGACAAGGGGCGAGAAGTCATTATTACTATTTAGCATTTTAGTCCATCTAAGCCTTTATCTCAAATGGGCTAAAAGAGAAATAATAACAATAATAATAATAATAATAATAATAATAATGTATTACTGTAGAATCTGTCCGCCACCAATGGTTAGGTTAGGTTTTAGGGTTAACCCTAACTTCGAATGGGTACATTGGAAAAGCACATGACCATTTTAGGTGGCGGACAGATTCTATAGTCGCTCAAATAATAATAATAATAATAATAATAATACATTTTAAGAAGAAGAAGAATAGGCATGTCTATTATACCCATAATAATATTTGTTTTTTTATTATTTAAGTCTATCGAAGCCTTTATCTCAAGTGGGCTAAAAGAGAAAGATAAATAATAATAATAATAATAATAATGTATAACTGTAGAAAAAGTTAGGATAGTTTTTACGGTCAACCCTAACTTTGAATGGGTAAAATGGAAAATCAGTTTTAGGTGGCGGACAGATTTTATAGTCACTCAAATAATAATAATAATAATAATAATAATAATAATAATAATAATATATTTTAAGTAAAAGATAAAGAATGTCTAATATACCCATAATGATATTTGCCTTCCATGCTGCAATGTTGAATTGTTTCTCCATATACTTGGGAGTAAAGCTAATGACACTGCTTAGTCCAAGAATATTGATACATGTTGCCAGTAGAACTGGTAGGCACAGAGGAACTCTTAACACTTTTGCTATGTTCTTCACAAACTCTGAAAAATGGAAGGTACTACATGTACTCTAACCCATTGAAGACTGCAGGCCCCTAAACGGATAACTGGCAAACAGTGCAGACCCAGATCAGACGCCGCAGAATGCAGCGTCTGATCAGGGTCACCACTGTTTGCAAATAGTTTAATTATTTTTCTTTAGGAATACCTATATAATATAGCCTGATATAGCTGATATATAGTATGGGAGAATTTATTCAGTCTTTAATGGGTTAGGTGTTTTGAACAATGCTTCTACTACCTCTTGATGAGCCTAAAATATTGCTGGATTGGTTGCAAACAGGGTAGACCCTGATCAGACGGCACATTGTGCGGCGTCTGAGCTGGGTCTACACTGTCCGCTCAGGTCTTTCTGCCCTTATGCTTAGGATGACACAGTAATACATAATAATGAATATATCATTAATATATACGCATGCCTCAAAATAAAGTGTCCATAGACACGAATGATCCCGCTTTGGCTTTGTCATAATACTTATGTACCGCTACTAAACATAGTGATGAAAATATATTTTTACAGATGTTGCTCTTATAACAGTTTTTTTTGTTTTTTTTTGTTTTTTTTTTTTTTTGTAGATGTTTTGTACATATAACCATATTTTTATATGCAATGCCTTTTGCAATAATTTTGAAGTGCACATATACTTTGATAGATCATGAAATACAGCAATGAAAATATACGATTCTATTGCAAAATACATGCTCACATCTTGTTAAATCCACTTGTGACATTCAGGGGATGTATTTTCCTTGTACAGACAACACCCTTTATACCGACATTCGATACAATGACAAAATTCGTTATAATGACAATTTGACTGTCACGAAAACTTCGCTTAGGAGGTAACAATTTGTCAAAAATTATGTAAGGATATTGTATCAAATACTTTTAAAAACATATGTTTTGTATATCAATCTGCTCATTAAGTATTCTGTATAACAGCAAATTCATTTTAATGACTGCATCTTTGGGAGCAAATGCTGTCGTTGTAACGAGGGGTCACTGTAGAATAGATCCTTTTCAGAAGGAAAATACAGCTTTTGACAGAGTTGCCTCCCCTGAAAGTGTATCGATTCCACTTAAACAGCAAACCGAATGGAATGAGCTGTGAGGATAGCCAAACCGGACTAGGCCTCTGCTCTTTGCATGTACAAGGGCGTTTTGCAAATATCGCTATGCCCAAGCTTACATATACTGTAAAAATCTGCCTTTGAATCGAATTGGGACGGCAGCTGTCCATAACAGCCTTTGTTTGTTATCGATATATTCCACAAAGTTCCCTAGTTTGGATCTCGACAGCCGAAACCCGGTTCAGGTCAGAAGGATGTGCATTATAACACCATAACATTTTGTTAACTTAACAACCCGTTAACATAATTCATTAATAGGTCAACAAAATGCGCTGACGACTGCATCTCACTTTTTGTTAACTTTACTGATATTACAACATACTCAATACAAATAAACCAGCGCACGACAAAGTCTACCATAAGACCAGTGTGACCAGCAAAGACTCAGATCATCCTGTACATCCTCCCAGTGTGACAAGGGTTTATCCCTCTTTCGACAGCCCGGAGGCTGTAGAAGGCACATGCGATCATATGATATGAAGAGTCTGATCAGACTGTGCGGATGTGCAGGCTAATCTCAATCTTCGCTAGTCGCACAAGTCTTATTGTAGGTTTTGTCGAGCGCTGGCTCAAATACACTATTATCAGCAGACGATAAATTGATGATATTTTTATTTATTTCTCTCCGAAAATAGGTTTTGACATTTAATCCAAATTGCGTCTAAGCCTCGAGGGTATTTTTTTTTTCATGCTCAATTCAGCTGAGCATGAAATTTTATCTGCTAATAAATATGAAAATGCCAACAAAAGTTGGCATTTTCATATTTATTATCAGAGAAATATTCATGCTCAGCTATGTTCAGCAAGAAAGAATTCGCAATTGTTAGTAATTTGAGATTTTTTAACAGGACAAATTTCATGCTTAGCTGAGTTGAGCATATAAAAAGTTTTATATCCTCCGGGCCAGGACATGATTCCTGAGGTTTGGAGTCGTGGAATAAAAGCTGATTTTCTCAGCACCTATGTTTATTGGTAAGGTAATAAAGAAACGATTACATGGATTCTCAGGGTTTACAATAAACTTATCAGCATCATCAACCTATTTTGTAACTTTTAATAAAATATGTTGGCTTTAAAATTCGGCTAATACAGCGCAATTGGCCTTGAGAATGTACTGACATTACTTGTCCCGTAGACCAAGTCCGACACAGACGAAGTTCCAACCTTTAAATTCTCTGTATACGTCTCCACAGGTAAATCGTCGCTTCCTGTTAGCGTGTTTATTCCTTTTGATGGTCTTTGACACCAGGGTCCTAGGAAAACACATCAGTGGAAGCCCGAGGATTATAGCAGCCACACCAAACGCCAAGAATCCCAGCCACCAGGCACCCAACCATCGCGGATCCCTTGGGTGCAGGTCAACTTCTGAAAGGCAGATAAAACCAAAGATGAAAATAAAAACATGTTTCACTCGCTAAACGGTTCTGCAGAATAGTTCTAAGAATGCATGAATTTTTAGCAAGATTGCTACAATAACTCTTCTGTTAACGCGTTAAAGCGCTAATCACAACTACAACAGACGACACTTTTCAAAGAAGGAATTTGCTCCTTAGAGACAGCAACGCCCTTTCCTGTTCGAGTAATCTGCAATTTTTGCTTAATTTATCCTAACTGCTTGGACAACTTTCCTCAATACCATACTGGTCCTAAACATGTAACGGGCCCATATTACTACCTGTTGATATGTCAAAAATTGTTTAACCCATTTACGCCTGGTGGACTTTTCTACTATAGCTCTTTGGACTGGTCTATTTCCAATAACAGGGTGTCTGGTTTATTTTAATTATTGCTATAATTTATAAAATTTCCAGTAGATAATGCAGTGTAGACCCTGATCAGACGCCGCGTTCTGTGGCGTCTGATCTGGGTCTACACTGTTTGCTGATGTCCCTTTTATGGGACGCTAGGTTTAAATGGGTTAATGAATGGTAAATCGTGCTGACCCTGATCAAATGTCGCGTTGCTATGTTTGACCTAGATATCCATAGTTTTCTCAAACCCTAAATTTTCGGACACATTCACTCCTTACTATTTTTTTGTCCATAAACTTGAACAAGTTCATTTATAGACGTGTTGATCTTTCTAAAACTTGCTTGATAGGTAGCAAACAGCATAAACCCTGATCAGACGCTACAGTGTTTGCTCAGTGTAAATACAATAGCAAAAACCAATTTGCATATTTGCACACAGTTTGATGCGTTGTTTTGCTATTCGCTATATACATTCAAACAGTAAACACTTTACGTCAACACACCCATGTCAAACGTACTTTTCGGCCATTCTCTATATAAGCCATTAAAAAAAAAACAAAAAAAAACATTGATATTTTCAGTTTTCTCCACAAAATGTGTGTAGTGGACGTTTCTCATGAGTCTACACAGAATACGACCCCTGTATGTCTTTTGTGGAGAAATATCTTTATACCGCTTTTACTAAGAACTATATAAGCCTTGGTATTTTTTACCATATAATATTGGAAATGTTTGTTTACTAAGCTAAATATAATAAGACAAAAGAAAAGGTTGCTTGAGGTAAAAAAACACACACACGCACAACCCCCCCCCCCCCTCCACCCCCCCCCCCCCCCACACACACACACACACAAACACACATTTTGAAAAGCGCGTTCACAGACTGCAAAAGTGTGAACCTCCGCCTGATAATGTACACTCTTACATACCTCTATTGTCGCTATATATCATGGGGGAACATGGAGTACACTTAACAGATTTGTAAACGTAATGTGTACAATGCACATTCATGTGGTTGGGTGGTGTACCTGAAGCAGGGACGTAAGGCATTTTAGTATTTCTTCTGTCTCTGCACTATCATTTGCATTTTTCTTCATTCTCATCTATTTCACTCTTTTCTACTAGCTCTTCTGTGCCATTTCTCGATTTTTAATTGAGACGACACGAAGTGACCCACCAGGGCTGACGTTTCGTAAAAGGGATAAGCATACTAAATGCAACGTACGCATTAATCCTTGTCCTGCTGAATAAATTAAACTGCCATGCCCATTTCTAATTTTCAGCCACAGATTACTTAGTCTAGATTGTTGATATAAATTCACATACTTAATGGCAAACAGTGCAGATCCAGATCAGTTGGCTTCTTTAGAAGCCAACTGATCAGGATCTACATTGTTTGCAAAAGCAGGACATATCCGGTTCAGCAGGGTTAGAATTAAAAGAAAAAACATCTTGGTATAGACTGAATAAAAATCGGATAAGAAATAAGAGAGACATTGCAAGTTACATTTATTAATATTGTTCGCATGGGCGCCGCCTTTTCAGTATCTATTAAGTTATCATTTTTTATTTATTTTTTTATTTATTTATTTTTTTTTTTTTTTTTTTTTTTTTTTTTTTTTGTAAGAGACAAATAAAAGATATGCGCTGCTTATGTGAACATATTTATAGCTTATATGCAAATGAACATAATTACTTGAAAATAACAATAGAATATGTTTCAGGCGTAATTTATTAAATGTTTGCTTATTTATTTTGGTGCTTATGACATCATTTATTCACAAAAATGGCGGTTTCCATGACAGCATTTTCTAAATCGTCAAAACCAAATAACTTTCTTAGTTCTCAACCGACTTTTTTATTATTATTTCGCCAAACTGCTCAGCTTAACAGGCTCTTTATCTTCAGCCATGTTTATTATTTATATGCGTTTTTCCATTAAACTAGAATTCAAACATATGAGTGTTAATGAACAATAGATGTAAAGGGTAAGCCCTGCCTTGGTCTACGAATGTTCAGGTTAGATGCAGTCGATCGACTGAGGTATTCGTCACTCATGGACTGGGTGAGGTGCATTAGACGTTAACTTCGGTGAAGAGAGTGGGTTATTAGAAGATGTTTTGGGAAAGGAGATGCTTGTCCCCGCTGTCTTAAGTCCTAACTGGTCCCCACAAACATTACATATATATGTAAGTACCAAAGTCTGTTCGATGCCAAGCATCTGTTATTTGTATATGCTGATCAACTTTGATTTAATCTATGTATCTCATACACTGTAGGCTTTTGTCAGATGGTTCACCATTGTTATGTACATACTTTGCTTTAAGTTCAATGGTCAGTATGTTACGCTTTTGTCAGATGGTTCACCATTGTTATGTACATACTTTGCTTCAAGTTCAATGGTCAGTATGGTAGGCTTTTGTCAGACGGTTCACCATTGTTATGTACATACTTTGCTTCACGTTCAATGGTCAGTATAGTAGGCTTTTGTCAGATGGTTCACCATTGTTATGTACATATTTTGCTTCAAGTTCAATGGTCAGTATGGTAGGCTTTTGTCAGACGGTTCACCATTGTTATGTACATACTTTGCTTCAAGTTCAATGGTCAGTATAGTAGGCTTTTGTCAGATGGTTCACCATTGTTATGTACATACTTTGCTTTAAGTTCAATGGTCAGTATGGTAGGCTTTTGTCAGACGGTTCACCATTGTTATGTACATACTTTGCTTCAAGTTCAATGGTCAGTATAGTAGGCTTTTGTCAGATGGTTAACCATTGTTATGTACATACTTTGCTTCAAGTTCAGTGATCAGTATGGTAGGTTTTTGTCAGACGGTTCACCATTGTCATGTACATACTTTGCTTTAAGTTCAATGGTCAGTATGGTAGGCTTTTGTCAGACGGTTCACCATTGTTATGTACATACTTTACTTTAAGTTCAGTGGTCAGTATGGAGGCTTTTGTCAGATGGTTAACCATTGTTATGTACATACTTTACTTTAAGTTCAATGGTCAGTATGGTATGTGTTCTCGAAATAAAGTTATCGTTATAACTGATCTTTCAGCCTACCTTCCAAAGTAACATGCAGCTGACTGAACACACCACCAAGACCATACGCCAAAGCAGGTCCAAATATTGCAAGCCCAGTAATAATACCTGAAATATCAAAATACAAGAATTTTTAAACTAAACACCATTTCTTAATAATGAATAGTAAACTAGTTCATATTTTGTATTTGCAGACTGTATTCTAAAAGAAAAACTTACTGCAGTAAAGAGAACCACTACTTCACTTAAGGTTTCCAAAGACAATCGTGTTTTTCAGTCCTTTTAGCATTGAGATTACCTCGCTTGGGGAAGAGAGAGCTAATTTTAGTGCTTTTCGTACGTTTGTTCGATTTGTGCTTGTTTGGATTTGTCGGTTTCCTCTTCCTCTTAGTGTCTGGGATGGGCTGCGGTTTGTGATTGTGGCACTCCCTGGCCTTTTCTCTTACCTTTTTTGACTTTTATTTCACTCTACTGTAGCTGATATTGTGCCGTGTGGCGGCCGTAAACAGTCTCCCCGTACATCATCATAGTGCAAGTTATATCTTATTTCCTTTGGGATCATTGAGCCCATCCTTGTTATTTTGAAAATCGAATACCGCTTAAGCCGGCGCAAGGGGACGTATGCAGCCTCGCAAACTACAGTGTTGCATATGAAGAGACACGATCAAACCCAGTCTCCGATTTTCGTAATTTTGTGTGTTCTTTGTTCCAATGACAATCCTTTTTTACTTTTATTTTACTCCACTGTAGCTGGTGTTGTGCCGTGTGGCGGCCTTAAACAGTCTCGCCGTACATCATCATAGTGCAAGTTATATTTTATTTCCTTTGGGATCATTGAGCCCATCCTGGTTATTTTGAAAATCGAATACCGCTTAAGCCGGCGCTAGGGGACGTATGCAGCCTCGCAAACTACAGTGTTGCATATGAAGAGACTCAATCAAACCCAGTCTCCGATTTTCGTGATTGTGTGTGTACTTTGTTTCCAAAGGCAATCCTCTTTGACTTTTATTTTATCGGAAATATTAAAGATCCATGGTCAACATTCTATGCTTTCATTTTCAATTTCCCCTCCTGTTCTGTCAAACGTAATTTAGAATTCGAGGTTAATAAGTTCTACGATAGCGGTCATCAGCTGTATGATGCTGCACTCCTGAGAAGATGGTATACTCTGCATGATCTCCGTCCATTTAGCGGTACCGAAGTCAATCATAAAAGACACTTTATTGAAATTCCTTTCATAAATACAGGAATCAAATTCATTGATTTAATGACCGATCCATAACGTCATCGATGCCCTGATTATTCTGAAAATAGGGAACCTCCAATTATTTGCTATGAATGTAACAAGCCCATAAGAAACACTATTTTTTTAATTTCATTGGACTTGTTTCAGATCCTGACATTCATATTAACACGGGAAATCTTAAAAGTATTTCAGGGTTAAGAATTCGTAAAATAGTTTCTAAGGGTCCTATAAGATTTCCTAATCACAAAGATTTAACTAAATATAGGGAAGACATAGCTTTTGCATTGAACGAATTTGTTAATCGATGGTGTAAATGAGAGCATATTGAGCCTGGTGCTTTAAATGAATGAAAATTAACATTTTCAATGTTATCCATAAACGTATTATCTTATTCCCAAAATGGCAATCTATTACCACCTAAACCTAAATCTACTTTCTGTCGTTTGAAGCTGGGTATTCAAGAATCTTACAGGAATTATGTTTTAGTTCTAGCTGATAAGGCCGCAAAACAACGTTGTCGTTGTTTGGCGATACATCCTTTGTTTGGCGATACATGCTATTAATTCACTGAAACAGGAACTGAACGGCACAAAGGCCTATGAGGAGACTTTGGAAGAAGAAAATTCAGTTGTCTATGGCCACTGCAACCATTTAGCCCGACGTTGTCTGTAAATTTCAAGAAACAGCAAGACAAGCTTCCTACGATATATTGGTTACCCAAGCTTCATAAAAGACCATATATAGCCAGGTTTATTGCTAATTCAAGCTCCTGTACCACAACAGAACTTTTTTTTAAATTATTAAGTTCTTGCCTCATTGCTATCAAAACTCATGTAATTAGATATTATGAAAGGGTTTACGAAAGATCAGGCAGGAATTAGTTTTGGTCAGTTAAAACTTCTAGTGAGGTACTTGACAGACTATAATTAAGAGGATTTTGCGCGTCCAATTTGTCAACATATAATTTTCTACGCTTTATACAATTTGTCCCATCGTTATATCAAAGAGAAAGTTACAACCTTTATGCGAGCGGAAATTTAATGTACTTCTGTATTAAGAGTTGCATCGGAACCCAGGGTGAAGTTGGCTGGCCGTAAAAGTGCTTCAAAACCCCCGGTGGTTTATTCTACTGATCGTTCTTAGGGGGTGGTCCCGGTGTTAGTCTTACTCTTTGTTGCTTTGTGATTTATTCTACGAGGTGATTTGTTTAATGTCTAGCCTTGTGTCATTTTGTTCTTGTGTTTTTCAGTCCTTTTAGATTGCGATTACCTCGCTTGGGGAAGAGAGAGCTTAGTGCTTTTCGTACGTTTGTTTGATTTGCGCTTGTTTGATTTTTGTCTGTTTCCTCTTCCTCTTGGTGTCTGGAAAGGGTTGCGGTGTGTGAATGTGGCACTCCCTGGACTTTTCTCTTACCTTTTATTTACAAACTTAATTGAGAGTATTTTCAAAGAGAATGTTCTCCTTATCTTGTTTGTAATGCATGCATTACTTCGGATGACAAAACACATCAAGTTAGTAAAATTATCATATGTTATCAACAAAAGGGGTAAAATATTGATGTCATAAAACAATCTTCTTGCTTATCTGTTAACCAAATCATGGTTGACGACCTCTTACCTCTTTAATGGCAAGCCGGTGAATCGGGGTTCAGACTCCATATTGTCCCCGACATGGATGAATTAGACCTCCACGTGGACCGAACAAATACATGATTTTATACTCCGGCACACGATAGTGGCGGCGTATTATGGTTTCACGTTGGACCATGTGTTTGTCCGTCCATCCGTATCTCGTTTCCGGATGATAACTTAAGTAAACATCAATGGATTTCACCAAACTTGGTATGTATATTGATATTGTAGAGATCTGGTTTGGAATTGCTAATGGGCAAATTTCGTCATATTTTGACGGAGTTATCAGCCCGAGACACGCCTCAGTTTTCGTTTCTGGTCGATAACTTGAGTTAATATCAAGGGATTTTAACCAAACTTGGTACAATGCATTGATATTAAGGAGATCTGTTTGGGATTGCTAATGGGCAAATTACGTCAATGTTTGACAGAGTTATCTTCCCGCGACACGATAATGACGGGGTATTATAGTTTAATGTTTTTTATTTACCACTATGAAAGCTGTGGGAGAGGGTTGCGATCCCGTAAAGCTAGCTTAAGCACCCCCCTCCCCCATTTTCCTCACCCCCCGCCCCCCCCCCCCCCCCCCACCCCCCAATAATTTATTACTTACCGTTCAAAGGCGGTACTTACATTTTTGTACTTTTTTGTTAAATGTTTTATAGTGTTTCACTTACTAATGTGTTTTTCTTTTAACTATTATTAATTTAAATATGTGTACAGTTAAGTTGGGGTAACTGAGATGCCACCTTTTTGGAAAAGGGTTGCCAAAGCTCTTTTTTGTGGCTGTTTAATTGCATTTGTCTGTCTTTCCCTTTGATATTTAGAACTTTTTTTTTTGTTTTGTTTTGTTTTGTTTTTGTTTTTTTTTTTTTTTGTTATTTAATATTTATTTCCGAAAATACATTTTACAAATATATTCTATTCAAACAAAATCATAGTCAATACAAGACATGCAAATAACTACAAATCATTACGAAAACACGCCTATTCAAATACACCGAAAATTTTACCACCAAAAAATGGCAATTTTTCAGATAAAATTTCTGATATTTTTCATATCTCCGCCCAAAACTCAGATTGTGGGCACCCGTTAGAACCGCCTCGTCGAGGCGGTTCCAACGAGTACCCACAATCCACGTCCCGAGCAGAAATAACAAAAATAATGTATACCCCTAACAAAAATAATGTATACCCCTTAGAACTTTATGTGGATCTAATTGTATCAGTTCCTGAGTTGACTTATTTATTTTGACAAAAAATTGGATAAACTTGAAAGTGAAAAAAAGCTCTTTTTTCATTTAGTCTGAAATTCTAAGACATCCGGCACAATTTATAGTTCATTTACAAAATTACTTGCTAATTATATTATAGCTATTATATCTATATTTTCTGACATACAAATAAAGAAGAACTGCAACAGAGGAACCGCTTTGGAAAGGTCAGCAGAGATAACTATTGAAGTGGAGTGCTTAAACTAGTTTTACTCGATCCTACCCTCGCTCTCACTTCTGATGCAGCTCAAAAAGTTTAGATATGAGTTCGATCTACGTAAGATCCTCTTCCTCAGCAGTAAAACATCACAGTAAAGCACAACTGATCACAAAATTGCAATGAAAAATATAGAGGGCTCAATGGCAAGCCAAAGCCAGAGCAAAATAAACTACAAGTTGGATTTCGATGGGTCAGACCTCAGACGCACAGACAGCAAGTAAGGCGCCCGCACTTTGAAAGAGATTGAGGAAGGAGCCCTCATTCAGTCCGGCCCCAGTCGCTGTTATGCAATTAAAGAAGAAAGCAAATTTATCAAACATAATTGGGTTCACAACATGCATGCAGTGCTGCATAACGTGCATGGTTGAATTATGACTATTTCTTTTTAAATTTTCAAGTAAAGTCAAATCAAAATAATATTTTCAATGATTTTGTGGCGTTTGCTACGCAATCAAGCATAATGTAACTTATTAGGTATATAAATCACTTCTACAGCCTTAGTGTGAAAGCCGACTTTTGCGGGCTTTTTCACAAAATTAAACAACGCATATTGGGTACGTACCTGGATGGGTGACTGGCTGGCTTGACTTCGTGGAATAACCTGCAAACGCCACATTTAGTTACAAGCAGTGGAATGCGAAATGACAAAACTATCATCTGCGGGCGCCTGTAGCACGGATATGTGTCCCTTGTAGCGTTGCATAGGCTCCTTCCTCGGGTCTGCTGTGTGGGTAGTGTTGGTGGCTTCGAGGCAAAGTCAAGAGAAGAGGGGAAGAAATGTAACTGATTAGTTATATAGGTAATTTCTACAGCGGGTAAAGTGGTCGGGTATTCCACGAAGTCAAGCATCTCGGTCCACCCACCCAGGTATTAACTGCAATGTGTCTGCCTAACTTCGTGAAAGAGGAAACCACACTAACCTCGTCGCCATAAAAGTCGACTTCCATATCAAGGCTGTAGAAGTGGTCTATAAATCTTCTACATTTCTTGCCCTCTTCTCTTGATTTCACCAAAACAGCCCACACTGCAGACCCGAGGAAAGTACCTATGCTCCGCTGCCAGTAACACTTACCTCTGCACCGTGGTCCAGAGATGATGGCGTAATCACTCAATCCACCGCTTGCCACCAAATTTAGAGTTTGCCGGATCGTCCAAGAAGTCAAGCAAGCCGGTGACCCATGCAGGTACTGACCGCAATGCGTGTTGATTTACCTCGTGAAATCACTCTACATACTTCGCCATGAAAGTCGGCTTCCGCAGTAAGGCTGTAGAAATATTCTATATACCTATTCCATTACATTTCTCTCTTTTCTCTTCACTTCGCCTAGAAGTCACCAATACTTCCCACCCTGAAGACCTGAGGAAGGAGCTTATGCAAATCTGCCAAGGATACCTATCCCTTCTACCAGGATCTGAAGATGATGATTGTGTCATCTCTCATCCCATCGCTAGCCGCTAAATGTAGTGTTTGCCTGATCTTCCACCAAGCACCGCTTCACCCATGCAGGTACTGACCGCAGTGTACGTTGCTTAACTTCGTGAAAGAGCCAGCCATTCGAACCGTATCGCAATAAAAGCTGGCTTCCACAGCAAGGCTATAGAAGTGATCTATGTACCTGATTCGTTGCAATATTACCTCATGGTACAGGGCATAAAAAACAGCTCTCACTAAATATGCACTATCTCATACTAATATTTATGCCCTTATCTTAGCAATATTATATTAGTTAAACAGTAAGTCTATGACACGAAATCAAAACAGTGTCGGTGTGTGTGTGTGTGTGTGCGTGCGTGCGTGCGTGCGTGCGTGCGCGCTTGTGTCCGTGCGCGCTTGCGTGCGTGCGTGCGTGCATGTGTGTGTGTGTCAACTAGTAGATATATAAATTAAGTCTAATCAGTTATCAGTCTATTTCACCAGACAAACAAAAGCTGATTCATTTTATCAAATCTTGATATCTTGAATGATATAATATCGCCTTGTCACTACGTACTCGTATGTAGGATGTCTAAGACATACCAAAAATATTTCCATTTAGAATAGACCCGAGATCAAAAGGGGGACAAAACCGAGTTGCACCCCGAACCCTATCCCCCCACCCCCGGAAAGTGTACCATTTCCCCTTAGATATTCGGACACTGTCACTTATCCCTTACCATACTCATTCTGACAAATGATGTGAACCAGTTATATATGCTTGGCAAGTTCAGCGTTAAAATGGCAAACAGAGCAGACCTTTATAAGATAGTTTAGCTTAGTCTAAACTATTTGCTCATCCTGTCTGTAACAACACAAAGATTTCCCTCAAAACAAGCTATTATTTTATGACTGGAATATATCATGCAAATAGGGGCCTGAACACAAATATATGCTTATGTGCTCATACCAGCGGTCTTCATCATCTATGCATTCTAGCAGTCTGATCAGAGTCTACTTGTTTCGGCAGTTTAGGTCATAGTTCCAGAGAATGTAATAGTTGTGATAATTTAAGATTTATTTCTCAGCCGTTTTAATACCATAACGTTTATTGGACTCTCTTTAACATTGCCTTGGCGAGGCGATTTTAACAAGTAGCACAATGAATGTTTGATGTATAAACAAAAACCATCACAATTATCACTTTATATGTTAGTACCCAGATATTCACCGGGCAAAGGCGATTTTAATTCGCACCACGCGCATGCGCAAGCTGCTCTAGATTTTCCGCTTATCTAACATTATATAAGACCCTTTGTGGATGATGTAGTTTATTTAACTACTGTAGCTATCACAAATATTCGAACGCTGTATATGCATCTTCTTATCGTACTTATCATAAAATTTGAACAAGTCTATTTGGCTACGTGCAAGTTACTGTGTCTAAATATACTGACACACTGCAGGCCTAAATCCTGTGGAACAGTTTGCCCTTTGGCAGCAGTGTATCAATACTACCATGTGTGCTCAACATTACGAAAACATGCCTATTCAAATACATTGAAAATTTTACCACCAAAAAATGGCAATTTTTCAGATAAAAAATCTGATATTTTCGTATTTCTGCTCAAAACATAGACTGTGGGTACTCGTTAGAACCGCCTCGAAGAGGCGGTTCTAACGAGTACCCACAATCTATGTTTTTGAGCAAAATAAGAAAAATAATGTTTGCCCCTGTTTGGGGCAAATACAAAATTACGTGAAAGCTCTTACCCATATAAAACCCCGTGTTTCGCTTGTTAGTATTGTCATCCAGGTACTGAGCCAACATGGGAAATCTCGGAGCTTTACCAAAACCTTGAAAAATCATACCGATAGCGATAAATGCCATGGCAGCAGACCGTACATCAGCTATGGATTGCTTCTCTTGGCTGTTGGAATTTAGTAGTTGTTCTGATGAATTCGCCGTAGTAGGAATCTTTGATGAAATATTGGTACATAGCTTCAGTTGTGTAGTTAGTGTAAAGTTCTTCATAAGACCCCCGTTTGAGGTAGGCGTTTCGTAGTTATACATGAAATGCGGAATGGAACAAATAATTCCTGAAATTCCATAAAACATAGCAGAGACACATAGCACCCTGGGAATGTGGACCTTTGTTGCAAAATGGCTGGCAATCAGAATCATAAAAGAATATCCTATGTCGTTACATGCTAGTAAGTAACCGGTTTGTCCACTGTTAAGTCCAAACTGTTTTTCGATTGTCGTAATCTGAGAGACGATATACATGGAGAGAGAAGACACAACAATCCCAGTACAGCTATATACTGCTGTGAACCAGTTTATACTGGTAAACCCTCTAAGCACTTTTGGCTTGCAGCACCCAACGCCACATTCTGGTTCCTTCAGTTCTAGTTTCATGTTTGTAAACTATAAACAACTACAAAATCTCAGACAGTTCAGACTGACGTAGGTTTAGAAACATTAACTATGTCTCCCCCGATGTAGAAATATTTCCTTTATTATAAGAAGCATCACGAAAACATACCTATAAAACTTTGACCCCCTTAATCCCCACTTTTATGTAATAAAATTGGGGTTTACAAGGGTATATATTATTTTTCTTCTCAATAACATAGATTGTGTGTACTCGTTAAAACTGCCTTGCCGAGACGGTTCTAACGAGTACCCCAATCTATGTTTTGAGCAGAAATATGAAAAATATCAGAACTTTTGTCTGATTTTTTTTCTTATTGTTGTGGTAAAATTTTCAGTATATTTGAATAGGCTTGTTTTCGTAATGGATATTTTTGTGTGTATGGATTTCATCGATGTGTGAACACCGGCGAATCACTTCAAACTGAATTTATGTGGTGAGAAAAATTGCAGGTATTTGTACATCCATCGATAGAATCTACACCAAAAAAATCTTATAATTCCAACTCGGACTTGCTTAAGTTAGAAACGTGAGTAAAGTAACCGATTTATGAATTCTACGCGAAGAAAATAGTTCCAGAATTCTTCCTCCTCGGATTGATCGAAGTATAAATGACGTAATGAAACTGCTCTCGACCAATTAAAGTGCGCTAAATTGATGTAAGCTTGCTGAGTTGCAATTATAATGCTATAACGTTAGCGCATATAACAATATCATCAAGGTCCGAAACAACACTATAACCATTACGAAATATATCAAGGCCCAGTTGTTCAAAGCTAACGATGTCGTTAGTTAACGATTCGTTAAAATTTACATCGAGTGATATGCAAATATGCTGAAATTTTTTGCTGAAAAAATGTAAGTAGCTTTTGCAGTGCAAAAGCTACTCGCATTTTTTCAGCAAAAAATATCAGAATATTGTATATTGAATCTGCTAAAACAGTTAATGAAATGACCCTTAACGAGCTCGTTAAGCTAACGACGCTTTGAACAACTGGGCCCAGGATTTCAACAATATTCTCATTAAAATGCGTGAGTATCGTTTCGTTTCGTCCGGTGTTTCCAATAGATCAATTTTAGTAACGAGTTGAACTGCTATTTGAGAAAACGTACCTTCTGACATATGCATCAACAGCGAAGATTCAAATCAGCCTGCGCATTCGACCAGTTTGATCAGAGTCTTCATTGTCCGCATGAAGAAACTTTGCACCCTTGACTATCCAAAATGTTCCAATGAAGCACTGATAAGACTGCACGAACGCTGATCTGAATCTTCACTGGGCGCACATGTCCGAAGGTACGTTTCCTGATGTTGTGGTTCATTCATCAAAAATAAAATTAAGTTAATAATCTCGATATATAACACTTTCAATACCAAAGAAGTGGAGAGTCAAATGTCGCGTAAGAAATGTCCTGTGAATTCTTAGCACGTTAAACCTTTATTTTGTGCTGAACGTCACCTGCCTAAAATTTTGGCATCTACAAGGGATTGGATACTCTTGGTAGATTTTATACTGTTTCCACACGTAAGACAATTTCTGTGACTTCCTGTTTGCTTCCATGCATATCCAGGTCCTTCTGAAGCTGGCCCAACTTTAAAAAGAAAGAAAGAAAGTGATCCAGCGGGCACACAAGTTGACACAACGTCGATTCAACGTTGATTCAACGTCTTGACGTTGAATCAACGTTGAATCGACGTTTTTCAACGCTGTGTGCCCACAAGTGAAACAACGTCGATGCAACGTTGAATCGATGTTGTTTCAACGTTATGTGCCTGCTGGGGAGATGTGTGTGTTTTTTTTTCGTTTTAAGGCAGGCCCTTTTTTCAGAAGGGCGATAAAACAATTTTGAAAGAGTTGTCTACAACTCCCCACGCCGAAAGTATATCAGTTCCCTTAAGAGTGTAAATTTTATTTAGAAACTCCGGTTTTAAAGGTCCAGACAAGCAAGCGTTTGAATACATTGTTTTCTACGGAAATCCGGATGGGACATATATTGCTCTTTTCTTCTTTCATCCAATTATTCTGACCAATCATACAGCCGAATAATTAATTTTGCAGATTTTGCAGTCTGCGACAGAACCTCTGGATATTGTAGAAAGTATCAGTGTATTACAATGACTAGCCATATTGCACGGATTCCAGGCTGTCCTGAGTGTGTGTATTGCGTACTTAGTCGAAGACATGTGTTTAGCTGGATGCGCCTAAATTATGCTTACACGTCCTAGCAAAGATTACCGATTTTTTTTTTTTTTTTTTTTTTTTTTTTTTTTTTTTCGCGCTGCCACTCCGGGCCTCGGATGCCCGGAAACAGTAAAAATCTACTAGCTGAATCGAACTACGCACAGTACTAGAAGAGGCTCAATATCCAGCAGCTAAAATGTTCTTATTTGAAAAAAGTTATTTACCCGTATTATTATCAGCCGGTCTCGGTGGCTCAGTTGGATGCGCCGTCCGACTGAAGACCAGGAGGTCGCGGGTTCAACCCCCGCCAAGGTCGGCAACATTCTTTCATGGAGATTGATCATGAAATATTTTCTACGGTCATTCTCTCCCTTCCGCTGATTAACGCAGGGCAGTTGTCAGTTTCTGGCGAAAGAATGTGCACAATTCTGGTTAACCGCCCAGTAAACGTGTGGTTAGGTAAACTGACCGCGCTCGACATGACCCCATTGGGTTGACTGGGCCGTAAAACCTGAACACAAACAAACAAAATCTCCTTACCTTATACCTTACCTTAGAATTTGAACAAGTCTATTACAC
The DNA here is from genome assembly GCA_964016985.1 of Anodontia alba. Taxonomy (NCBI): domain Eukaryota; kingdom Metazoa; phylum Mollusca; class Bivalvia; order Lucinida; family Lucinidae; genus Anodontia; species Anodontia alba. The sequence continues at coordinate 54,904,480 of OZ024822.1, forward strand.
TACATTGTGTACCTGTCTACTTGTCCACAAACTGCTGCAAGAAAGTCTAACAATATAGACCCTGACCAGACGCCGGTTCCGGGTCTACATTGTTTACTCAGGCCTGTCTGACCTAGGACAAATACAGTAGGCCGATTAGAAACATATTATAGAAATAAAAAAAGTGAAGAAACAAATACGTATCGTGGAAGATAAACAAGAGTAAAAGATATTAGAATTTAAGCGTGTTCAGAAATAACGTGTTAACCCATTTACACCTAGCGTCCCATAAAAGGGACACTGGCAAACAATGTAGACCCGGATCAGACGCCGCGTATCGCGGCGTCTGATCAGGTCTACAATGTTTGTGATAAGTTCAAAAATTTCTACAAAATATAGCAATAATAAAAACTAATCAGACACCTCTTGTTTAGGAAATGAACCTGTCCAAAGACTTTAGGTGGAAGAGTCCACTAGACATAAATGGGTTAACCGAACATAGTGATGGTAGTTCCAATATAATTCAATCACAATCAGAATCACAGTTATGTTTCTTTCTTTTTTCTGACCTTGTTGTTGATTTGTTTTGTCTATTCATAAAACAAACAGTCCGCTCTTAGATATATCACTTTAACTGATAAAATCGAGACGACAGATATATTCGAGCCGCAACGTCAGAAAACGTATCTTCAGATATGTGCCCCCAGCGAGGATTCAAATCAGCTTGCGCATTCGCACAGTCTGATCAGAATAATCATTGGAAGCATTTTGAAAAGCTAAGGGTGCAAAGTTTCTTTATGAGTAGAACTAAGACTCTGACCAGACTACGCGGATGTGCAGGCTGATTTGAGTCTACGTTGAATATACGCTTTCCCTCGTAGCGGCTCATTCTATACTGATATAATTTTCATACCAGCTTTTATCATTTCATTATCAATATGTATATCATAGATTTTACGGATTCTTAAGGGGTATATATGGAAGACTTTCTGCCCTTGTACACAAGGGAGAAAACTTCTGTGACTTCTTGTTCGCTTTTCTGTTCTAAAAAAGATTCTACTCTTAAAGGAAAGAATTTACTCCAAATGGAGCAAACTATTTCCTATTAGAGTAAACCTCTTTTCAGAAGAGGGACAAAAACAGATTTGATAGAGTTGCCTCCCCTACATTACGAAAACATGCCTATTCAAATACACAGAAAATTTTACCACCAAAAAATGGCAATTTTTCAGATAAAAAAAAAATTGATATTTTCATATTTCTGCTCAAAACATAGATTGTGGGTACTCGTTAGAACCGCCTTAGCGAGGCGGTTCTAACGAGTACCCACAATCTATGTTTTTGAGCAAAATAAGAAAAATAATGTATACCCCTGTAAACGCCAGTTTTACTATATAAAAGTGAGTTTAAGGGGGTCAAAATTATATAGCCGAGTTTTCGTGATGAGCAGTGTAACTATTCCTCTTAATTTCACAGTTGCCCTAAAATTCGGACATCGGAACTCCTTACCCTTCTGACTACTTGGGGATGTGTCTAAACTGTGTTCATGGTAGGTCTATCACTGAGTATAGTGAAGAGCATGATCAAACTACTCTTAGAAGCATCGTGATCTTGGAATACAACCATTGGTCAGGTCCGGCCGGCCGATTATTTTGCGTTAATATAGTTTTGGCTTCGATAATTTATATATTTCTACATATTCAACAAAAATGTGTTACGCATTGAGAAACTATATCTTCGAAGCACATTTTGATAATGCATCTGAGCAGGAAATTTTCTGTCCGCTGAAAAAAATCAAAAGAATATGTACATTATCGAAGAACAATAAAGGTCCAGGTGATAGTGCACGGATGTGCTGGCTGCTCTATTCTGTCTCTATCAACACCTTAGTTAATGCGAACCATCAACTACTTTAAGGCTATTTGCTGTGTCATGGAAAAGGGTGTCTTTGAGCAAAGGTGGGGGCGGGGGGGGCGGGGGCGATTTGCACGCAGATCATTCTGTGCAACTGCAGAGTCCATTTAGAACATTCGCCTTATTGTGTAAGCGGACCGCGAAGGACGAGATCAGACTACATGTCTGATCAGCCAGATTCACATTTCCATTTATACATTCTGTTGTATCCAATGCACACCCGGTAATCTCGTAAGGGGCACTCAGAATCTTTACGCGAACTTCCGGCCATGACTTACGAGACATCCAGATAATTTCTCCTGATTTATTGATTTTTAGTATATTTCATAGACATATTTTGAAAAATCGGACAATGCTATTCCCAACAACTTTCATTTCTGCGTCGGAAAAGATAGGTGTGGGCTCAAAAAACAAGCGGCTATTTTTTTAATTTCAGTTTCACCCGGAGAAGAGTAATCCAATATTCCTGTTTTGACTTTTTTTTATCAGTGCAAAATGCAGATATTTTCAGCTATCTGGGCTATTAAATACTTAAATTAACATATCAGATAAGACGTATTGCAGCCCACGTCTACTTTGAAACACATAAGATGCTTAATTTCCCCAAAAATTTGTTCCGGGGACTGAAATATTTGTGCCGATTATGACTTACGAGGCCGACTACCCCTTACGGGAGCATTAACCCTAGGGGAGATTACCAGGTGTGCAATGATTGTGTAACTTATATGTACAGAATCAATAGATGCAGGAGAATGAAATTAAGAAAAATGAAGGCACGAATGCGTAGACTGATTTACCATTGTTGTCCTCATATGGTACAAGGGAATTTTTTGCGCATCTCATCTTCTTTTACATCACTGCGTTTTCACCAGTTAAAGGAGGTGTCTATAGCGAAAATACTAACACTTTGCATTGAGGTTTTGTAACAAACCAGCACGAAACAGTGTCTAATAATTCACACCCCTGTTCCACCATAATATAAAGGATACTAAAATGCAAACATGACGGAGTACCCAGCAAACACACAACGTAGCAACAACGTCGTACAACGACGTTGTGTGTTTGCTGGGTAACGTCTTTGATATCAAATGTGAAAAAAAAAAACGCTACACTTCTTGGGGCCAACATTGTTTGTTGTTGTTGTTTTTTTTTTTTTTTTTTTTTTGTTTTTTTTTTTTTTTTTTTTTTTTTTTTGTTTGTTTTTTTGTTGTTGTTTTGTTTGTTTGTTGTTTTTTATTGTTTTGTTTTTTGTTGTTGTTTTTTTTTTTGTTTTGTTTTTTTGTTTTGTTTTTTGTTGTTGTTTTTTGGGGGGTTTTTTGTGTGTGTTTTTTTGTTTGTTTGTTTTTTTTTTTTTTTTTTTTTTTTTTTTTTTTTTTTTTTTTTTGTTGTTTGTTTGTTTTTGTTGTTGTTTTTTTGTTGTTGTTTTGTTTTGTTTTGTTTTGTTTTGTTTTTGTTTTTTTTGTTGTTGTTTTTGTTTTTTGTTTTGTTTTTTGTTTGTTTGTTTTTTTGTTTTTTGTTGTTTTTTTCTGTTTTGTTTTTGGTTTGTTTGTTGTTGTTTTTTGTTGTTGTTTTTTTTTTAATTAACCATTTTAATGGCACTTGTATAAAGAGCATCCCAACGATTAGAAATATTACGTCTTCGAAGATTTTTAATAACGGTACAGAAATCTTTTATCATGTCAATTTTTAAGTGGTACGAGTATACAGATGATTGAGAGCTCTCAGATTTATTAAACCTTTCAGGCCGGAGAAAATGCTTTGCAAACAGTGTAGATCCAGACGAGACGGTCTCATTAGGATTTATGCTGTTTGCCTTTTTTTCTATTTTATCACTGTTTGGCAATTAGTTTCCGAGTTTTGTCTACGCGATATCCCTTTTTGAGATATGGGCCATCCAAATTCAAAGAATGAATGTTCCACTTCGAAAGTCAGGGGTGAAAGGGTTATTCTAACACTCCTCGCCTATATAGCCAATGGTTAAATTCAAAGATTTATTCTGCAACAAATCACTGGGCAGAAGCGCGTGACGCTATCTGGCGCTGTTCCGACGTCACGTTGACATTTTGCTGACGTCAGTCTTCGTTGCCACGACGTTAGACGGCGTCACGTCGTTTTTCTCGAGTCAACAAAACAAATTAAGAAATGCATGTAAACATCCGCACAGTCAAAACTGTTGGCGGGATTTCTTTATGCGATAGCGGAAAGTTAGAAGAATCTGAAGGATACAATTATTTTTTGTCGTTTTCTATGTGAGAATCGAAAAAGATCAGCTCTTGTGCGTGATTTGTTGGGTAATAAATCACAGTTTGTCGGCCACTTGTAAGTAGATGATCTACTTTACAACTGACCTCCAGTCAGTGATTTATTACTTAACAAATCACTGCTAGAGCTGATCTATTTCTTAAATAGTAATTTTGCACTCCCTTTAGAGGCTACTTTAATTAATAATTACTGTTTGCCTATCCATATTAACTTGTAGCACCCAATTACATCTCCAGCAGATGAAGTTGTGTGTGTGTGTGTGTGTGTGTGTGTGTGTGTGTGTGTGTGTGTGTGTGTGTGTGTGTGTGTGTGTGTGTGTGTGTGTGTGTGTGTGTGTGTGCGTGCAGCAGATGAAGTTGTGTGTGTGTGTGTGTGCGTGCGTGCATGCGTGTGTGCGTGTGTGTGTGTGTGTAGACGAAGTCTTATAAGATCAAATGTGACCTAGATCTGTCAGCCTCTGTATGGAAGAATATATGTGCCTTGAAGCGATGATAAATCTCATGAAACAGTAATTTTTGTCAAATACTTTGATTCAACTTACATTGTATGCATTTTAATCATCTTTATAATATGCAGCTGCAGTGTAGTAAAATAAACGTCAAAAAGATTGCCTTTGGAAACAAAGAACACACTACAGATTAGAAAATGGGAGTCTCGGTTTTATTGAGACTCTTCATATGCAGTAATGAAGTTTGCAACACTGCTTAAGCCCTCTAGCGTATACATGAGCAGAACTCCATTTTCAAACATACCACAATGGGCCCAGTGATCCTAAAGTAAATGAAATATAATCTGCACTATGGTGATATACGAGCCTGTCTTGTGGGGAAAATGAGAACATTTCAAAATGTCGTCTATTGAAAATTTTACCCGGCATGCTATGATGATATGCGATGGGAAAAGAAAATGTGATGCACAATACAAGAACAGATCAGTAATGCCATATGCAAATAGCGAAGGAAGATCACGATAATGATCAGGGCCCAGTTGTTCAAAGCGTCGTTAGCTTAACGAGCTCGTTAAGGGTCATTTCGTTAACTGTTTTAGCGGATTCAATATACAATATTCTGATATTTTTTGCTGAAAAAATGTGAGTAGCTTTTGCACTGCAAAAGCTACTCACATTTTTTCAGCAAAAAATTTCAACATATTTGCGTATCACTCAATTAAAATTTTAACGAATCGTTAACTAACGACATCGTTAGTTTTGAACAACTGGGCCCTGACAACTAATAATGTTGAATTGGGTCTTGGTAATCAATCTATGGTTAAGATTATGTAACGTGCCGATAATACATTTTTCTATCAGATAAACCATTTATTGTTGTCCCCACGGGACATAGGTCAGTATTACATTTTAACTAGCCAACTTGATTACGAACAGGTGTACAACAATGTGTTTACCTATGACAGACATGACCGGTTGCGATGAAAGAGTCTCAAGATTAGTGCCCCTAACCAAAATGAATCTTACAACAAGAATCCACTTGCTAAGAACGAAAATCTACACCAGCCCGCCCAATTTGGTCAAGAATTAGCAGTAACTAGGCTCCAGTAATCTCTATGGATCCAAAGGTTAGACTGAACAGAAAAACATAAAACTGGTTTTCCTATGAAGTGCTTTAATCCTGTTTAGGGTTGGTCTGCCCCTTGCGAAAAAGTGCCACTTAGCTACATATACGGACAGCGAAGGCCCAGTTCAGACTATACGTGCAATCTGATCAAGTTCTTCGCTATACGCTTACACATTCAGGCGATGGTCCTGTTTAACCCTTAAAAATGCCAAGAAAACCTGCATCTGAAAAAGTTGTCTTTTTATGTCATCAGCTGAATATTCTTGCAAACGTTTCAAACCCATTTTTGCATATAGGCAAACAGTGCGGTCCCTGATCAGACTGCTCCTAGAGGAGCAGTCTGATCTGGGTCCACACTGTTTGCAAAATTGACTTTAAAATCAAAAGCAGATGACAAAGAAGACGACAATTGTTGTGATTGGCAGTTTAAGGGTTAAACTGTGAGGGCACACAGAATGTTCTGCGTATGCTCAGACTTATCTTCGCTTGACGTGGTCAGATGGTCAGTACAATCAGGGATCAAAAGTAATTCCACAGCGTCAAAAATCCCATAGAGTTCAATGCATTTTCATGTTTACAAAAACAAAAATAATAATAAAAATAATTGTTTATATCTTTAAAACGTTCACATCATTTGAAAGCTGGACGATTTATGTCATATACATTGTGATTCTCGTTGGATTTTCTCTGTGCAAACTTGAGAGACAAAGAATTAAATTTTGTATAAGAGATTTTGGGCACGACGTCAACATTGACGTCAATGGAAATCTGCCATTTCTAAAATTTCCTCTTAATATAAATTGTTGTATCTGAGATGACATATAAGATGTTTATCAAAGTCATAGATTTTGGGCATAATTTTCCTTTCAAATCATTACAAAACATCAGTATTTTCTTTACGATGATACACAATATTAAGTGTCATGTAAACATTAAAATGCATAAAGTCTATGAGAAAATATTTTTGTGAAATTACTTTTGGCCTCTGACTGTTTATCGTTTGAGAGCGCAGTGTCAACTGTTTGAGCAGATGTGAACAGTGACACAGCGCATCTGCACATTCGGATTAGGACATTTGTTTTTCTTCGACAGTCTACATCTATTGATTTTCTTAAGACAGAGAATGTCCTGGTCAGTGGACGCGAGTGTATTATCAGTATATGTTGCGAAGGTTTCTTTTCTCAAGTTATGGCGCGTTTTATTTAAGTAAATTAAGTGTGTTATGTAACCAAAGCTTTAACCGTATCTAATTATGTAACGAAAGCTTTAAGCGTATCTACTCTGAATATATGGATAGTCAGATCAGAGCAAATGGTGTAAACCTAAATCAAACTGCTCCGTAGGATAAGGATCTACACTGTCTTTTCGTCAACAGTTTAAGAAAAATCGCTTGGGCCCAGTTGTTCAAAGCTAACGATGTCGTTAGTTAACGATTCGTTAAAATTCACATCGAGTGATACGCAAATATGCTGAAATTTTTTGCTGAAAAAATGTGAGTAGCTTTTGCAGTGCAAAAGCTACTCACATTTTTTCAGCAAAAAATATCAGAATATTGTATATTGAATCCGCTAAAACAGTTAACGAAATGACCCTTAACGAGCTCGTTAAGCTAACGACGCTTTGAACAACTGGGCCCTGGTATTCAACTGAATTAGTTCTAGTTTTAGTACAAGCATATTAACCCTTAAAGCGCTAAGCAAATATTATAGCAGACGACATTCTAAAGTTTTATGTTTCAGAGAAAATACGTCTTCACATTTCATGTGAATAGTATGCAAGCAGGCGATTCACATGAAAAGTCAAGACTAATTTTCATTGAAAAGTAAGAAAAGTACGTCAAAATGTCGTTTGATGCAGTTGTGATTGGCGCTTTAAGGGTTCATGAGTTTTCTGTCCTATTATTTAGGACAGTTACCATATTAATAATCCGTAAAACTGGCTGGTATACATAGCGATAATAGAAGGATAACGGATGGCCATTGGTATCAAAGTTATGTCATTTTAGCATTTATTTGTCGTCTGAATTTTATCATTCCAAAGATGTAGTCCACAAGTACTGACGGGCTGTTTGAAAAAGTGTCAGTGCTACACATTGAAATTGTGATACTGGATTTTATGGAATTATATTGGTACTAATCATGACGCTTAGCAGGCTGGAAAGATACTTCAGCAGACGAAATTTTGAAATATTGTTTTTATTTTATTTTTCCAACAAATAGGGACTTTGACGACTCATGAAAGTCGTCTCAATTTGCATGGAATGTCGAAGCCTATTTCAGAGCTACTGCATTTCATTCCAATGTTTTCCTTAGGAGACAATTTGCATGGAACGTCAAAACCTATTTTCTGTAAGGAGACAATTTGCCTGAAATGTCAATGCCTAATTTCTGTAAAGAGACCATTTGCAAGGCATGTCAATGCTTACTATTTGAGAAAAAATAGAAAAATATCAAGTTGTCGTCTGTAGACTTTGCCCTCTGAGGTTAAATTCTAGGATCTTGATTTTCACCTGTATACCTTTCTCGATGAACCGTTGTGTGTGTTCGTTTTGTTGTTGTTTGTTTCTTGTTGTTGTTATTGTTGTTGTTTGTCGTTGTTTGTTTTGTGTTTTCGTTGTTGTTTTGTTTTGTTGTACAATAGCTCTTCGAATTAGTCTATTTCCATTATCAGGGTGTTTTTTTTTTTTTTTTTTTTTTTTTTTTTGTTGATTTTGTTTTGTTTTGTTTTTTTTTTTATTTGTTTTTTGTTTTGGTTTTTTTTTTTAATTATTGCTATGTTTTAAAGAAATTCCTGTAAATAATGCAAACAGTGTAGACCCTGATCAGACGTCGCGTTCTGTGGCGTCTGATCTGGGTCTACACTGTTTGCCAATGTCCCTTTTATGGGACGCTAGGCTTAAATGGGTTAATACCTTCTAGATTATCCAATGATTCTGAAGCAGAGGGCATATTACCCGAACAGACTTCGCGGATGCTCATGCTGATCTGTGCCTTTCCCGTGCGCGTATGTCGGGAAGACGTCTTTTCACTTGACGCGGCTCAGTTTGTGCTTTAATTATAACACACAGTAAGAATGCTTTTAAATCAGTTAAAATAAAAAAAAAACTTCACAATGGAGGCACTGATAATGCAGACGGTAAATAATCTATACAAGACTCCTACATTCTTTTACAGCCCTGCATATCAAAAGAGATACCTTTGCAGATCAACTCGGAATCTTTTGCAGTTAAAATGATACCATTGTCGAGCAAAGCAGATACACGTACCTTTGCTGATCAAAACAGATAGCTTTAAAGATCAGAACGTATACATTTGCAGTTAAAAATAATACCCTTGCAGATTAAAACTGATACCCTTTGTAGATCACAACAGGTACATGCACATTTGCAGGCATTATAACAGATACCTGTGCATATCATTTGCGAATCAAAATGATATCTTTGCAGATCAAAATGGATACTTTTGCACATCAAATCAGATACCTTTGCAGATCAAAACAGATATTTTTGCAGGTCAAATCAGATATATTTTCAGAGCAAAACAGATACCCTTGCAGATCAAAAAAGAAAGATTTGCCGATCAAAATAGATACCTTTGCAGATCAATAAATACCTTTGCAGAGCAAAACAAATATCTTTGAAGGTCAAATCAGATAGCTTTGCAGATCAAAACAAATACTGTTGCAGAACAAATCAGATGCTTTTGAAGATCAAAACTAATACAGTTTTGCAGATGAAGTCAAATACCTGTGCAGGTCAAAACAGAACCTTTATACAGCAAAACAGACACCTTTACAGCGCAAAACAATGCCTTTGCATAGCAGATAGGAAAAAAGATACCTTTGCAGAGCAAAACAGATATCTTTGCAAAGCAAAACAGATACCTTTGCAGAATATAACAGATGCCTTTGCATAGCAATACAGATACCTTTGCAGAGCAAAATGGCTATCTTTGCAAGACAAAGCAGATACATTTGCGGATAAGCAGGTATCTTTACATGTCAAAGCAGCTACATTTGCAAAACAGTCTAGATCCAGATGAGACGGACCGTCCCATCAGGATCTACATCGTTTTTTGTTTGTTTGTTGTTGTTGTTTTTTTTTTTTTGTTTTTTTTTTTTTTTTTTTTTTTTTTTTTTTTTTTTACTCTGTGTTTGCTTGTTGATGTACACCGCTATTTGCAGCAATGGGGCTGTTAAAATGCAAAAAATGAAGAATGCACCTCAGAAATTCAGTGTTTAAAGGGTGAATTTCATAGTTGATAAATATTCTTGCAGTTCACGTGTGTTAATATTAATATCAGTAATGCAGACTAAATCGGTTACTGGCTTGTATTTGAACTTTATATGAACATTTGTTACTACAGTAAATACATGACGTAATCTTACTGAGGCCAACATTTTATGAGAACATTGTTGAAAAGCCAATATTTTTATGATGATTTAGCGTTGTTTTGGACCTCATCGTTGATATATAATTCCACTCAACATACTTACATTTATTTAGCGCAGTTTGATTGATCAAGAGCAATATAAGCTGTATATTCAAACTATTGTCTTCGCATAAATTTCTAAAAATGAACCGTTAACCCCATATTTTTGAGTAAATATGACCTAGTTGGAATTATGATAAACGATTACTTTTGCGGATTTTATCGATGCGTAAACACCGGTGAATCACTTACAAACTTGACATAAAGCAATTCGGGCTTTATTAAGTTTGTGAGTGACTCGACAGCGTTTTAACACCGATAAAATCCTTATAATTCCAATAACGTGTTATCGTTATAACGGTATAATTCCAACTCAGCAGGTTTACACCAATTTAGCGCACTTTTATTGCTCGAGATCAACTTGAAAACGGCATTTACACTTTGATAAATTCTCTGAAGATGAATATGGGAACTTTTTTATTTTGACCAGGTTCTAAATGAGCTGCTGAGTTTCCAACGTAAACATGCCCGAGTTGGAATAATAAAAAATAAATTATTTTTGTGGATTTTCTCGCTGTGTAAAGATTGGCGACTTACTCATAAACGTAACATAAAACGTTGGAAGAGACATAATTAACGTTTCTAAGCCTACGGCAGTCTAAATTGACAGAGATTTTGCAATTCCATAAAGTTTACTAAAATGAAACTCGAATTGAAGGAACCAGAATGTGGCGTTGGGTGCTGCAAGCCAAAAGTGCTTAGTGGGTTTGCCAGTATAAACTGGTTCACAGCAGTATATAGCTGTACTGGGATTGTTGTGGCTTCTCTCTCCATGTACATCGTCTCGCAAATTACGACACTCGAAAAACAGTTTGGACTTAACAGTGGACAAACCGGTTACTTACTAGCATGTAACGACATTGGATATTCTGTTACGATTCTGATTGCCAGTCATTTCGCAACAAAGGTCAACATTCCCAGGGTGTTATGTGTCTCAACTATTTTCTATGGAATTTCTGGAATTATTTGTTCCATTCCGCATTTCATGTATAACTATGAAACGCCTACTTCTACCGGGGGCCTTATGAAAAACTTAACGCTCAATGCACAATCAAAATCCTTATGCACCAATATTTCGTCAAAGATGTCCTCAGATCAGCTGGCAACAATCAACAGTCAAGAAAAGCAATCCATTGCTGAAGTACGGTCCGTTGCCATGGCATTTATTGCTATCGGTATGATTCTGCAAGGTTTTGGCAAAGCTCCGCGATCCCCCATGTTGGCTCAGTACTTGGATGACAATACCAAGAAGCGAGAGACGGGGTTCTATATGGGTAAGAAATTTTAATTAAAACTGTATTTCCCCCAAGCAGAGAGCTATGTCTGAACAAACAGGGTAGACCCTGATCAAACTGCTCCTTGATCAGGGTCTACACTGTTTGCTATTTCCGTCAGTACAATTAAGACGCATTACTAGGTAGTCAGATCTATGGACGTTCAAAATTTACTATACATTCTTAAACGCATTAATAGGTAGTCAGATAGACTTATTCAAAATTTACTGTAGACTTTAAACGCATTACTAGGTAGTCAAATGGACTCGTTCAAAGTTTACTGTACATTTTTTAACGATTTTTTTTTTCTTCAAAACTTCCGTCCTTTAAAATAGCCATGTCCGGACAGGCGGGCGTCGGGCGCGCGAGCGTTGGGCGGAGGGTCTCGTCCGAGGTTTACCATTTGGTTCACCTTTTTGAAAACCCGGTCCTTAATGCCGTTAAGCGTTTTTCTTGTTAAATGCATTACTTGGTTGTCTGATGGACTTGTTCAAAATATACTGTACAATTTAAAATGCATTATTATGTAGTCAAATGAACTTGTTCAAAAATTTACGATACTGTACAGTAACTCTACATAGTCCTAAACTTTAGGGGTAGCTACGGTAGTTAAGTAAACTGTATCATGCACACATGGGCTTTAATACATGTAAGAACAGCAAACACTCAGGCCGGTTTGTGTATGTATATATTTCGAATATGGCTCTACCTAGTGAAATTCTGAATACAGCATTGCTCCAGATAAAGAAGTAGTTCTGATTATTTGTATTCAATGCATCAAAATACACATACAAACGAGTGTCCAAAATTCATGTTTTAAATGAAAATTATATACCGTATTTACGCTAAGAATTATGGACAGATACACTGAGCAAATAGTGGAGACAGACTCAGGTCAGACGCCGCTAAAATGGTCTACAATGTTTCGAGCAGTTGTTTGGACACATCAAAAGATTGTGAAACGGACATGTTCATATTTTTGACAAGTATGGTAAGGAGTTAATGTGTCTAATTCTTAAGGTAAATTCAATAAAACCTTAAATTGTTATCTCAATAATTAGCTTACTCGAGGCCATGTACTGTCCTCTCAGCAGCAAATATTTCAACAGCAGACAATTGTTTGTTTGTGTTGAGGTTTTACGGCCCAGTCAACCCAACGGGGTCATGTCGAGCGCGGTCAGTTTACCTAACCACAATTTACTGGGCAGGCTTAGTCCTCTAAGCGGTTAACCAGTATTGTGCACATTCTTTCGCCAGAAACTGACAACTGCCCTTCTTGATTCAGCGGAAGGGAGAGAATGACCGTAGAAAATATTTCATGATCAATCTCTACGAAAGAATGTTGCCGACTTCGGCGGGGGTTGAACCCGCGACCTCCTGGTCACCAGTCGGACGGCGCCTCCAACTGAGCTACCGAGGCCGGCAGCAGACAATTGATTTATATTGTGCCACTCAAAGTAATCAGACCGACAGATCTGAACAAACAGTGAAAACCCTTATCAGACGCCACAGAACTCATCTAGCAGATTTAGACAAATTAACAGACAGTAAAATAGACTCATGAACAGACTTAACCATATCGGGTCTACTACATGTATTTTCTATTTTATATTCTTTTACATATTTCCAAATATTCCTCCTCAGATTATTTTGTGATCGCAACAAATGTTAACCCATTTATGCCGAATAGACTTTTCTACCTCAACCCTTTGGACTGGTCCGTTCCCAATAAACGGGGTGTTTGGTTAGTTTTTATTAGTACCATGTTTCATAGAAATCCCTGCATCTAATGCAAACAGTATAGACCCTGATCAGACGCCGCATTCTGTGGCATAAGATCTGGGTCTCACTGTTTGCAAATGTCCCTTTTATGGGACTTTAGGCATAAATGGGTTGAACACTACAAAAGATCGCCTCGTTCTTGGCAGAATGAAATGTCAAGCCTTATTTTCTCTGAAAAATAAAAAAAAAGTAATTATATTTAAAAAATGCCGTCCGCTGCAGTTGTGACTGACGCTTAAAGGGTAAATGATGTGATGATCAGCTTTTATTTGCCTCAGCCAACAGATTTATAACTGCCATATTAGACTAAGTACATATAGATATGAATCTTAACCTGAATTGATTACGACGATATATAATGATAGTTAGTAAGGGTGATCAACAGGAAGATAAATCTGAAGACTAATGTCACAAATCCTGAAACACTATCCTGAGAAGCTTCAGATGGATACGCTGTGGGGGCTGAGCGTGCATTCCAATCTGTAATTGTAGCTTGTCTGAAGATGGATTTGTAAATGTCCTTTCTAGAAACGCATGCGGGTTCTGCTTCCTACCCAATCTTTGTGGATTAATGAGATCAGTAATTGTTACTTTTGCTTGATCATTTAGACCATTATACAAGAGAACCAACTTTCTTTCTTTCCGTGCTGCTTCAGTGATCCCCACCAGCTTTTGAAGACTTTTAGTCATACTGCAGACTCGCAACTACAACTAGAGGCCAAACTCCTGGCGGTCCTTTTTGATATCTTTCCAACTCTTCTTGTAGCATTGCACAATGAGGGTCCCGCATCTGCCCAAACACTCCAGTGTTAGCCGTTTCTTTGACCTCGGAGAGACAACTTGAGAGATTTCTGCGGAGTAAACCTAATGATGGGTTTGCTCGCATGCAAATATTATTCACTGGTGTAGTCCATCTCAGATTACTCGTCATAGTGACCCTAAGGCATCAAAAAGGGATTTAATACGCTCGGTAGAGTTTCCGTCATTTTTACAAGGAGGCAACTTTTATAGATTCATGTTTGTTTCCTGCACATAAAACACATTCCTTCTAAAAGGAGTCTATTCTAGAAGGAAAACAAAATGTTTGAGGAGGTAGTTACCTCTCAGGAGATAGTTAATTCCCCTGAACTGCGTCATACGGGATCCTCATTTCCCACTTCTTTGCCTATCAATGCCAAATTGAAACTATTGGACATCCTCGACTGCTACGATTTTCCTATAGCAAACGCAGTCGACAGCAAAACAACGGACCTCAGACACTGAGGAACACCAGAAAAAAAAAACAGGTTTAAAAAATACTGTTTATGACAACACATTGCTGAGATACAAGAATGAGTCAGTTCATTTATAAGTTTCCCTTTTATGCTATATGCATGTGGTTTGCACCTTAGAGGTATGTGTAAAGGGGTACAAAAAGCTGTTTTTTAATCCGGTATAAATGTTTCAATTTGACCTTCACTGTTCAAAGTTTTAGCCTAACTATTATAACTGTTACCAATTGAGTTTCACAACTCTGATGGCGTCGAAAACCATGCTGCTTTTAAGAGTTTTACCTCATCAGATTGACTCATAATCATTGAGCACATAAAGTTGTTACCAAATCATGGAATAGGTGCTTGTTAGGGAACATGCTTATAATTACTGGCCGGGGCTTTATCGCCTTAAAGCTTTTTATCGAGCCGACATACGTTTGCTAAGGACGACTCTTTGAAATGATGGGTGATTTTGTTCTTGTATTTATTTATTTTTTTTTTTTTTTTTTACATTTTTGGATGAATTTCATCACGACCAGAAGCGTTTGATGCTTTATAACTTTTAAGAAGTTGTGTTGCCCCTCGGAGGTAACACATTTTAATAGCTGCGGCTTACGGTTCTAAGAGAGGGACTTCTTTAAACACGCTCTTGATGAAAACATTTGGTGAACTGACTGTTAATGGATTTAGTCACCTTGAAATCAGACTCGTGTGTACCTGTAGGAGTCTTAATGGATATGAGAGTGGACATTTCGATCAGTTACATCTTGAATAAAAGCCTTGATTAAAGTTGTAATTTTTCTGAAAAGATAGAGTATTCAAACAACAACTTAAAAACGCTTTTGTTTACCCGATTGGAACTAAACTGAGCTTTATGACACCGATAAACCCCCGCGTGAAAATATCTTCATATGAACCTACCCATTCAAGGAACCCGCCACCACATCATGATCGTTAGTTAAAACTGTCCGGCAGTTTGCAGGTACACATAGTATGAACATCAAATCGAGAGTATTGTCCTCGCGTTTGGAAATTTTATGAGTTGCTCATGGACATAATATCAGTCAAGGCATTCCCTTTGTCTTTCTTAGAAGGGTCCCGTTTTTATTATGTAATTTAGGCAGTCCATATCTATAGAGCTGACATCCGACATGATTTTGTGGCACGCAAAGACTTGATTCGTTCTTCTTGACACCGAAATTATTTTTAAAAAAAAATACCACTCGAGCCACACGGTGCTCTGTACCAAATTCAAAGATAGTCTATCTAGGGAACCATTTAAGAATGATTTTGCCCAGATCGATTCTGATTCATTTTTCAACTCAACCATGGCTATTTGTGTATACTCCTTATGCGAACCAGTTAAGAATGATTTTGCCCAAATCAATTCTGATTCATTATTCAACTCAACCATGGCTATTTGTGTATACTCCGTATACGCTAGAAGCTTAACGTCACCTCCATAAAAGTTTCTGTCCTCCCGAAAACTGTTCACCACTTGGTATACTGTTGTTCTGAATGGCTATAAAATCGGGTCGGAAAGTACTGGTAAAATGTTTCTGGCCTCTTAGGCTATTAATATTCAAACTAAACATTTTCAGCACTATATTCTGGAATTTGTTATGTACACATGTTGAAGTAAACTGTTGTGCATTTTTCAATGTCTTGCATCACATGATCAAATTTATTCCCAACAGAAACATTGTGATTAGTTTCAAAGAATGAGACCAAAACTAGACAATGTCAATGCTTAAAATGTTGTTGTTTTTCCAGTCCACATTTCACACGAGTCGCATTGTACTGCACTTTGTCCATTCAGTTTGCTCCAATCGTAGTTGGCAGTGCGGTTAGAAGAGAACCAATCAAGATGTAGGGAATCCTCATATCGGATTGTGCTATCAATTTTCTTGCGATATTGTCACATGTATACTGAGACCTGTGTTTAGTATCACCAGCCAATATCAGGAACAATGTGGTTGAAGACCTGGATAGTGCATAGTATCTTAATCATTCCGAACACTTCTATGGTTTCCGAGTTTACGAATATTTGCCAAGTCCTATGTGAGTCGATTTCCGCTGCGGAACTTTCCGAGGAATTCTCAACTTTAGGTAGAAACCTATTTCAGGCACGCCAAACCCGGTACCAAGATCAAGACAGACAAGTTTCACAGTGCCCGTGTTACAAGCTATACAGGATACGCATCTACTTGTGTGTGTGTGTGTGTGTGTGTGTGTGTGTGTGTGTGTGTGTGTGTGTGTGTGTGTGTTTTCTTAATTCCTTTTCATACTTAAACTAAAATTTGAACATGTCAATCATATACGCATCTACTTGTGTGTGTGTGTGTGTGTGTGTGTGTGTGTGTGTGTGTGTGTGTGTGTGTGTGTGTGTGTTTTCTTAATTCCTTTTCACACTTATACTAAACTTTGAACATGTCAATCATACTACCTTTCAATTCAGTTTATGTCAATACGATTCGGTTGTATGAGATCTTGGTGTTTTGTTATTCCAGGTATTATTACTGGGCTTGCCATATTTGGACCTGCTTTGGCGTACGGTCTTGGTGGTGTGTTCAGTCAGCTGTATGTTACTTTGGAAGGTAGGTTTAAAACATTTACTTATTTCCCACTAGTTATTGCAAAACAATCTGGTTAGAAATACACGCGTTCTTCGATTTTTATTCTGAACAGACTCAGATATTTATATGTAGAGCTTTTGCAAATGAATCATGTACTTATTTTCTTCTTCTTTTTTATCTGCCTTTCAGATGTAGATCTCCACCCAAGGGATCCGCGATGGCTTGGTGCCTGGTGGCTTGGGTTCCTGGCGTTTGGTGTG
This sequence comes from Anodontia alba, assembly GCA_964016985.1. Lineage (NCBI taxonomy): Eukaryota > Metazoa > Mollusca > Bivalvia > Lucinida > Lucinidae > Anodontia > Anodontia alba. Next base: position 54,921,844 of record OZ024822.1, read on the forward strand.
GGTGCTATAATCCTTGGACTTCCACTGATGTGTTTTCCTAGGACCCTGGTGGCAAAGCCTGTGAAAAGGAATAACAGAAAGCGACGATTTACCTGTGGAGCCGTATACAGAGAATTTAAAGGTTGGAATTTCATCTCATTACGAAAACACGCCTATTCAAATATATAGAACATTTCATCTCCAAAAACTGAAAATTTTCAGATTAAAAAAACTCCAATATTTTTCATATTTCTGCTCAAAACATAGATTGTAGGTACTCCTTAGAACTGCCTCGACGAGGCGGTTCTAACGAGTACCCACAATCTATGTTTTGAGCAGAAATAAGAAAAATAATGTATACCCCTGTAAACCCCAGTTTTACTATATAAAAGTGGGGTTTAAGGGGGGCAAAATTATATAGGTATGTTTTCGTGATGGAGACAGACTTTGAGAAAAGAAGTCTACGGGACGTTTACCGTGGCTGAATCGAACTTGTTTTTGAGTCCGTAAGAAAATCTTCCGATAGCTCAAGAAAGCAAATATTTAGAGATATTTTAGGGAAGCTTTTTATCATTGAGGCAATTCAAATTAATACACTCATAATACCATTATTTTATACAAAACCAGGATTGGTTTTGTAACTGGTGCTTGAATTACTGTATTTATCTTGAATATTCGGACACCATAACCCTTTACCATATTGACCCTAAAATTTTATTAAATTCCTTCAATTACCTGTTGATATGCCTGAAAATCGCCGAATGAGTGGTAAAAAGTGTAAACCCTGATCAGATGTGATCTGGGTCTACACTGTTTGCTCAGGCCTGTGTGTTCTCATACTAAACGGTATACATAATCAGCAAAAGCTTTTTCATATGTCAGTGTTATGTTTATATAATTATTTAGTTTGATTTTTGAGCCAGCGCATGCCAAAACCTACAAAATAGCAAATGCCCAGGATGATCTGTGTCTTCGCTGGGCGCACATGCCATTTTGTAAGTTTTGTCATGCGCTGGCTCAAAATTTTGCATTTTACATTATTTCTAATATTAGTAGATATTATTGATTTGTTTTTACTTTTTCAGAGTTTCTCAAGAGTATACTTAAAGTGTTAAAAGTTCCTTTGTACCTACTAGCCCTCCTGGCAACACTAGTCAATATTCTAGGATTTAGCAGTACCATGGGCTTTGCGCCCAAATATATGGAGAAACAGTTCAACATTACAGCATGGAAAGCAAATATTATAATGGGTATATTCCGTATTGTTATTATCATCATCGTCATCATTATTATTTGTTATTGTTGTTGTCAGTGCCATTGGATATAGCCTTACTACATGGAGAAACAGTTCAGCATTGTACTATGGGCTGAGAGAAATTTTAGAATAAGCACTGTAAGAAGCAAAGGTGTTCGAATATAAACACTAATTACAGTACGACTCTTTTCTTGATTGAATTCACAGAACGAACTCTCTCTCTCTCTCTCGCTCTCTCGCTTCGGAGATAGACTGTAATAGCGTTTATACTTCTCGTTTTGTTTTTATGAATGGTGTTAACGTATTAGACTTATACATTATTATTTATATTCAATACGATCAACATTCATTTATACTCCGTAACTATATACTTTCGATGAGATTCTTTCCAAATGTATCATTGTAGTTGAAATGTTGGAGATATCTAGAATAAAATATTGTGCAAAACTCAATACGAAAACACGCCTATTTCAATATATTGAAAATTTCACCACCAAAAGCTGAAAGTTTTCAGATAAACTTCTGATATTTTTCATACTTCTGCTCAAAACACAGATTATGGGCAGAGGCGGTTCTAACGAGTACCCACAATCTATGTTTTTGAGCAGAAATAAGAAAAATAATGCATACCCCTGTAAACCCTTGTTTTACTATATAAAAACGGGGTTTCAGGGGGTCAAAATTATATAGGTATGTTTTCGTGATGTAAATCTGGACACCGTAAAATCTATTCGCGCAAAGTAAAACGCCTAATAAGACTGTGTGAATGCTATTCATGTATGCGGCAACTCAGTAAATACACGTCTTATCAACGTTGCTTCGATGTCACCGCGACGTTATTGATGTCACCGCGAAATCGAAACCACGTTATTACAACGTTGTGGATTTTGCTGGGAAGGCGTGTTCGTATTTTTATGTGTCACAGCGTACAAATAATATTTTGATTTACAGCTGTCACCGGGCTTGTCTCTGTGTGCATTGGGAGCTTTTTTGGTGGCTGGCTGACCAAGAAGATTAGGCTCAATCCACCGAAGACACTAATAATGGTGGTTGCAGCATCTATAGTGACAGTTATGTTGTCCTTTGTCACAATGTTCTTTTCATGTGAACCACCAGTTCTTCTTAATTGGGAGCCAGGATCTACGAGGTATATTTATTTTAAAATTTCGTATTTCTCGGAACATTGTCAGGTTAGCCAGGGCGCAGCACTTCTTACAACTGTCTGATCAGAGTTTTCGCAGAGCACTCTGTGGGTAGCCAAGGATTCAAATCATCTTCGGGTGCGCGAACGCGCGCGTAGGCCCATCTGATCAGCATGTATGGATGCGCAGGCTGATATATGTCTTCGCTGGGCGCACATGCAGTCGTGTAGGAAATACTTCCCCCGTGCTGGGTGCTTTGTTTTGAAGACGTAATTTTTTTTAAAAAAAAAAAAGGTAAGAGAAAAGTCCAGTGAGTGCCACAATCACAAACCGCAGCCTTTCCCAGACCCCAAGAGGAAGAGGAAACCGACAAATCCAAACAAGCACAAATCGAACAAACGCACGAAAAGCATTAAGATTAGCTCTCTCTTCCCCAAGCAAGGTAATCGCAATACTAAAAGGACTGAAAAACACAAGAACAAAATGACACACGGAAAGACATACAACAAATCGCCTCGTATGATAAACCACAAAGCAACAAAGAGTAAAACTAACACCGGGACCACCGCCTTAGAAAGGTCAGTAGAGTAAACCACCGGGGGGTGGGGGGGGTGGGGAGGGTTTAGAGCACTTTTACAGCTAGCCAACTTCACCCTGGGTCCCGAGTTAAGTTAACATAACACAAATCGTCATATATGTACTTATTTAAGCAACTATGTCATTTTTATTATCATTTATCCAATATTGAAATGCTAAATTATACAAACCTTGATTGGGTTCCTCCTTTGAAGATTTGAAGGTTGTTTGTGCATCTGTGTGGAATATTTTATTTTTATAATGGACAACTGTTAATGCTAATTAGTCGTAAAAACATAATGGTCCTCTTGAAAAAAAAAATGACGGATCTACCAATTGTATGTATCCCCTTAAATAAAATGTAAAACCTTATCTTTATTAGTCATTGTCAGGTAATTTAGCTTAAACGATGCTTAAGATTGAAATTGCTCAAATATGCATAAGAAATGCCGTTATATTTCCAGCCTGGCTGAGAAACCAGCACCACCTACATGCATGTCTGAATGTAGCTGTAATGCAGACCAATTCCTGCCTATCTGTGGATCCGATGGATCTAACTATTTCTCTCCTTGCCATGCTGGCTGCTTGGTAGGCAATGTCACGGTAAGTTTTATTTTTAGTATATACTTGTTCAGAGTCCTCGTAGGCATTCAACGGGCACGCAACGTTAACACAACGTCGTATAAATGATGATACGATATTATATAAACGTCAGGGTCCAGTTGTTTAAAGCTAACGACATCGTTAGTTAACGATTCGTTAAAATTTACATCGAGTAATACGTAAATATGCTGAAATTTTTTGCTGAAAAAATGTGAGAGTGCAAAAGCTACTCACATTTTTTCAGCAAAAAATATCAGAATATTGTATATTGAATCTGCTAAAACAGTTAACGAAATGACCCTTAACGAGCTCGTTAAGCTAACGACGCTTTGAACAACTGGGCCCTGGTGTCTGCCGGGCATCCTGAAAGAATAAAAGAATGATTAAAGAAATTTGATACACATTTAAAGGATGTAACTATGTCAAAATGGCGTTACCTTCCTTCTGAAAAGGATTCTACGCTAAAAGCAAAGAAGGGAAGCAATTTTTCCTATACTTCTTTTAGCCGTTGTCCTGCTGAACCCGGATATATCCTGCCTTTGCAATCAGTGTAGATCCAGATCAGTTGGCTTCTGGCTTCTGAAGAAGCCAACTTATCCGAATCTGCACTGTTTGTCATGAAGTATTTAAATTTGTATGAACAACTTGGATCAAGTAATCTGATTGGCTGAAAATTATAAGTGGGCGTGGCATCTTAATTTAATCAGCAAGGATTAAAGGTTTGGGAGTGCAGTAAAATAAACAGGAAAAATACAAGTGAAAATACCCAGGAAATGTCACAATCACAAAGCACAGCCACCAAAGAAAGGAGAGATGAGAAGCATACATGTACAATACATTGCCCCATATAAATCCACAGACGTCCAAACAAGGATGAACTGCAACAGAAGAATCCCCTTGAAACGGTCACTGGGAAAACTACTAGGTTGAGGGGGGCAGGGGTGGGGGGGCTTAAACTAGTTTTACTCGCGCGAAACCTCGCCTTTAATTCTGATGCAGCTCCAAATTACAAATATATGTTGAGGTAGTTGCAATAGTTGTATTTTTGAAATAATGGCAGAAAAGTAACCAATATGTTTTATACTCTAAACAGGAAGAATGAAAGCGAAAGGTTACACCTGTTAAATAGGAGTGAAGTATAAAAAAAAGTAAAAAAACAGATATGTTGTATTTTGAGAAAACGAAAAGTTGGTCATTTATCTTGTTTTGACTGTTAATGGTAAAGGTTTGGCAAAGAACTGTCAGCTGCAGGAACCTGAAATTCATTTACAGAAAAAATCTTTGAATTGAATTATACATACTATATTTCTCAGATACAGAGAATGCTGATGCTAACACTTACAGGGTTGTGAGAAATTCAGCAGGCGACAGATTGATGATATTTTTTTCTAATTTCCCCTAGAAAATAGGATCTGACACGTCATGCATATCGTCTCCTAGGTCTCCTAGTAGAAAATATGCATGAAGTGTCAGATTCTATTTTCTAGGAAAAATAAGAAAGATATTTCAAAATAAGCTCTTCTAAAAGTTTTACGCTGTATGCAAACCTGAGAAACATGATTGTTGTCCAGTATTTGTTTAAACTTTCTAATGTATTGTTTGTTTGTTTTTTGTTTGTTTGTTGTTGTTTTGTTTGTTGTTGTTGTTGTTTTTGTTGTTGTTTTTTTTGTTTTTTTTTTGTTTTTTGTTTTTTTTTGTTTGTTTTTTTGTTTTTTTGTTTTTTTTTTTTTGGGGGGGGGGTTGTTGTTGTTTGTTTGTTTTTTGTTGTTATTGTTGTTGTTGTTTTTTGTTGTTGTTTGTTTTTGTTTTGTTTTTTAGCTTTTTTTGTTGTTGTTGTTTTTTATTATTATTATTTTCATTTTTATTTTCGGACATTTTTCTTACTTTGATTTTACATGCTCCATTTTTTCTTCTTTAGACATTTAACAAGTGTTCCTGTATCCCAGGTGGCACAGCAACTAGTGGTCTATGTAAGTCCGACTGTCCCCTGTTTTTGCCTTGGAATGTTGTCAACTTTCTGGCTGCTCTGATCGGATCAACTGTGATGATGCCTACATTTATTTTCTTTCTCAGGTACTCGATATTGGAAGACAAACACATAAGCCCTTACAGTTGAACATTTTAACCCTACTATCTTTATGTCAGAACAAGAAATTTAAATAGTAAATACTCATAAACGGCTTTGCATGTTTTATCAGACGATGGTACGTGACACAAAGATATCAATCATAAAACCAGAATGCGTAAGCTTAAGTTTCAACTTGACCGTAGATCTTTTGAAACCATGTGTCCCACATTTCTAAGACAATTTCTAGAATATGGAAATAAAATCTGGGCAACTGTACCCAGTACGAAATAGAAGAAATAGGAAACATCCAAAAGGAGGCTACCAAAAAATGTCACGGGAACAACAAAATTAATATCTATTTAAACACTTTATTCGGAAATATGATAATACACCTTAGATTCAAGACGAAGAAAGCAAAAGTTACTTTCTTTTACAAAATGTATTCTGATATGTCTTTGTTATCTTTCCTCACTTGTACCACCTTCTACTAGCGAGATTTCGTCATATAATTTAAGACATGCAAATAATGTATAAAACCAAACTCGACCAAGTCAGTATTACAATTCTATTCTTTCCTCTGTAGTTAGAGAATGGAAGAAATAACAAACGCTAATTCAGGCAATATTTTATTGATTGTTAATTAATTCATAACCGTTCCAGAAATACCAAAGTATTCTTTTATATTGGTGACAGTTGTCTGCAGATGTTGCACACACGTCTTTAAACAAACTCTGTCATTGAATCAGGATATTTTGTAAAGATATTTCAGATACTTTCCAATGCACTTGTGGCAGTACGGAAACTGCTGAACACTTCATGCTAACATATCCCCTTTTACTGTCGTCAAAGACAAGAACTTTTGCGGACAATTTCACTTATTTGCACAATTTCTGTTAATGTTCCTTTGTTGGGTAAAAGCACTGTATCGTTAAAAATGACATAATAAATTCGAGGCAATTCATAATTATATTGAACAAAGTAAGCGTTTCTAGTATGACCATTCTACTGAACAGCTTTCCTCATAAGTTACATAATGCTTATATGATCCTGTCCACTCGTATTAGTCGTGTACTATGATCAGGTGGATAGATCAAAGGAAGCACAAATATATATGCTCACAAGTAGGACAATAGGTTAGAGTATTTGGCCTGCTTTGTTCTCGATTTGTTCTCGCAGTGCAGTGCAGATGACGGTCCCTACTCTTCAGACCCTTTTGTGTTATTTTTGTTGAGGTTGTTGTTGTTGTTTGTTTGTTTGTTTTAGTTGTTTGTTTGTTTTTTGTTGTTTGTTGTTTTTTTTTGTTGATGCTGTTGTTTTTTGTTGTTGATGTTTTGTTTGTTTGTTCGTGTTGTGTTTTAGTTTTTTTATTATTGCATAAAGTAGTTTATTACGTTTCCTTTACGGCCATGTGTTCCGATAACTTCTCTTGCGGTCTCTGTCGCCGTCCTTAACCTGTTACGAAGGTGTACAAGACGTATACGTCTTTCTAACACCCCTGCTCGTGTTGTTCCTTATTTGTCTTTACATTTCTAGCCGTGCTTTATCTAAGGCATTTGAGCATAGGAATTTCGTCGCGCGCTATCAACGGGAAACCAATCATATTACTGTTGCGAAAGTTGCGTGCCTGGTAACTATGGACGCAAGCTTAAAATATTGGTCAAAACATTCATACACATAATAAATTATATTAGATCTAGTAAGAGAGAAAATGATCTACGAACATTGCAGTTCTTTGAATTTTTTTACCTGAAGAGTTCCTCTACAGGTTATACCATTCAGATATACTCGTTTTACTCCTTGTTGTCATCGTGTATTTGTTGACATTATCGAAAACAAAAGTGTCGCTTAACATTCTTTTGTTGTTTTATATCTGTCCTCCATAGGTCCATCGCGGCACTCCAATTTCATTCGATTTGCAATTCTTTCATGAACACAGGATACAAGTTTTTATGTTTTACATCGTTTTAATATTTTACATCGTCAGCTGATTCGCACAAGTATCCGCCATTTTGAATGTTCATCATCGAACCTTGTAACTACGTAACCGTGTGACGTAATGCTTAATGGTTGACGTCAACTACCAAATGGGGAAGTCAGGTAATAAAAATATTCATAAAAATCAATACAAATCTCATTTATGCAAAACATTCGCTCAGTGTGGGGTGTCAGAAAAGAAATAAATTATTCTGAACCGTGCTCAAATGCCGCAGATAAAGCACAGTTGAGTTTGGGTTGTACCCATTTGAACACTCGCTCGCTGCGCTCGCTCGTGCTCAAATGAGTACAACCCAAACTCAACTGTGCTTTATCTTGGGCATTTGAGCACGGATTGGAATAATTTATTTCTTAAATCTTGACGTTGCGTCGTAACGCGCGGACGTCCGCTCCTAGGACGGTCAGTTAACCTACCGGTAGCTCTAAGACGCTGAACTAAGCGCGATATCGTCGACTCGTGCACCCCAAATTGCTGCGCGATGTCACGTTGCGACCGACCCTGCAAAATTAGAGCTCTACCACTATCCAGTTGCGATAAGCGTACCATTTCTCTCAACAAACTCAAACAACAAACGTTTTCTGCAACCGATACGAATGGAACGAAAGTTCGATTTGGTAATGTGTTAAAGTGAATTCGTTCAACGGCCTCTGCTCGACCTCCTGTTCTCTGTTTAAGTAGTGAACATCAAAATGTTCTTGAAAACATCATGTATGTATCTAGGTTTTTTAACGCTACCAGGCAGCTGAGTCACATAAAGGCAGCGCCGATTGGAAACATCAGAATATTCTTAAAAACATTAAAATGTTCTTGGAAACAACAAAATATTCTGAGAAGGGCACAACGAACTGTCCACTGACGGCACTATTTCGTTGCCTGATTGTCCTTTTTTTGGACAGTATCGGTGGGTGTATATATAGTAAGGCTATAACACTGAAACGCATCACTTTCACGCTTTATGCGCTTTTAACGCTTTATGCGTTTAGCAACCAGTTTAGCCGTATTAAAGTTACTATTAATAAACAAATGGTACTACAGGTTAAATAGTACCACCTATATAAAAACTAGAATGTGGTCAGTTTGCGCCGCGGTCTGCTCTGAGTCGTAACAATGTCATCTTCTTGCGTTTACGTATTTAAAACCTTGTGCCTTTTTCAGCTACATTTAATTGTTCGTCTGGAGAGAGGAACTTGCTTTCGTTCCAATCCCGGTATTTTGTATGTTGATTGTATTTCATGTATCATCGATTCTGTTTAAAATATGTATACACATAGATTATCGGTAATACTGATATGTCGGAACAATTCTAAAAATATTCTCAGTCGTTCCAAAATATAGGTTCCTATATTAATTTTATACGACCGAATGAATCCATCGTGAACTTTCTTTTGCTCTGGCTTCAGATTGCAATTTAGCCCTTAATTCTGGATCTTTGCAGTTTTGTGATTTTTTTTTGTGTTTTACTGTGATGTTTAACTGATGAGGTAGAGGATCCTACGCGGACCGAACGCATATTTTTAATTTGTGCTGCATCAGAATTAAGGGCGAGGTTCGCCGGATCGAATAAACCTAGTTTAAGCCGCCCCAGAAGTTGTTTCTCCTACCATTCCTGAGGCACAAAAAGAATAAAATACCGATCAAACAATGACAAGTCACAACAGTATAGTTGCAATGTCTAACATACAAACAAAGAAGAACTGCAACAAGGGAATCACATGTGAACAATCAGCAGACACAAGCTCTGGAACCGGGGCATAAACTATGGAAGTCTTGGGTGCCTTGCTTCAGATATCGAAAACGGAATTTAATATTAGAGTAAAATCAAATAAGTAAGTTGTAAGTTTGACTATACTACGTTTCCTTTCGTTTAAAGCGTTAGGCATTCTCTATTACACCAACGTTTTCCAGAATTCCTGTACATCTTCCGCAATTTGTACAAGACATTTATCGTAAGGAATTATAGTTGGGTCCTTTAGAGATAACAGATCGAATTCTATAATCGAAAAAACGTACGTTTCAAATAGCCGTTTCTTGTCTCTCCCCTATACTTGTCTTCCTACTAAAACCATTTGAGCCACAATGTCAGAAATGTGCGTCCAGCGAAGATTCAGATCAGCCTGCGCAGAACCTTCACTCGGCGCATTTTGTAGCCAAGAATGTCATTATGAAAATCATGTACTGAAAATTTTACAACCAAAAAAGGAAAACTTTTACCTAAAAAATTCTGATATTTTTCATATTTCTGCACAAAACGTAGATTGTGGTACTCGTTAGAACCGCTTTAGCAAGATGGTTCTAACGACTGCCACAGTCTTATGTTTTTCAGCCAAATAAGAAAAATAATGTATACCCCTGCTAACCCCATTTATTATATAAAAAATATAAAGGCGCGTTTTCGTGATGAGTATTTCTTCATGCAGACAATGAAGACTGATTAGGCTGCGCGGATGCACATGCTGATTTGAGTCTTCGTTGGGCGCTTATGACAGAAGATGCGTTTTCTCACGTTGTGGCTCATTTATGAGTTTCTCCATGTGGATAAATATAACTTTTTACTGGGCAAATACATCGGATAGCAAAGGTTAGTATATATATATATATATATATATATATATATATATATATATATATATATATATATATATATATATATAATATATATATATATATATATATATTCCCTTTTTTTTTATTTTTAATAGAATTGTACCCCAAGACGTCAAATCTATGGGAATAGGATTTGCATCATTATGCATGTCGCTACTTGGTAAGTACTTGTGTTCTTGTGAAGATGCCACGCCCACTTCTAATTTTCAGCCAAACAGATTACTTTATCCAAGTTGTTGATACAAATTCACATGCTTAATGACAAACCGTGCAGATCCAGATCAGTTGGCTTCTTCACTGTTTGCATTGACAATGCTTTCTGTCAGTTTCTGTTTTCCAGTATACTGATTTTGAAAAAAAAATAAATGTCAACAAACTATCACGGCTTTCTCTGTGCATCACTATACAGTAGTTTGCATTTACTAGTCATTTGAGTACCTTCTGAGGATTTTTAAAATTTACATCAGGGTCACTGATGAGACCTAATTGACCGAGATTAGGTAGTCTGGTCCAGAAATATACATGTACGATACTTGTGTGTGTGTGTGTGTGTGTGTGTGTGTGTGTGTGTGTGTGTGTGTGTTCATTGCTCTCAAAGGTCATTCCCTTTAGAATCTTTCTTATGTTCAGATGTTTGATTTTATGGCGTAAATCTGAAAAAAAAATATGAGGTAGTCTTCGGTTTTGTGCATTCGTATTTTTTCCAAGACAATTATCTCTTTAGGAGATGTTTTCAATGCCTATTTTCTGGGAAAAAAGCAAATATGTCATTAATTTGTCGTCTGCTGAATTTTACCCAGAGAGTGGTAAAGGTTAAGAGGAATGGACATAGATTCAGAGAAGCAACTTTTTAAAACGTGTTTGCCTCCCTTCTGAAAAAGGATCTACTCTAAAATGAAAGGACTTCATCCAGAGGGAGCAGATCATTTCCTTTTAGAGTAGACCACTTTTCAGAAGGGGACTGTTGTGCGCGAATGCAACCGACAAGTCAAAACTTGTCCGCATTGTGAAATATTACGAAATGACGCCTATTCAAATATATAGAAAATTTCACCTCCAAAAAATGAAAATCTTCAGATAAGAAACTCTGATATTTTTCGTATTTCTGCTCAAAACATAAATTGTGGAGGTTCTAACGAGTACCCACAATCTATGTTTTTGAGCAGAAATAAGAAACATAATGTATACCCCTATAAACCCCAGTTTTATTATATAAAGTGGCATGTTTACATGATGAAAATGGCGGTCATTTGCCAAATACATCACGTCTAATATTATGCCTGTTTCTTTCATCAACAACCACATGTACCTTGACTTGCTTAGCAGTCGTTTTTATATTTTTTCAGGGTTTTTACCAGGTCCAGTGTTAGGAGGGAAACTTGTTGACGCTGCCTGCGTACTGTGGACTACCTCAGGGTCTTGTGGCTTCTACGATAATGATATGCTTCGTTACAATCTGTATGGCGCAAGAATAACAAGCGGGTCAATAGCTATATTAATATTTATGGCAGCTGTCTTAAAATCCTGGAATATGCGCAAATGGTCTGGTGATTCAAGGGACGACAGCTGTGATTCTGACGATGATAATGTGAAAAAACCCGAAGCTGACGCTTTAATGGGAAAGTTTTCTTTTAACTCAAAATGACGTTTTTAGTATACATACTGGCAAATCGTATCTATCCAAAGTATTCGGACAGTCCGATCTGAGCAAACAGTGCCGACCCAGCTCAGACGCCACAGAAAGCGTCGTCTGATCGGGGTTTACACGGTTTGCCGCACATTGGCAGTTAAGACCCATCAACAGGTAGTAAAAAGACTGGGCCCAGTTGTTCAAAAATAATGATGTCGTTAGTTAACGAATCGTTTAAACCTTGATTATTAAATATGGCATATATGCTAATATTTTTGCTGAAAAAATGTGAGTAGCTTTTGCATTTGCAAAAGCTACTCACATTTTTTCAGAAAAGTACCTGTGAATCAGATATTGTATTTACTAGAGCAGTTAACAATTGACCACTAACGAGTTCTTTAAGCTAACGACGCTTTGAACAACTGGGCCCTGGTTCAAATTTAAGAATAAGTATGGTAAGGAGATGAGGTTTCCGAATATTCGGACAGACAGGTCTGAGCAAACAACGAAGATCCAGATCAGACGCTGCAGAACGCGGTGGCTTATCAGGATCTACACGTTTGCCACTCATCCAGCAGTAATAGTAAAATAGACTTGTACAAATTTAAGGGTAAGTATGGTAAGGAGATGAGGTGTCAGACTATTCGAACTGACAGGCTTGAGCAAACAATGTAGACCTGGTCAGAAGCCACAGAACGCGTCATCTGATCAGGTTCTACATTGTTTGCCACTCATGCAACAGTAGTTTAGCTCCATCAAGAGGTTTTAAGATAAGACTTGCTCAAAGTTAAGGGTAAGTATGGTAAGGAGATAAAGTGTCCCAATATTCGAACAGACAGTCCTGAGCAAACAGTGAAGACCAAAATCAGATGCCGCAGATCAGGGTCTACACTGTTTGCCACTCATGTAATAGGTAGTAATATAGATTTGCACAATAAATGTAAGTATGTAAAGGAGATGAGGTGTCTGAATATTTAGGGTAAATACGGTAAATATATTATACTCAGATAAAAGAAAATGAAAATGAGCCAGCGCACGACAAAACCTACAATAAGACCTGTGGGACGAGCAAAGACTCAGATCAGCCTGTATATCCACCCAGTATGGCAAGGGTTCTCGTTTATCGCTCTTTGGATAGCCCTTAGGCTTAGACGGCACATGCGATCAGCGAAGACTCTGATCAGACTGCGCGGATGCGCAGGCTGATCTGAGTCTTCGCTGGTCGCACGTCTTATTGTAGGTTTTGTCGTGCGCTGGCTCAAATGTAAACATCAACCGCTTCAGGATATAACATACTTTTAAGCCGCTAATTTGCATAAAATGATAAGCCCTAAGCCCCCCACCACCGTGACCCCCCGCCGACCCCGCCCCCATCCCCACCCAATACACACACTCCCCAACCTACTCCCTGTTACCCTAAATATCCGGGCGCTTTATTTTCTTACCATACTTATTCTGCGATCTGAACAAAACCATTTTAGATCATTTTAGTACCTGTTCATTTGTCCAGTAAACTGCTGGATAGTGAGTGACAAACAGTGTAGTCCCTGATCAGATACTCTGGTATGTCTTATCCGGGCCTACACTGTTTCTTCAGGTATGCCTGTTCCAATACCCTGAGTAAATATGGCATTTTGTGAAGAATAAACAATACTTCAAATCTCCCGTTTTAATACTTACAGTCAGCATAGCACGGGGATATCTTATAAATGATTTCATATTTCTCCATGAACATATATTCTGTGTTTACTCATTAGAAGCGCCTGGCCATGGGGCTTCTAGTGCGTATCTACAACATATGCTTTCGCATGAGAATTATTTTTTGTTTTGATTTGTTTCGGTGGGTTGCCAGAGGAAGGGGAGAAGGAGCTCTGTAGACGACTCCATGTCGTTTGACAAGAAAATGAGAATAAAATCGCTTAAAAGACGCAATATAAAAATAAGTCAAGCAGATCTCGGCTTATTTTTTCATCAATCCCCGCCACAGATTATATGATAACCGAATTCTGGGCAGTGTCGTTGGGTTGCGGCAGGAAACTCTAAGCTCCAAACAACGACGAACAAGAGTGTTGCAATCAGGCTGCTCTGACAAAGAAATTGAAGGAAGTTTGTAAGAAATAAAATACGACTTACGTTTCTGTCCTGTCGCTGTCCGCCATCTTGAATGGAACGAGATGGTTATAAAAATAATTTTCCACGTATCACGTACAAGACTGTGATCATCAATATATATATATATATATATATATATATATATATATATATATATATATATATATATATATATATATATATATATATATATATATATATATATATATCGGCAACCATCCTTGAGCAGAGGCTGACGTGTGGAACTTTGATATGGAGGATGGAGAATATATTTTCCTTATATGACTATATATGACTCTGAACCGCGGTCTATGAACCTTGGTTCGAGTGAGTTTGCCTTCTGTCTTGAATACAACATCATGGATAACTGTTAAAGTGTGTATATTGGTTCCATGTGAGACTATTTTACCGTCAAGCCCCAATCCACTGGTTAAAGTTTTACGAAGAAGCTATCATTGAGTCTGAGGCCCGAACTCTTACCTTTTTTAACCTATTAATATGTTGGCTTAATCGGTTACAGTATCAAACCCATTTTTTCACAGTTTGGCAAAGTCGGTTGCAGTATCAAGATATACAAAATACAATGCAGTATATAAGCAATTTGGTAAAGGGTCGACAAAATACATTGTATTATCAAAGCATAATGTTCGCGGGTTGATGAAATACGATGCAGTATAAAACAATTATTAACGGATCGACAAAATACATTGAAGTATCAAAGCATAATGTTCGCGGTGCAGTATCAAAGCATTTTGTTAATGGGTAGATAAAATACATTGAAGTATCTAAGCATTTTGATAACGGGTCGACAAAATACGATGCAGAATCAAAGCATTTTGTAACGGTTCTACAAAATACATTGAAATATCAAAGCATAATGCTAAAGGGTTAACAAAACTACGATGCATTAAAAAAGCATTTGTCAACGGGTTGACAAAATACATTAAAATATCATAATGATAACGGGATGACATAATACGATGCAGTATCACAGCGTTTTATTAACGGGTCGGTCACATAGCTTACATTGAAGTGTCAAATGTTCAGATATTGTCAAAGTAGATGTCGTATCAATAGTGGTATAACAGCAGAGTTTCTATGCACCTAAGTACCCAATGAGATCTTTTTTTCTATGAGTGGTTGCCGAAATAAAACTTCAACGCACTAACCAAAACGTGAACACGAACACAGACGCGGATACAAGGGTTACAGCCTGGTGACAGCAATATATCTCCCTGTACTTCTTACAGACATACGCGTGTTTGCGTATTTTTGGAGGTAAGTGAGAAACAGACAAGAAGAATAATAAGCCGCAGCCGCAACGCATTTTGTTAATGGATTACAAAATGCGTAAGAGTTGCAGGTGCATAAAAAAAAGTCAAGATTCTACTTTCTGCAACGTGTTTTGTAATCCGTAAACTAAATGCGTTGCTACTGCAACCGATTTTGTAACATATCATGACGCTGCAAAATGCGGAGACCCAGACCAGCATAAGCAGCCCCACTATCTGAACAGGTCCCAATCGATCGCAGTAGATACAGCAAGTCGGCATATGCGAACATCGCAGACCTAGACCAGGACACAATCTGGTGAGGGTCCCCGCCGATCGCTGTAAGATACAACATTCCGGCGTCTGCGAACAATGCAGACCTAGACCAGATTATGCAACAACAAAATCTGGTCAGGGTCCCCACCGATTGCAAACAATATTGTGTACAATACTATAAGTCGGCATATGCAAATTAGCGGAGACCCAGACCAGCATAAGCGACTGTGCAATCCGGTCAGGCTCACCACGGATCGCAAGCAACACAATATACATTAATATTCTATCCTCTAACACATGCCGACAGCGAAGACCCAGACCAGCATTAGCAACCGCACAGTCTGTTCAGGGTCTCCGCTGATTGCAGTTTCATGTACACTGTCAAATACTACATGCCAACCTATGCAAGCAGCAGAGACCCAGAACCCCAACAATCTAGTCAAAATCATCATGGATGGCAAGAAACACATGTACCTATCCATTTGGTGTTCTCACCTCGTATTACTGCGGACCTGAGATCAATGCAGACGAAGCAAAACATTTTTTTTTTTTTTTTTTTTTTTTTTTTCCCGATTTCAGAATTTCTGTTAATGCTTAGCACTCTGGGTAAATTTTCAGCAGACATTTTGAAATATTTTCTTATTTTTCCCAGAAAGCAGAATTTGACATTCCATGCAAATTCTCTCCAGTGGAGACAATTTGCATTAAATGTCAAATTCTGGTTTCTGCGAAAAATAAGAAAGCATCATCAATTTGTCATTTGTTGAATTAGCCAAGATCCCAGCTAGCATTCTACATAAATCTATATCGGGCCGTCATCGGCCCGTCAGCTACCCTGACGGGCCGATGACGGCCCGATATAGATTTACGTAGAATGCTGACTGGGATAGTGGTGAAGGTTAGTGCATGTGAATCGTTTGATTTTCATGAAAGATGAGTATCCACAAACTCATTTTAGTCTTAGCATCCTGGGAAAAAATACAACGGACGACATTTTGAAACATTTTTTTTTTATTTTATTTTTTTTTAAATTTTCCCAGAAATTAGGCTTTGACATTTCATGCAAAGAGTCTGCATGAAATGTCAAGGCCTAATTTATGGCAAGTTTTGCACATATTAAAGCGAGCTTATCTTACATACCATAAGCTTTAACCACCCCCCCCCCCCCCACCCGCACCCCCACCTCTAATTTCATTGCATATCTTTGATATTTATGTTTTCATTGTGCTTTGCTTTATCTCTGTATTTACCCAGTATAGTCCAATACTTGTAAACCGCTGCAATGTATACAGCTGAATGTTTAAGGAGAAGAACTCTATAAGCTTCAGCTTTCGTTCTAATCCTTTCAGTGCTTACATGTTATGTTTCTGTGTACTGTTTGTATATGTGAACTGTTCTGAATAAAATATGTTTAAACTAAAAAAAAAAAAAAAAAACAAGAACAAAAACAAAAACAGTCCATTTGACTGTATGATAAATGACAGTTTTAGAACCTAGTTCCAGATCAGAATGCGGCGTCTGATCAGTCTTCACTGTTTGCATTAGCCCTTTCATCCAGAAGTTCCTGAAGTGGATTTTTCCATCTTTGAATCTGAAATGTTCATTGTTTGCAAATATGGTATTTAGTCTAAAACCGGAACATACTGTAAAACAGTGTAGATCCTGATGAGATGGCTCATTACGAGGCGGGGCAAGGGCAAGGGTTGGGTAGGGTGCGATATTGATACAGTGTTAAATAAAGGGGAAGTCGCTATTTCTAAGATGGCTATCTGGTGGCAATATTATTCGACAGACTGGAATCGTTTTCGAGAAGATGCCATTAACAGTTGAGAAGAATTCATATGCGAAGTTTCGACAACATTCTTTCGCTGGTTACAGAGGCGATGTGACAGCGGGAAAATCCAAAATGGCCGGCAGTAGCCATGTTTGACCAGAACCAAATTCGCGCGAGCAGAACTAAATCATTTGGAGAACATCCCAGACAAGTTTTGAAAAAAACATGGTCTTGGAGAGATGCGATAACAAGATTATAGTATTAAGTAAAGGGGGTCGCGATTTCTAAGAGGGTCATCTAGCGGCCATATTAGTCTTTTGACCAGAATCCTTTTCGTGGAGACACATCAAGGGGGTTGAGAGGAATCCATATGCAAAGTTTCGACAAAATTTCCCCACTGGTTACGGAGGAGATGTGATAACGGTAAAAATCCTAGATGGTGACCGTATTTATCGACGGACCGGAACCAAACTCGGACATGCACAACTAGGTCACTAGGGAAACATCCCAGACAAGTTTCGAAAAAAAAAATCCGACCAGTGGTCTCGGCGGTGATGCGATAACGGGATTGTAACAGTCTTAAGTCAAGGAGAAGTTGCGATTTCTAAGATGGCCATCTAACGGCCATATTAGTCGACGGATCGGAATCATTTTCGCATCTGGACCCACATCCATATGCTTAATTATAATGAAATTCCTCCACTGGTTACGGAGGAGATACGTTAACGAAAAAAATACTAGTCGCGATTTCTAAAATGGCAGCCTGACGGCCGTATTTGTTAACGGACCTGAACCAAATTTAAACCTTTACCACTCTCTGGGAAAATTCATCTGATGACAAATTTATTATAATTTTCTTATTTTTCCCCAGGAAATACGCTTTGACATTTCATGCTTATTGTCTCCTACGGCCTTTTTTCTGGTAAAAGTATGAAAAATATTTCAAAAATCATCTACTGAAATATTTACCCTGAGTCTAAGTTTTAAAATGAACCATGCCATGCTAAAAGAGATTCACGGAATTTCGATCAGCCTGCACATCTGTTAGTTGCATTTGGCTTTTGTTGTTTCAACCCTTGCCATGCTGGATAAATTACGATGCCATGCCCACTTCTAATATTCAGCCAATCAGATAACTTATTCCAGGTTTTTGATACAAATTCACACACTAAATGACAAACGGCGCAGATCCAGATCAGTTGGCTTCTTCAGAGGCCAACAGATCTGGAGCTACACTGTTTGCAAAGGAAGGGAGCAACTGTGTTCAGCAGGACTAAATTAACTGTATATTGATAAGTGCAAGTGGACTGGAAAGGTTATGATATGAAGACTAAGAGCTGTGTTTTCTGATCTATACTTGCTGTATTCTGTGACACCAAAGCCAAGTAATTCGAGCATTTGACTGTGGTGCTGAAAGTTGCAGGCTCGAGCCCAGTTCATTACGAAAACACGCCTATTCAAATATATAGATTTCACCTCCAAAAATTGAAAATTTTCAGATAAAAAAATCTGATATTTTTCATATTTCTGCTTAAAACATATATTGTGGGTACTCGTTAGAACCGCCTCGTCGAGGCGGTTCTAACGAGTACCCACAATCTATGTTTTTGAGCAGAAATAAGAAAAATAATGTATACTGTAAACCCCAGTTTTATTATATAAAAGTGGCGTTTAAGGGGGTCAAAATTATATAGGCATGTTTTCGTGATGTCAAACCATTGATTGAATAATTCACTCAGACTCTGTTCACCCAGCAGTGAATAGGTTCCTTTATTGGGTTAAAGGCAGCAAAAGAAATAGATTGGGCTAGGCCTTTCATATGCTGTAGCCAAAGACACATGGGCTCTAATTCCCACCATCCCTAAGGCTTCACCTTTAATTGCTGTATGCCTTGAATTCCTTTAAACCTGTGCTCAAGCCGGCCTCGGTGGCTCAGTTGGATGCGCCGTCCGACTGGAGACCAGGAGGTCGCGGGTTCAACCCCCGCCGAGGTCGGCAACATTCTTTCGTAGAGATTGATCTTGAAATATTTTCTACGGTCATTCTCTCCCTTCCGCTGATTCAAGAAGGGCAGTTGTCAGTTTCTGGTGAAAGAATGTGCACAATACTGGTTAACCGCTTAGAGGACTAAGCCTGCCCAGTAAACGTGTGGTTAGGTAAACTGACAGCGCTCGACATGACCCCATTGACTGGGTCGTAAAACAAAAACCTTTGCTCAAATGCATTCAGACAGGATGGTTTCATTTCCTTGCAATATTGGCCCAACATCTCTATACACAGGTGCATGTATATTTTGGCAGAATACATGTACCATGTCTGCATCCTCTTACTCACTGAACAGCACGTTTTATGCATCTAAATATGTTTTGAAGGTGTTTGTGATGGTTTATTTAGATTTTAGGATAGTTTGCGGTGGTTTGTGGTGGTTTGTGGCATTTAGTGCCTCCCACCTTAAAACAGCCTGATCAAAGACCAGACGATCACAAGTTGAAAATATTAAGGTATTTAGAATTTTTGTATTACAACATTTAAGGAATCCACATTTTAGGCTTTTTTTGCTTTCTGTATGTCTTGCTGCTTGCCAAGACATGCGCATCATACGTTTCATTTCCAAATTTTTGGGGTTTAGCCACACTGATGAAGTTTAAAACAGAAAGGCCTCTGTGGCACTAAATTAGGTATAGTTAAGCCCATATATGTAACTGACTTTACAATTTCGCTAGGCTAATGACACTTTAACCATTACTACTCTCTGGGTTAATTCAGCAGATGACAAACATATACTGTTTTTCTTATTTTTCCCAGAAAATAGGTTTTGACATTTAATGCAAATTGTCTCCTAAAAAGACAATTTGCATGAAATGTCATAACCTTTTTCCTAGGAACACAATTTGCATGAAATGCTAAAACCTTTTTTTTCTGGGATAAATAGGAAAATTGTTTGTTTGTTTGATTTGGGCTTAACGTCGCTTTCAACCTTTTTCAGTCATATCGCGACGGTGTCTGGATGTGGCAGGGAGCTCAATGCTCACTTTTAGAGTGCTGCCTCACTGAAATATCACGCCCCAGACACTTTGACATGATATTCCACCCAGTCACATTATACTGACACTGAGCTGACCAGTTCTAGCTCTACTTTCTTAATGCTGAGCGCCAAGCGAAAGAGCAGCTAGTACCATTTTTAAAGTCTTTGGTATGACCCGGCCGGGGATCGAACCCGCAACCTCCCGGTCACAAAGCGGACGCTCTACCACTGAGCCACTGTGCCGGTAAAATAGGAAAAATATATCAAAATACTGTCTGCTGAAATTTTACCCAGCATGCTAAGCAGTAAACAACTGGGCTCAGATCGGGCTTTGGTCCTTCTTGCCTAATCTGGGACCATGCTATTGGCTATCATAAGGACCACGTCATGGGAAAACGTGTCTTCAGGTATATGCGGACAGTGAAGGTCCATATGCGGACAGTGAAGGCCCTGATCAGACTGCGCATCTGCACAGTCTGATCAGGGCCTTCATTGTCCACTAACTGAATCTTTGGATACTACTGACTGCATGAATGGACAGCAAAGGCCCGGATGATATTTTGCACATGTGCAGAATTAGCTGAATCTGCAAAGATTTTGGAGCCTGACCAGACTGTGAATATGGACATGCTTTTCTGAGTGCACTAGTTGCAAAATATCATAGATGTGAAATACAACAAACAAAAACAAATATTAATTGCTTTTTATTTCCTTTCAACATCATTTTGCAATAAAAATACAAATTTATATATATATTAAAATTTTAAAACATTTCCATAACAACAAATGACCAAGCCAATAAAAATAACAGACATAAGCACATGACAAAATTGATAGAAAATTATAATAAGACATGTATTTTGATCTTTATTGGCATAGAATGTCTTCAAGTGAACACAATGCTCACTCAGTCAACAAGTAAGTTTCTTGGAAAAATTCATAGCTCTAGAAAACATCTGTTTTTCATCCAGTTTAGAGCTATGATAAAATATCATGGTAATTGTTCTAAATTGTGTACACCAATCTTTGTGACCATCTCATATGCCAACAGTGCAGACCCAGATAAGCAGGAGCAGTCTGATCAGGGCCTACACTTTTTACTGTTCCACCATGAGCTTTGTAAAATAAATACATAAAATACAAAATCTGGTACAGAATAAAGTGTTTGAAATTTTAGAACATTACTGTAACTTATTATTTTTGAGACATTATCCAAACTGTATCACTGAGCCAATTGTAATGAGATCCCAGAAATATATTTTTCACAGATACACAATTTGGATTGTGTCTTCCAGATTTTCCCTAATGGAGTCTATGGTGCCAGGTCTCCAGAATTTTTGCCTCTTCCTGAGGTCTTGTTGCTTTGAAAATGAAACTAGAAAGTAATCTGGAGAACATATTACCTTCACACAAGTCAAGATCTGGTAAAAATATATGTGGTCAATCATGTCAAAAACATGGAAGCTTCTTACATGTTACAGACCCCATCACATCCTTTCTGATGGACTGCTGTCAGGCAAGTACCCCGTGTTTACCCTTTGAACTTAAAACAAAATATCTATTGGTTCCAGAACATTTGCGAAAATGTATGTCACACATTACGAAAACACACCTATTCAAAAATATTGAAAATTGCACCTCTAAAAACTGAAAATTTTCAGACAAAAACTCTTATATTTTTCATGTTTTCTGCTCAAAACATAGATTGTGGCGAGGCAGTTCTAATGAGTACCCACAATCTATGTTTTGAGCAGAAATAAGAAAAATAATGTATACCCCTGTAAACCCCAGTTTTACTATATAAAAGTGGGGTTTAAGGGGGTCAAAATTATATAGGCATGTTTTCGTGATGGATATGGTAAAATCATAGACAGTCTCTATCCCTGAAGTGCCAGATACAACAGGAGCAGACTACAGCAGCAAAAAATTAAGGTTTTTTGTGTTTTTTTTCTCAAAGAAGCTGAGGTTTGATATTGTCTCTTACTTATATTTACTACCTTTGTAAGCCGATATAATGTACACCCCATGTTCCATATAATATTGTGAAACCTTGGATATGCAGTTGTGTACATTATTAAGTAATTATTCACAATCTGGGCCCAGTTGTTCAAAGCTAATGATGTCGTTAGTTAACAATTCGTTAAAATTTACATCTAGTGATACGCAAATATGCTGAAATTTTTTGCTGAAAAAATGTGAGTAGCTTTTGCAGTGCAAAAGCTACTCACATTTTTTCAGCAAAAAATATCAGAATATTGTATATTGAATCCGCTAAAACAGTTAACAAAATGACCCTTAACAAGCTCGTTAAGCTAACGACGCTTTGAACAACTGGGCCCTGGTTGCCTTTTAACTTAATAACTTGAACTTTTTAATGATTTCTATCAGTGTTTGTATTCAGTGGACAAAATAACCACATTTTGTGCTTTTTACCATTTTTTATATACATGTACCGGTAGTAGAAGGGCAATTTAACATGGAATGTATAGCGATCTGAAAAACAAGAAATGCATCAAAAGGACATGGATGTCCCTGCCTGATAACTTAAATGCAAATTGCTAACACTGGACGTGCATGGAGACGGACTAACAGATGGACAGGGGTTCTTCGAATGGTGGGACATAATAAAAAGAAATATTTTAGACTGTCCTCTGCTATAATTTCGAATGGCATTTTAATCCTGGTCCTGCTAAACCCGGATATACCCTGCCTTTACAAACAGTGTAGATCCAGATCAATTGGCTTCTTCAGAAGCCAACTGATCTGGATCTACACTGTTTGTCATCAAATATGTGAATTTGTATTAAAATCCTGGATCAAGTAATCTGACTGGCTGAAAATTAGAAGTGGGCATGGCATCTTAATTTATTCAGCATGACATGGGTTAAATATCAAATCAATACAAAGTGAAAGATTTTCCAAAATACATTTTTTCTTTCACAGCAGTTATTTCATTGATTCCACTCAAAAATGAACCTTTAATAAAGACCTCCACAAATAAGAGAATATCATAACTAAGGATAAACGATATTAAAATTTGAATAACATGTACTTTGCAAAGTTAAAATAATTGACAACTCACATTTTAATTTTTAAGGACAAATAACATGTACTTTGCAAAGTTAAAATAATTGACAACTCACATTTTAATTTTTAAGGACTTTAAAAAAGCAACAAAACTAAAAATAGATTTTCTTTAAAACTTTAATTTGATCTAAAATGTCTTGACATATTGACAGTTTGGCTCAACTGTATTTGGACTTTCCAAGAAAATTTCATTTAAAGATTTCCAGTTTTAAAATTTACTATTGCCATCTAAATATTCAAATAAAACAGTGAACTGAAATAAAAGATGTACACTTGGTATATCTTGAAATACACTTGGTATGGGTTCAGCCACTGAACATCACTGTCAGTCTTAGCTAAAATCACTTTAGAAGTTCACTGGTTATGGAGAAGATGCTATTTAACCATTTTTCTACTATAAAGTAAGTAAGAGAACTCAGGAACTGATACAATCAGGGCCCAGTTGTTCAAAGCGTCGTTAGCTTAACGAGCTCGTTAAGGGTCATTTCGTTAACTGTTTTAACGGATTCAATATACAATATTCTGATATTTTTTGCTGAAAAAATGTGAGTAGCTTTTGCACTGCAAAAGCTACTCACATTTTTTCAGCAAAAAATTTCAGCATATTTGCGTATCAATCGATGTAAATTTTAATGAATCGTTAACTAACGACGTCGTTAGCTTTGAACAACTGGGCCCTGATGTACATCAAGCCTATAAGTCTATGGGATCTTTCACCAGCTATGGCAATCAAATCAATTGGCACATCAGCATAATTTTAACTATTTTGAATTCCCCTCAGTCAAGCAATATTTCTATCAAACTGCATCATTGGTTTTAGATAAAAGCATGAATAGATGGCTGTACGGTGATGGATATGAAGTATGCTAAAAGTCGCAAAAACTATCTAACAAAAAACAAAAAAAAATCTGGGCCCAGTTGTTCAAAGCATCGTTAGCTTAACGAGCTCATTAAGGGTCATTTCGTTAACTGTTTTAGCAGATTCAATATACAATATTCTGATATTTTTTGCTGAAAAAATGTGAGTAGCTTTTGCGCTGCAAAAGCTTCTCACACTTTTTCAGCAAAAAATTTCAGCATATTTGCGTATCACTCAATGTAAATTTTAACAAATCGTTAACTAACAATGTCGTTAGCTTTGAAAAACTGGGCCCTGGTTTACAACATGAATAATCACTGTTACACATGACCGCTACATCTGTAATATATCATAAATTAATCACTAATTCCTTCAATTGTGAACATGCTCTGATCATACATGTCAACTAAATCTGATATAACTACCCTATGTGAGTTTAAGAAAAGCAGTTTTATTGTCATTTTACTAAAACATATAAACAATTTCTTTATTTGATAAAAGAATATTACCACTGCTCTGACTTCAATATCTCACTATTTTGGCACTTAAATACTGACAGGCATATCAACACACAGACGAAAAATGTGAAGCATCCTTTGAAAAGTACTGTACACATCTATTGCAAAATATCAAATAGTCATCTTTTTATGTAAAAATATTAAAAAAGAAACAACAACATTGGCAAAATAAGTAAATGTACTTTATGACATGAACACCCAGGAAAGTCTTGGCTTAGCCTATGTATTTGTACAGTTCAAACACATTAATTTTGATCTTTGGCTAGTGAAGCTTATTAAAAATTCCTCTAATCACATGAAAGATGCATGCTGGGATATTTGGTTCCAGTGCAAACTTGGTTTCTCCTGATTTTACTACATACTGTAATTAATCAACAAAAATATTTTGTTTTTTTTTCTGGATTCCTGACTAGTTCTGGACATAGCTGCAGATAAGAAATATCCAGAAGAATATTTTTCTTATTTCTCCACAAAAATATCTGTAAGGTGCATCTAATGAGTACCCACAACATATATTTTTGTGGAGAAGAAAACTGTCAGCATATTTTGGTTGAAAAAAACCCTTATCTGGAACTATGCTGGATTTTCATTAAGTAAAACAAGTATGGGTCATGTCAAGCAAAAAACAAGTTGGCCATGATGGCCCTGTAATGCTCACCTGAGTATCATAGCACTTAGAGAACCTGACCTAAAACTGATCAAGGCAAACATTCTGACCAAAATTCATAATGATTATATTAACAAGTAAGATAATGTAGCACGTCTAATGGACTGTGAAATAGAGGTCAAGGTCAAATATGGGTGCCTGCACTCATGAGGCCATGGTAAGATATACGCATGTACTAAGTATCACTGGCAGTAGGAGCTATAATTACTGAGAAACTGACCTAAACGCAAACACTTCACAAGTGCCAAATATCACTCTGTAGGACCAATAGTTACTGAGAAACTGACCTAAATGGAAAAACTTAAGAAAGTCACTGGACCGTGAAATATACATCATAAGTGTCCCAGTTCCAAACTTCACCTAGAAATCATCAAGACAAGCAGTTTGAACAAGATTCATGATGATCATGTCAAAATTGTGACCTCTGTAGTGTCAACAAGGTTTTCCTTTGATTTGGCCTGGTGACCTAGTTTCTGACTCCAAGAGACCCAGTTTTGAACTAGACCTAGAAATCATCAAGATGAACATTTTCAGCAATATTCATGATATTATTTAAAAAAAAATGTGACCTCTGGAGTGTTAACAAGGTTTTTCTTTGATGTTTCAAACTTGACCTAGAAATCATCAAGACAAATATTTTGAGCAAGATTCATGATGATTGCTTCAAAAATGTGACCGCTAGAGTGTTAACAAGGTCTTCCTTTGATTTCGCTCAGTGACCTAGTTTTTGACTCCAAGTGACCCAGTTTCAAATTTAACCTAGAAATCATCAAGACAAACATTTTGAGCAAGATTCATGATGATTTCTTAAAAAAATGCGACCCTAGAGTGTTAACAAGGTTTTCCATTGATTTGGCCTGGTGACCTAATTTTTTACCCCAAGTGATCCAGTTTCGAACTTGACTTAGAAATCATCAAAACAAACATTTTGAGCAAGATTCATGATGACTGATTCAAAAAGTTTACCTCAAGAATGTTAACAAGGTCTTCCTTTAATTTGGCCTGGTGACCTAGTTTTTGACTCTAAGTAGTCCCGTTTCGAACTTGACCTAAACTCATCAAGACAAACATTTTGAGCAAGATTCAAGATGATTACTTCTAAAATGTGACCACTAAAGTGTTAACAAGGTTTTCCTTTGATTTGGCCCCATGACCTAGTTTTTTATCCCAAGTAGCCCAGTTTTAAACTTGACCTAGAAATCATCCAGACAAACATTTTGAGCAAGATTCATGATGATTGCTTGAAAAATGTGACCTCTAGAGAGTTTGATTTGACCTGGTGACCTAGTTTTGACTACAAGTTACCCAGTTTAAAATTGACCTAGATTTTATAGAAGCAAACATTCTGATCAAGTTTCATCAAGATTGGATAAAAACTGTGACCTCTAGAGTGTTAACAAACTAATTGTTGACGACGGACGACGAACCATGATGATGGACAATAGACGACAATGGATGATGGACAGAGGGTGATCACAATAGCTCACCCTCAGCTTAGCTCAGACAAGCTAAAAAACAAGAGGCTTAATGAGCCTAAACCACTCACTTGAACAACTTCGAAAAGTTTATCAGGAAACTCATCATCCCCAATTAGCTGACTAGGTTTGTGGGTCTCTCAACAATACTATATGTTTTGGTTATTTAGTTTAACTCACTTGCAGAGGCGGTTCAGATGGAAAAGGTGAATATGCACAGATTATTAGATAACCCCAGTTTAATAGGTAATTTTCAATACAAAGCAAATACATGTCTGTGAAATAAGGCTATTTCAAGTTGACATGCTTTTGTCAAAAATATGATTTCATCTTCCAGAGCAGACATAAGTTTATCAAAGATCCATCAGAAGGTTCACCTATAGATACCTTGTTACTACTTTTACTCCCTGGATACCTTTTACCTCAAATTTTCAAACGCTCAAGGGCATGTAACTCTGAAGTTAACAATCTATTTCTGCTCAAAATAAAACTTGACCGAGATTTTACGCCTGTCCTGGATATCTGTGAGATTGAAGCTGATCTGAAAAAAATTGAAGCCGCTACAGTGATGACAAAGTTTTTCTCATGTTAAGTCTATGGGAGATATATGTTGCCATGGCAACCAGAGTTCCAATCAGATCTGCCCAAAACCCTTATGCAGTCTTTCCCCCTTCCCAATGATGACACACATGAAATTTGATCAAGATTGTACAAGTAGCTTTAGAGATATACACCTTTGAAATTCCCATAGACCCTAATGCAAAAATAGACAAGGGCAGGTAACACCTAAGTGAATGATCCGATTCTGCCAGTAATTGAACTTGACTGAGATTTCTTGCCCATCCTGGTCATTTGCAGGAATGAAGCCGATCTAAAAACAATTTAAGCAACTACAGTGATGACAAAATTCTCCCCATGTTAAGGACATGTAACTCCTAAGTGAATAATCCGATTCAGCCCAAAGTCTAACTTGATTGAGCTTTTATGCCCGTCCTTGTTATCTGCAAGAATGAAGCCGATCAGAAAAAAATTGAAGCCGCAATGGTAATGACAAAGTTTTTCTCATGTTAAGTCTATGGGAGCTATATGTTGCCATGGCAACCAGAGTTCCAATCTGATCTGCCCAAAAACCTTATGCAGCCTTTCCCCCTGCCCAATGATGCTACGCATGAAATTTGATCAAGATTGTCTAAGTAGCTTTAGAGATATACAGCTTTGAAATTCCCATAGACCCTAATGCAAAAATAGACAAGAGCAGGTAACTCCTAAGTAAATGATCCAAGTCTGCTAGTAAATGAACTTGACTGAGATTTCATGCCTGTCCTGGTTATCTGAAAGACTGAAGCCGATCTGAAAAAATTGAAGCAGCAAAGGTGATGACAAAATTCTCCCCATGTTAAGTCTATAGGCAAATTTTCAAACAGCCAAGGGCACGTTACTCCTAAGTGAATAAACCGATTCAGCCCAAAATCAAACCTGATCGAGATTTTATGCCTGTCCTCGTTAACTGCAAGAATGAAGCTGATCCAAAAAAAATTGAAGCCGCTACGGTGATGACAAAATTTCTCCCATGTTAAGTCTATGGGAGCTACATGTTGCCATGGCAACCACAGTTCTAATCTGATCTGCCTGAAAACCTTATGCAGCCTTTCCCCCTACCTGATAATGGTTCACAAGAAATTTGATCAATATCAGCCCACTGGTTCCAGAGATATACTTTGTTGAAAGTGTGGACGACGACGACGGACCATACCATACTCATACCTCATCTGAGCCTTCGGCTCAGGTGAGCTAACAAAAAAACTTCCTTTCAGCATCTGCAAAAATGTGAAGGTTCAGGTCAGTCTGCACATGCAAGCTGTCTTATCAAGCCATTTGCTATCCATTGATAGTCTACAGTATTCAATGCTTGTAATTAAACTGTGTAACTGTGTAGGTGTGCATGCTGATCTAGGCCTTCACTATCCCTTTTGTACTCAATGATACTTTTTCACTTGCAATGACTTGTACAATATCACAAGACAAGTTTCACTATCTGTGCCACTGTTCCCATTAATCCTTAAAGCACTAAGCCAAACTGAAGCAGATGACATTCTAATTATTTTTCAGAGAAAATAAGACTTGACATGCTATGATTCCCATGAAATGTTAAGTCTTATTTTCTCTGAAAAATAGAAAAGAAATATTTCAAACTGTAGTCTGCTGTAGTTATGATTGGCACTTTAAGGGTAAAAAATTATTCAACTTTACATTATGAAAACAACACATTGTTTACCCTGAGAATTCTGACATTGTTGCTCCTTACCATACTTATTGTAAACTTTGAACAATTACCTAGTAATGTGTCTAAAATGGCAAATAGTGCATATACAACCCTGACCAAACTGCTGTTTATCTGAGTCTAAACCATCTTCTCAGGCCTGTCTGTCTAAATATTTAGAGAAAATATGGTAGTCAGACCCTAACCACATTGCTTGGCTGCACAGACAGGTCTGGGCCCACTTGTTCAAAACTAACGATGTCGTTAGTTAACTTTAATCATTAAATATGGCATATATGCTAATATTTTTGCTGAAAAAATGTGAGTAGCTTTTGCATTGGCATTGGCAAAAGCTACTCACATTTTTTAGCAAAAATAACTGTGAATTAGATATAGTATTTACTAGAACAGTTAACATTTTGACCACTAATGAGTTTGTTAAGCTAACAATGCTTTGAACAACTGAGCCCTGGCCTTTTACATTTCAAATATGACATTGTGTATCATACTTACCCAAGATATCTAGACAAAATAGGCATGAGTAAACTGCTCCTAAGGAAAGTTTGATTAGAACACTACATAGACTAGCTACTAGTCGGATATCAATATTATTTTCATCAATCAATTATAATTATTAATTTACTTAATGAACTAAGGGCCATCTACTATTTACTGCTTGCCTCACCTCTTTGATAGCAGCAACTGATCTTGGAGAATTCAGAGACCAACTATTAGAGACTGGCTACACAAGATGTCATACATAAATTTGAATCAGCTTATAGTAAGGAATGATTATACATGACATCAAGGTCTAGGAGGTAGTCTAAATACTACACTATTTGTCATTCAGTATTTCCTTTTAACGCTTAGCATTGTGGGTAAAATTTTCAGCAGATGGCATAGTGAAGTATTTTTCTTATTTTCCCAGAAAACAGGATCCGACATTTAATGCAAAGAGACAGTTTTCATGAAATGTCAAAGCCTTATTTATGGGAAAAATAAGAAAATATATGCAATTTGTTGTCTGCTGATTAGCCGAGAGTGTTAAAGGTAAAGACACATTAGCAGGTAGTCAAGTGAACTTGTTTGTATGAAACAAAGTTATAGTGTACAAATATTTAGGGTAAATAGTGTAAAATTTCATGGTCACAGCTTTATTTAGCAAAACCATCAAAAATCATCAAAACTCTTGTTTAACCCTTAATGTGATAATCACAACTGCAGCAGACAACATTTTGATTATTTTTTTATTATTATTCTGCAGAGTAAATAAGGCCTTGCAGAGTAAATAAGACTTGATATTATCAGACAATTCACAAGAAATGTCAAGTCTTATTTTTCTCTGAAAAACAATAATGAAAAAATTTAGCAAGTTGTCTGCTACAATTTTGCTTTAATAGTGCTTCAAGAGTTAACTCAAACTATGCATCCCAGTCATTATTGTGGAATGTACCCTGTGAAATAAAGACCATTTCTAAGGCTCAGAAAAGTTGATGAATAACTAGAACTGTTAGAGGAACCAACTATACCCCAGCTACACTGTCAACTTGTGGTTCTTTATCAGTTTACAAATACACATGCGTGACAGGGTTCAAATTTAACTTTTTGACGGCTTGCTAAAATTAGCAAGTGGCATTATTTTTACTTGCTAAACCTTTCAACCAACTTGCTTTTTCACACATATAAACACTGTTAAATGTGGCTTTAAACCTTAGCACTCTGGGTAAAAACTTCAGCAGACATTTTAAAATATTTTTCTTATTTTTCCCAGAAAACAGGTTTTGACATAGGAGACAATTTGCATGTAATGTCAAAACCTGTTTTCTGGGAAAAATAAGAAAAATATTGTCATTGCTTTTGGAAAAGAAATTGCAAAACTTCAGCAACAATGCCACAGCCTAACAGGTTCAGCCAATTAAAGAGAAGTTTTCCAACTTGCTAGAATTAGCAAGTGATGGAAATTGCAGCTTGCTTTTTGAAAAAATTAATCAAGTTAGCAAGTTAGCAAGTGCTAAAATTGATCCCTGCGTGACTACCATATATTCCCATTTATATGTGAAATTTTGCTTCCTTAAAAATGAAAAGATTATTGATTTAGCAGGTCAGAAGATCAATTTAATTCTATTTATACCATAGTTATCCAAAACATTTGGACAGCTTAACTGCTTACCATACTTGTCCTAAAGTTTGACCAAGCTCATCTTTACTACCTGTTGAGGTGGCCAAAAGCTGTGCGTGGCAATCAAAGCATACTTTGAGATGCCACATTTTGTGTTATCTTATTTGGGTCTACACTGTTTGCTTAGGCCTGTATTTCCCAATACTTATGTAAATATGGTACTTCTTATCATAGGCATAGCTCCAGATAAAAGGAGCATCCTGGGCCCAGTTGTTCAAAGCGTCGTTAGCTTAACAAGCTCGTTAAGGGTCATTTCGTTAACTGTTTTAGCGGATTCAATATACAATATTCTGATATTTTTTGCTGAAAAAATGTGAGTAGCTTTTGCACTGCAAAAGCTACTCACATTTTTTCAGCAAAAAATTTCAGCATATTTGCGTATCACTCGATGTAAATTTTAACAAATCGTTAACTAACGACATCGTTAGCTTTGAATAACTGGGCCCAGAACATTATTTAATTCATTTCTTCATGAAAATACATTTTGTAGGTACTTGTGAACAGGCCTTGGTGAGGTGCTTCTTTATTGAGAAGTAGGAAAAATAAATTTACTTTTTGGTTGAAAAAAGCTTCATATCTGCTATGTATAATGCTGTCGATTAATGTTGTTCACATCAAACTCGGCAATAAATGGGTATATATGACATCTCATTATTGCAAATTTTAACTTTACACTGATCATACTGTGGACAAATTCAGCAGACTACAAACTGATAGCATTTTTTCTTATTTTTCCAAGAAAATAGGATGACTCTTCATACAAATTGTCTCCTAAGGAGACAATTTGCATGAAGTGTCAGATCCCATTTTCCAGGAAAATTAACAAAAAAATTTCAAGATGTCATCTGCTGAAATTTTTACCCAGCAAGCAGTGTTAACTGATAGACATTAATTTTATTTTTTGGTAATTATATGATTAATTGTCACAAAAACTATACAAACTAGAGCCCATATACATACAAAAAATACCCAAGCCTTTCCCTTAAATGGTGATGCATGTATATTGGGCTCAGCAAACAATGAATCCACCTGTTTTCTTGCACAATAAACAAGGAGTGCTGGGACCACATACTGAATCCCAGCTCCTGCGTAAGAGCCTGTTATTCCTACCAGGAATTCAACCTGATCTGTTACAAGAGCTACAATCATTGGTGGAATTAAAGCCAATAGGGGGAAGGCTATTTTATCAATAACAAAAGTGTATGGCTTTTCTGGATTGTACCCAATGGCTTTCAGGTTGTTTCTAAGGGTAATGGAAATTATTGGGAAGTTTGTACTTAATGTAAAAACGGGGAATAATGCTAGGAAATATTCTATAAATTTCACATTGGTAATGGATTTTGTGTCATCACATTCATCAGGGAGAAAATTGAGGGTATAAATGTCATCCAAAGAACTAAAGGCAAAAATCCCTGTAAATGACAGAAGAGCATAAAATAACAATATAAGAAAATAGTCTATTGCAAGTAGTTTAAAGATTTTGGATTTGTCTCGGATTGGTGTAACTAAGGATGGTAAAGAATGGTGGCACATAAACGAATAAACACAAACTCCAAACAGGTTTGGCATCCCCGAGATATCCGCTGCTGCAGGATGTCCTTCAATGTCTTTCTTTGCTAATCTTATCACAGCCAGGACAATCATCACAGCAAATGCTGAAATAGAAACAAACCAAAAAAAAGTATTCCTGTAGCTCCAGACACATTAATACGAAAACACTCCTATTCAAATATATAGAGAATTTTACCCACAAAAAATGAAAAACTTTCAGATGAAAAATTATGGTAGTTTTCATATTTCTGCTCAAAATATAGATTATGGGTACTCATTAGAACTGCCTTGGTGAGGCAGTTCTAACAAGTACCCACAATCTATGTTTTCAAGCAGAAATAAGAAAATTAATGTATACCCCTGTAAACCCCAGTTTTATTATAAAAATGTGGAGTTTAAGGGGGTCAAAACTATATAGGCACATTTTCGTGATGCAAGAGGGGGTATCCATATATTTTTTTATTTCTCCACAAAAACATATGTTGTGGGTGCTTATAAGAAGCGCCTCAATTAGGTGCTTCTAATGAGCACCACAACACATCTTTACATGGAGAAGTAAGAAAAATGTCAGTACTATTACCGTAGGTTGAAGAAAACAAAAGCACTTTATCTGGACCAATACCATATTTATGCTACATATCTGGGTAGATATCTTATTTACCCTAAGAGGATGCCTTACTCCTTATCATACATATCCTAAAATTTAAACATGTTCATTTAAATATGTGTTGATCATACGTGTC
The DNA here is from genome assembly GCA_964016985.1 of Anodontia alba. NCBI lineage: Eukaryota > Metazoa > Mollusca > Bivalvia > Lucinida > Lucinidae > Anodontia > Anodontia alba. Next base: position 54,955,494 of record OZ024822.1, read on the forward strand.
CTAAAATTTAAACATGTCCATGTAAATATGTTTTGATCGTATTTGTCATAAAATCTTAAGATGCTGACCTATCTACCTGCAAAAGGGTACTGCTTACCAGAAATAGTTATCAGGACTGCCAAGAACCTACTTGCAGTTTGTCAACTGAATAAGGTCAAATAAAAAAAAATATGTACTTTGGGAAACATTTAAGCAAAAAAATAGGTAGGGGAGGTAGGGATTTTTATTACTATTTTTTTTTTTTTCCCTAATGTTCAGAATTATTTATACCATAAATACCAAATATACTTGAATTCTGCACTGTAATTAACATAAATTTTATCAAATTTATTTGACTACCTTTTGATGTGTCTTACCCCTTGTCATGCTGAATAAACTAAGATGCCATGCCCACTTCTAATTTCCAGCCAATCAGACTACTTGATCCTGGTTTTTGATAGAAATTCACATATTCAATGACAAACAGTGCAGATCCAGATCAGTTGGCTTCTTCAGAAGCCAATTGATCTGAATCTACACTGTTTGCTAAGACAGGACATGCCGTGTTCAGCAAGAGAAGGGTTAAAAAGTACTGATAGCATGACAAACAGTGCAGACCCTGATCAAACTGCAGTTTAATCTGGGTCTACACTGTTTGCTCAGACCTACTTGTCTGAATATTTAGCATAAATGGGTAGCATAAATATTTCATCCCAGTAACACCAAATATCTTTGTTTTGATTGTTTGTTGTTTTATTTTTTTTTTTTTTCAGAAAACATGAAAAAAAATGCTAGATTTTACCAGGAAAGTTAAGTAGAGCATGCTTGTCCTAAACACACACATTTCTTGTTTGGCCTAATGGAGCATCCACCATTAACTAAAAGTCACGTAAAGAACATACTTGGCAACTAAACACAGGCAGTATAAAGAAGCATAAATGAAAAAAATATTGCCTTGGTCACCATATTGTATTTTACAGCCAGTGGAAATGAAAATTGTCAATAAGCAGCCCTTATTCGATTTCCCCACCCGCCCCCCACCCCTCCACCCCCCCCCCCCCCCAACACACACACACCCACCCCCTCCCCCATAAAGCATAAAACTTTTTTCTACCAAATTTAAGTTTCAAAGTGCTGGCGTGACCTTGACAATAAAGTCAAGGTAACCAAACTCTAATAAAACAAGATTCCTAAATGAAATTATTAAGCAAGATATACCGGAAAAACAAGTGTTACGGACATTGAAAAATTACAAACGGGAATAACTATAACAGTATTGATCCCCTGACCCTTCTTTTTCTGTAGCAGCAGCATCTCATGAATACAAACATTTATGCAAAATGTGTTAAGATTCCTAATAATAGTAATCAAGCTATGCAGGAAAAGAAATAGAGTGCACACAAGGCTCACTTTTTCAGTACATGTATTTATAATGTAGTGACCTTGAAAATAAGGTCAAGATCACCAAAATCTAATCACTTCTTTCCCCCATCCTGATAATGTATCTGTGCTAGTTTGGTCAAATTCCAGCCAATGGTTAAAGAGATAGTGTGCACACAAACTTTTTACTGCATTAAGAAATTTTACAAAGGGCAATAACTCCAAGAGAATGGGCAGCTAGCCCTTACTTTCTCTATGTAGGTACACCTTATTGATATCAATGTGTCACATAAGCTTTTTTCTATCAAAATTTGAGTTTCAAAGTGTCAGTGTGACCTTGAAAATGAGGTCCAGGTCACCAAAACCTAATCACTTCTTTCCCTCATCCCAATAAAGTATCTGTGCTAGCTTGAACAAATTCCATCTAATGATTCATGAGATAGGGTGCACACAAGGGTCATTTTTAGAGTCTTTATAATGTAGTGACCTTGAAAATGAGGTCAAGGTTACAAAAATCTAATCACTTCTTTCCCATGTCCTAATGATGTATCTGTGCTAGTTTTTCTTGTTCAAGATATAGTGTGCACACAATCTTTAATATCAAAATTTGAGTTTTCAAAGAGCAGGTGTGAGCTTGAAAATGAGCTAAAGGTCACCAAAATGTAATCACTTCTTTCCCCAATCCCAATAATATATCTGTGCTAATTTGGTCCAAATCCATCTATTGATTCATGAGATAGAGTGCACATATGACTCACTTATTGAGTATTTCTAATGTAGTAGCCTTGAAAATAAGGTCAATGTCACCACACAATCTAATCACTTATTTCCCTCATCCTGAGATGAATCTGTGCTAGTTTGGTCAAATTTCAGCCATTTGTTAAAGAGATAGTGTGCACACAACTTTTTACAAGGCTCATTTTTGAAGTCTTTATAATGTAGTGACCTTGAAAATGAGGTCAAGGCCACAAAAATCTAATCACTTCTTTCCCATGTCCTAACAATGTATCGGTGTTAGTTTGTTAAAATTCCAGCCATTGGTTCAAGATTCAGTGTGCACACAAGCTTTTTTCAATCAAAATTTAAGTTTCAAAGTGCCAGTGTGACCTTGAAAATAAGATAAAGGTCACCAAAATTTAATCGCTTCTTTCCCAATCCCAGTGATGTATCTGTGCTAATAATGGTCCGATTCCGTCTATTGATTCATGAAATAGAGTTCACACAAGGCTCACTTTTTGAGTATTTATAATGCGGTGACCTTGAAAATAAGGTCAAGGTCACCAAAAATCTAATTACTTCTTTCCCCAATCCTTATAATGTATCTGTCCTAGTTTGGTCAAATTCCAGCCATTGGTTAAAGAGATAGTGTGCACACAAACTTTTTACTGCATTAACAAGGCTCACTTTTTGACTATTTATATATAGTGTAGTGACCTTGAAAATAAGGTCAAGGTCACCAAAATCCAATCAATTCTTTCCCCCATCCTTATGATGTATCTGTGCTAGTATGGTCAAATTCTAGCCATTGATTAAAGAGATAGTGTGCACATAACCTTTTTACTGCATTAACAAAGCTCACTTTTTGAGCATTTATAATGTAGTGACCTTGAAAATAAGATCATGGTCACCAAAATCTAATCGCTTCTTTCCCCCATTCTGATCATGTACCTGTGCTTGTTTGGTCAAATTCCAGCCATTGGTTAAAGAGATAGTGTGCACACAAACTTTTTACTGCATTAAAAAATTTTTTTACAAAAGGCAATAACTCCAAGAGAATTGGCCCCTAGCCCTGACTTTCTCTTATGTAGATACACCTTATTGATATCAATGTGTCTGCAGAAACTGATGAATATCCATCACTGCATTTTCAAGATATTAGGAAAAAACCAGCGTTGCAGACAGACACATGGGAGGGCAGACATACGGATGGACAGACATAAAAACAGTATACCCCAAACAAAGTTTGTTTGCAGGGGGTATAAAAAGAATCTTTAGGCCACTATAAATGTGAAGTTGGCACTTACATCACAGCTCCAGATAAGGGGAGTATCCAGATAAGTATTCTTTTTTTTTTTTTTTTTTTTTTTTTTTCTCAGGTAAATATTTTTTGTGGGCACTCTGGTAATGCCTCTCAAAAAATTATTCCTATTTTTTTTTTCTGGCTGCAAAATAAATTATTACTATTCAAATTTTTAGAACATTTGCCATAGGTGCAGATAAGAAAGGGTATCCACAAAATAATTTTCTTATTTCTCCATGAAAATACATGTTGTGGGTATTTATTAGAAGTGCCTTTGTGAGAATCTTCTAATGAATACCACAATGTATGTTTCATGAGGATATAAGAAAAACACCAATATTGTTTTGGCTGAAAAAGAGTGCCTTATTTGGAACTATGTTTACTAAATTATTTTCCAGCATTTTTGTAAATATTTCTATTCAAAACCCATCACCATGACCTACCTAACCATCTTGAAACTGTTGTTATAATCTGAAGATACTTGGTTTTCTGTACATTGAAAAAGGTGAACCAGCCTAGAGTCAGAAAAAACACACCCTGAAATATTAAAAAAGATTAGTTAAGCATTAATGTATTTTGTTTCTTTTCATGTATAGCAATAAGACTGGCGCAGCAAGTTAAGACAATACTGGATCATCAGAACTATAGAATAATGAAAATACCAAGCACTGGTCTCTCTCAACACAGATATTTGGGCTTATCTAGGTGTTTGCCGTTCACATCTGTTTTTTCCTTGCTCTACTTGAAGCTGATTAATGCTGACTGAAACTAGAAATATGTCAATATGACACAGATGCCCCCACCCAGGGCCATCCTCACCCACACGCAAGCATTTTGCAAAAACTGAAATTGAAGAAAGGGCAGATTTTACCCTAAATTGAACTTGACCTATATTTTATGATTATACACCTGTGTATAAAATATGAATCCAATACACCAATCTTTTTTTAAAAAATATTGAAAGGAAAATATTTTTTGAAGGCGAAAAAGGGCCATAACTCCCATAATATTGGGTGGATTTTACCCTTAATCAAATCTGACCTCTATTTTATGATTTTATACCTGTGTATAAAATAAGAATCCAATACACTAATGTTTTCAAAAGATATCAAACGGAAACTATTTTTCAACGTTTAAAAAGGGCTGTAACTCCAAAAATAACTGGTGGATTTTACCCTAAATCGAACTTGACCTATATTTTAAAATTATATGCACCTGTATAAAATATGAATCCAATTCACTCGTTTTTTCAAAAGTTATGGAACGGAAACCATTTTTCCAAGTTGAAAAAGGGCCATAACTCCCAAAATAATTGGTCGATGTTACCCGAAATCGAATTTAACCTACATTTTATGATTATATACCTGAGTATAAAATTTGAATCAAATACATTAATCTTTTCAAAAGATATCAAACGGAAACGATTTTTCAACTATTTTTCAACATTGAGAAAAGGCCATAACTTCAAAAATAATTGGTGGATTTTAGCCAAAATCGAACTTGACCTATATTTTATAATTATATGCTCGTGTATAAAATATGAATCCAATACACTATTCTTTTCAAAAGTTATGGAACAGAAACCATTTTTCAAAGTTGAAAAAGGGCCATAACTCCCAAAATAATTGGTGGATTTTACCCTAAATCGAACTTGACCTACATTTTATGATTATATACCTGTGTATAAAGTTTGAATCCAATACACTAATCTTTTCAAAAGATATTGCACAGAAACCATTTTTCAAAGTTGATAAAGGGCCATAACAACCAAAATAATTGGTGGATTTTACCCTAAATTGAATTTCACCTACATTTTATGAGTATATACCTGTGTATAAAATTTCAATCCAATACACCAATCCTTTCAAAAGATATCCCAAGGAAACCATTTGTGTTACGTACCAGACGGACGGACGCTCCAACAGTATCGGACAGGATGGATGGACAGCGGTGATACTATATGCCCATCCCCCACACTGAAAATGGCGGGGGCATAACAAAACATTACAATCAGATACAATTTACCTTCACAAAACAGTGGTAGAAGAGTCCACTCTACATAAATAGGTTAAATTTTAATCTTCAGTATGCTCTAGCTGAAATGAGCAGTTGACAAATGAGTGACAGTTTGCTTAATGTTTACAGAAAATAAGGCTTGACATTTCGTTCCATTTATCTTCTCAAGAAACAGTTTGCATAAAATGTCAAGGCTTACTTTCTGTGAAAAATATTTTAGAATGTCATTTGCTGCTAACTGAATTTAACTCTGGGTAAAATTTTTAGCGGACAACATTTTACCTAGAAAACATGATTTGACCTCTCATGCACATTGTCTCCGATGGAAACAATTTGCATGAAATATCAAATCCTGTTTTCTGGGAAAAACAAGAAATTGCCAATAAGCAGCACTCACTAGATATCCACTGCTAGAACCAAAATGTAACAGATGGATAGACAGATGGACAGACGGATAGACTTACATACGGGCAGACAATGAGTAAATAGTATACCCACTGCCCACAAACTGCCCACAAACACAGTTTGTGGGGTTTATGATAAGAAAACAAGAGGCCTGTGGGCCAGTATGCTCACCAGAGCTCAAGTGGGTGAGCAAGTCTGCTTCTGCAATGTTAACACTTTTGCGCTCAGAACTTGCACTTCAAAGTTCTGTTTTTCAGTATTCAAACTTTTATATAAGATTATATAATTTTCATATTTAAAATAGGTCACGGTCAACTAATGGTCACCATTTAAATAAATCTGGTAGGGCTAGAGTCCCCAATGCTGTATACCAAGTTTCAAGGTCTTTGGTCTTTCAAAACATGTGAAGAAAATTTTCAAAGGGTTTTTACCATATATGGACATAGCAAATATCTTGATTATTTGACCGAAATCCCATGAACAAATTTTCATTTCCCCATCCCAAAGGGGCTCCACATAAAATTTGGTTTCAATCAGTCCAGCAGTTTTAGAGGAGGATAAAAATACTGAATTTGAGGCATCCAGGACAAAAGTACAGTGAATGACCTTGACCATCAGTCAATAACCTTGACCTTTGGTAGTTATAAAAGTTCTTTTAGGTGATTACATATATCAACTTTGAATGTCATAGGCTGGCTATAATAGTTTAACATAAATCCACAGCTTTGCCTTTTTCCCATACAAAAGCCTAAATGACCAAATTTGACCTTACCGTAAAATAGGTCAAGGGCCACCATTTGAAGTCCCCCAACCAATGGAGGCTCTACATGGGCTCGGCGATTTCAGAGGAGATGTTTGAAAATGCTGACACCCATGTCAATGCCGACACTGATGCAAATGCCAGACCACTGCCTATCCTATAAGCTCCCCCAGCGCTTCGACTCTGGCGAGCTAAATATCACCAATTTGTCATCTGCTGAGTTAGCCCAGAGAATGGTAAAGGTTAATGGTTTAATATGCCAGACGACTGATGTTTAGTATATCAGAGCTTACCACAAAGATTTTGTAGCAATACTTCTTGGTGAGAGAGACACCTGGCCAGCAGGGATCATCATCACGTATCCTGTTACAGCTGCCTTCTCCTCCAGTCAAGAAATTGCCAATAAGCAGTGCTTTTTAGATATCCACCACTAGAACCAAAATGTAATGGATGGACAGACAGATGGACGAACAGAAAGACTGACATACGGGCGGACAATGAGCAAATAATATACCTACTGACCACAAACACAGTTTGTGGGGTTTATGATAGAAAACAAGAAGCCTATGGGCCAGTATGCTCACCAGAGCTCAAGTGAGTGAGCAAGTCTGCTTCTGCAACATTAACACTTTTGCACTCAGAATTTGCACTTCAAAGTTCTGTTTTTAGTATTCAAATTTTGATATAGTTGCTTACTTTTCATATTTAAAATAGGTCACAGTCAACTAATGGTCATCATTTAAATAAATCTGGTAGAGCTAGAGTCCCCAATGCTGTATACCAAGTTTCAAGGTCTTTGGTCTTTCAAAACATGAGAAGAAAATTTTCAAAGGGTTTTTACCACATACAGACATAGCAAATATCTTGAATATTGATCAAAATCCCATGAACAAATTTTCATTTCCCCATCCCAAAGAGGCTCCACATAAAATTTGGTTTCAATCAGTCCAACAGTTTTAGAGGAGGATGAAAATACTGGATTTGAGGCATCCAGGACAAAAAGGTCAGTAAATGACCTTCACTGTCAGTAAATGACCTTGACCTTTGGTAGTTATAAAAGTTCTTTTAGGTGATTACATATATCAACTTTGAATGTCATAGGCTGGCTATAAGTTTCATATAAATCCACAACTTTGCCTTTTTCCCAAACAAAAGCTTAAGTGACCAAATTTGACCCTGCCGTAAAATAGGTCAAGGTCAACTAAGGGTCACCATTTGAAGTCCCCCAACCCATGAAGGCTCTACATTAGCACAGTGATTTCAAAGGAGATGTTTGAAAATGCTGACACCGATGTGGATGCCAACACTGATGCAAATGCCAGACCACTGCCTATCCTATAAGCTCCCCCAGCTCTTTGACTCTGGTGAGCTAAATATCACCAATTCGTCATCTGCTGAATTAGCCCAGAAAATGGTAAAGGTTAATGGTTTAATATGCCAGACGATTGATGTATAGTGTATCAGAGCTTACCACAAAGATTCTGTAGCAATTCCTCCTGGTGAGAGAGACATCTGGCCAGCAGGGATCATCATCTCTTGTCTTGTTACAGCTGCCTTCTCCTCCAGTCATGTTGCTGGAGTTCACATGAGGTAGTTTGTATGTGCTGAAATGTGAACAGAAAATGAAGCGAGTATGTTTAATGTTACATGCCAAGTAACTCATCAAAACAATGATAAATTCACATGATTTTTATGAGAACTATTGTTTTCAGAATCTCGTTGAATTTAAGGGGAATGGATACGTTCAATGGAGACAACTCTGCCAAAGTTATTTTTGCTCCCTTCTGAAAAGGAGACTATTAGGAAAGCAAATTCTTTCCTTTTGGAGAAGACCCCTTTTAGGAGAAGACTTGTGTGCAAAAAAGCAAACACAAGGTCACTATTAATAGTTGTTTCCCTTGACAATCAAAAATGGCAAAAAATCTGTATCCATTTCCAAAGTACTACTAAACACTTCATTTGGTTGAAGTATTTGCAACAAGCAAATTCCATTGGGAATTTATGTCCCCCGCCTTATTTTTATTTGAGGTGTTAAAAATGGGTAGGTTAACCAGAGGACCACTGGTCCTGTATCACTTACCTAGTATTGAAGCAGGAAACCAGTGATCAAAAATAATTTCAGGATTCTGAAAAAACCACATGCATATCTTCAGACCATCCTTAAAGCACCTGTAAAGTTTCAAAAGGATTGGCTTAAAACTGTGGTAGAAGTTACAGGGACAACGTACCTACTCCGTATTCGCTTCTGTAGTATTAGAACTCAAAAAATGTCTAAGTTAAAATGCGGAAAAAGTAATAAAAATTATTTCAGGATTCTGAAAAATCCACATGCATATCTTCAGGCCATCCTAAAAGCCCATGTACAGTTTCAAAAGGATCGGCCAAAAACTGTGGGAGGATTTAAGGGGACTAGGTACCTGCTCCCATTAGACTTCTGTAATATTAGAACTAAAAAAATGTCTAAGTTCAAAATGCGTAAAAAGTGATAAAAATTAAAATAATTTTAGGATTCTGAAAAAACCATATGCATATCTTCTAAAGTTTCAAAGGATTGGCTTAAAACTGTGGTAGGAGTTACGGGGACAAGGTATCTACTCCCTGTATTAGAACTCAAAAAATGTCTAAGTTAAAAATGCAAAAAAAGTGATAAAAAATTATTTCAGGATTCTGAAAAATCGACATGCATATCTTCAGGCCATCCTAAAAGCCCATGTACAGTTTCAAAAGGATCGGCCAAAAACTGTGGGAGGAGTTAAGGGGACAAGGTACCTGCTCCCATTAGACTTCTGTAATATTAGAACTAAAAAAATGTCTAAGTTCAAAATGCGTAACAAGTGATAAAAATTAAAATAATTTTAGGATTCTGAAAAAACCATATGCATATCTTCTAAAGTTTCAAAGGATTGGCTTAAAACTGTGGTAGGAGTTACGGGGACAAGGTATCTACTCCCTGTATTAGAACTCAAAAAATGTCTAAGTTAAAAATGCGGAAAAAGTAATAAAAATTATTTCAGGATTCTGAAAAATCCACATGCATATCTTCAGGCCATCCTAAAAGCCCATGTACAGTTTCAAAAGGATCGGCCAAAAACTGTGGGAGGAGTTAAGGGGACAAGGTACCTACTCCCTATAGACTTCTGTAATATTAGAACTCAAAAAATGTCTAAGTTCAAAATGTGTAAAAAGTGATAAAAAATAATTTCAGGATTCTGAAAAAAACACATGCATATCTTCAGACCATCCTTGAAACACCTGTAAAGTTTCAAAAGGATCGGACAAAAACTGTGGGAGGAGTTAAGGGGACAAAGTACCTACTAAAAATTCGGAACCATACACCACGCACCATGCACTATGCACCACGCCCCACGGAAAGCCAAAAACAGTGTCCCTCCGCTTTTCTTCGAAAAGGCGGGGAACAATAAATAGAATGAGGAATGAGCATGGGGTTACATTCTGGTTAAAGACAGTATTAAACAGTACATATCTGACACAGCGATAGTTTGATGCATTTTACAAGTTCAAACAGTCAAATTTTTTTTATGACAATGGTTGACAATGGTTCCTCAAAACCGAGTATTCTGCAGATGTGTGCAGACTTGTCTGGACCAAAGAGTTGCCCTCTTCCTTGAAAAGTTAATAGACCTACCAAGCTACGTCTCGTATAGACTTTGGTACAGCTGCAGCATAGATGGCAAGATCTCCATACAGGTATATAACTATACATATATTGAACAACAATACACCAACTGAAATGAAAATATGATAAAATATATCATCTCTATACCTATATAATGCTGGCACCCTTAAACCCCACTTTTATACAGTAAAACTGGGGTTTACAGGGGATATACATTATTTCTGCTCAAAAACATAGATTGTGGGGTCTCATTAGAACTGCTACACTGAGGCAGTTCTAACAAGTACCCACAATCTATGTTTTGAGCAGAAATATGAAACATATCAGAATTTTTATCTGAAAACTTGCAGTTTTTGGTGATGAAATTTTCAATATATTTGAATATGCGTGTTTTCGTAATGAAAAATGCTGAAAACATTCTTTCAAATTTCTTATGTTTGTTCATGATCAACTACTCTGCTTTTGACATCTTAAGAAAGTCTTTTTTTGCATGGTGCATTACTCAGAAGTAAATTTGCAATTGTTTGTCATGATTCAATGCAAAACATTTTGTTGGTATTACACATTCTGTTCAGTGGTTTTAAAAAATATTCAAAACATCCATTTTCCCCATAGTAAAAATGGCTACAAAATTGATAGGGTAGGGGTTTTGGATGCCAGGTTTCAACAAGTTCCACTTGTTAAAAATTCTGAAATTTTCACAGTAATGTTATGGAACATTCATTACGAAAACACGCCTATTCAAATATATTGAAAATTTTGCCCCTAAAAAAATTGAAAATTTTCAGATAAAAAATTCTGATAGTTTTCATATCTCTGCTAAAAACATAGATTGTGGGTACTCGTTAGAACTGCCTCGCTGAGGCAGTTCTAATGAGTAACCACAATCTATGTTTTAAGCAGAAATAAGAAAAATAATGTATACCCCTGTAAACCCCAGTTTTACTATATAAAAGTGGGGTTTAAGGGGGTCAAAATTATATAGGTATGTTTTCGTGATGAATACTTCAAAATTAGTGAAGAAAAGCAAAAATATTTTTTAAAAATTTCCAAAAATCTAATATACTATAAAAATTGCATAGGCTGGACCCTTTTTTTGGCCATAAAATTATTTTAACAGTAAATATTTGAAAACAAAGCACAGGAACAGAAAAGACAAATAGTTACTGATAAGATATTGTCAATCACAATTTAACTTTTCCATGTAGAACAAAATGGTGAGCAAACAAAATCATGTTTCTGAAGGATGTCTAAAGCACAGTAATTTGTCTTTGTGCAAAAATGAAAAAAAGAAAGAGTAACAGTTTTCACATTCTGAACAATGAACTTGGATGCTCTTCAAATAGAAGCTGCATCATGAACAAGAAGCCCTAGCCTGTCTAGAAATCATCATTTGCCTGAATGCCAACTTGTTAATCATATACAAAAAACTTAATAAAAACTTTAAGATTTTGAGTGGGATGCTGATGCTGATGCCAACAGTGGTTTTTTTAAGCTAAAAAGTAGGGATGTAATGATACATCAATGCATCATGATAGTGACTGCCATGAAAGTGCTATCATGATGCTGTTTTCAACTACTGATAACTATCATCAATAGGCTCTTCAACCATGGACAGTTTGGTAGTTTTTGTCCCTGTAGATTTTTCTCTTTCTGTAAGAAATACATTCTGAAGCTTTTTTCTGTCTAAATTAATAAAAGTATGAGAACAAAAATACTTCTGCTTTCCAAAAATGTTTGTTAAAATGGTGGCAAAAGTGATATTTGAGAAGGCAGTAATGTTAGGTATCTTTACAGGTATTCTGGTCTTTATAAAATCAGCAAAATTAATTAAAATACTGTGTGATTCGGAGATGGTGATATTATGGTGATGCAGCTTGATATTAGACCCTTGACGGAAATAGTACTGTGATAGGGATTTTCTGATAATGATAGTAATGTGATAATATTGCATAATAATCAACTCTACTAAAAAGATAAGAACCAGGGGTCCAGTTGTTCAAGGCATCGTTAGCTTAATGAGTGCATTAGTGCTCAAAATGTGAACAGTTCTGCTAAGTACAATATCTAATTCACAGGTATTTTTGCACATTTTTCAGCAAAAATATTAGCATATATGCCATATTGAATGACCAAGTTTTAACAATACATTAACTAACTACATTGTTAGTTCTGAACACCTGGACCCAGATCTGTATTTGTATCATCACTTTGCCAGAAAACTCTGTTTCTGAGGTACAGAATAGATAGAAGCATTGTATCCACCATTCTTATGAAATACTTTCTCCTTCAATCAAGTGATCATCATCATCATCACCATCATCAACAGATTTTTGATTAACATGCAGGTACAGGGGCAACATCCACATCAGTGAGCCCCCTTCCAAGTAGCTGGCTTGCTGCACGTATGGCAGATCTCAAAACAGATCTCCAGGTATGTCTGTCATGAGGGTCCATAGCCAAGAGCTTCCACTCTCTGCAATCCCTCTCTGTCAGCTGCTTCCATGTCATCTTTGGCCTCCCAGGCCCACGCTTTCAATCAACCTGTAGGTCAAAGGCTGTCTTGACTGCATCATTGGAGCATTCCACATCAATACCAGCGGAGCCTTCTCTCCTTCAGAATGAGGTCCAGATCCTCAATGCCAAGCCGCTCAAGTAGCTCATTGGATCTGGTTGTGCCAATGTCTTGCGGCTTGATATTGCAGATTTGTCTGATCATTGCCCTGTCATTTTGCTGCAGACATTGGAGGTTTGGCTTTGTCAATGGCCAAGTCTCATTGGCATGGAGCATCGCATTCCACACACAAGAGCTGTACACACGGCCACATGTCTTGAAAGAGAGGTGGCGGGAAGAGAGAACTGGCAGCAGCTCCTTGAACTTCTTCCAGGCAGTTTTCACACATGTTATGGTTGAAAGTTCACAGCCTATGGCTGCTGAGAGCATGTCTGCTAGCTAGCAAAAGGAAGCTACCACCTCCAGCTTGTCAAGTCCAACTTGGACTTCCCTCTGTGGTCTGCCATCCAAGAGGCGTGCAGTTTCCTGGCACCATGTACATCTGTAGTCAGGGTCTTTTGTCAAGCGCTTGAGCCAACTGCATTTCTTGTGCACCTAGTACTTGCAGCCGTGCAGAAGATGCTGTTGCTGCCCACTCCAGTGCGACAGATGGCGCATGGAAATTCGCGTGAACTCTGCAAGAGGTCCAGACCCATACAACAGATCATGATCTTTGTCTTTCCTGCATAAAATTTACTCTCAGTCCTTTCTCCTCCATTGCTTCTTTCCAAGTCAAGAGCCTCCTGACACATTCCTTGAGTGATTCAGCGATGATAACAAGGTCATCAGCATAAAGGTCCTCTCAGGGGACCCCAGAGCGGAACTCCCATGACAAGGCTTCAAGCACAATGATGAACAGCAGTGGGCTGAGTACCGAGCCTTGGTGAAAATCGACCTTCACTTCAAACTCTTCACTGTACCCCCAATATGGACATGGCTCCGCGCATTGGCATACATCCCTGCACCAGTCGCACAATCCACTCCTCAACACCAAGTTTTCTTAGCGTCCACCAGATGACCTTCCGAGGCACTTGATCAAATGCCTTTTCTAGGTCTACAAAAGCCATGCAGAGTCTCTTGTTGGCAGCTAGATACTTTTCCTGCAGCTGCCTGACAACAAAGATTGCGTCTGTTGTGCTTCTGCCTGGGAGGAAGCCAAACTGGGAATCATTGATTGACACCAACTGTCTGATGAGGCCATCCACAATCCTCTCCAGGATTTTCATCACCTGCTCTGTCAGCTCGAGACCGCGGTAGTTGTCTCTTTCCAATGCGTCCCCTTTCCCTTGTAGAGGCAGACAATGAAACTCTGCTCCCAGTCAGAGGGTACCTTGCCATCACGAATGATTGCAGCTGCAAGGTCACTGATCATGGAGGCGCCCATGTCACCGGCTGCTCGTATCATCTCCACCACTATGTCTGATGGGCCTGGTGCTTTGCCCGCCTTCATCGGAGAGACAGCCTTCTTAACATATCAATGGTGATTGGGATGGGTGGGCCTTCCACTGGTCTGGGTCCCAGTCACTCAACATTGAGAAGCCTTTGGTAGTGCTCTAACCAGGCCTTCTGCTTTGAGTCTTCGCTCATTGACATCTCCCCTGCATCAATCTTCACTGTCACCAACAACACCAGCATTCTCTCTTCTAAACTGGTTAGCAAGGCAGTAGACTTCTGAAGACTTGGGGTCAGTATTTTTGTAGACCTTATTGTCGGCTTCCTGACGAGCATGGTGCACTGCATGTCTGGCAATGCATTTGGCTGCATCGTATGATGCCCTAGAGCCTTTACCAGTCTTCCAGGCCTTGAAAGCTTTGTCTGAGGGTCTTTAAGTTTCCAAACTTTAAGGCGAGGGGTGAACTTGCACTTGGATTTTAGTGGCACATCAATCCGCATATGAGAAGCTGATGTTGCAGATAAAAAAATTATAATACAACAAACATTGATTTAATTAGAGACTTTACTTTTCTTTAACCTTTAGCACAATTTTAAATACAATTACAAGAGGACAATGACAGTTATTTTTCTATTTTTTCTGAAAAAAAGGGTTGATATTCAAATTAAAGTAAATACTGTTTTTACCCTAAATATTTGAACAGAAGGGCTTGAACAAACAGTGTTGACCCAGCAGATCAGATGCCACAGAATATGGCATCTGATCAGTATTTACATTTTTTGCACTCGTCCAGCAGACATGTAAACTGGTCTCAAGGTTATAAAACTTTTTTCATGCTCAACTCAGTTGAGCATGAAATTTGTCCTACTAATAAATCTCAAATTACTAATAATTGCAAATTCTTTCTTGCTAAACATAGCTGAGCATGAAAAAAGTTTTATAACCTCTGAGCCAGGTATAAGGACATGTCAACAGGTAGTAAAATGGACATGTTCTAATTTTAGGACAAGTATGGTTAGGAGTTTAGGTGTCCAATTCTTACGGTAAATATGGTACAATTTTTGTGTATAGTATATGAGGTAATAAAATCAAGAGTAAAATTTATTCAGAATAAACAACATTTTGCTTACCTTTGTTAAAAAATATAGATGCCATCTGCCCCTGAAATTCAGAAGGATTCATAAGATTGAGATAATGTGTCAATAGGTTGACTTATGTTATCTGTGAATAGCTGATACCTCTAATCTGCCTGTACATCACCACAGCCTAAGCAGGGTACTTGCCATTTACCATTAAATTAGATCATATGTAATGTATCTACAGCTCAACCACAAAGGCTCTGTCAGACTGCAAATATGTCTAAGCTACTTACAGGCACACTATACAGTACAAAAGCTTCCAGATGTCTTTGAAAAAAAAGAAAACTAGAAATTTGTCCAAAGGACACAGATGCACCAGCCTCATAAACTTAAAAGCGAATTGCTAACGCCAGACCAAGACTAAGCCCAACAGAAAGGGGTAACACTATATGCCTTTTCCACAATTCTTTGAAGAGGGGGGGCATAAAAATGCAAAGCTTAGCAAAAATGAGAACAGTGCAAAGCAAAAGCATAAGCATAAAAAAATTCAGCTGCTGTCTTCCGCTCTTTTCTGCCAAACCAGTGGCAGAAATTTTAGGTCAAAGATTGGACCTGGTCTGTCTGACACTGGAGGTAAAAATGTCCTTGAAATGCTTAGAATTTGTGCCAGATCTAACAAATTTTCATTTGACATATCCAGCAATCCCACAGATTTTGCTTAATCTGGACTCTTTAGCTATTCATAAGCACACAAAACTGTTAGCATCCAAAGACATGATGATCATTGTCATCTATGATCAATGTATCTGTATATAGAAAGAACTAAAAACAAACAACTGTTTTACTAGTTAAATCTTTGGATTGTTTCACCAACAAACATGTGAACATACATGTACTCTGAAAATTTCTGAAGACATCAGGGCCCAGTTGTTCAAAGCATTGTTGCTTAACAAGCTTGTTAACAACTCATTAACTATTGTCCTGAGAAGAAAATTTCAAAAGGATTTTTACCACATATGGGTATGAAAAATATCTATCATTTGACCCAAATCCCATGAAAAAAAACTTTTGTTCCCCCATCATACAGGGGCTCCACATATAATTTATAGTTTCAATCAGCCCAGCATTTTTAGAGGAGGATGAAAATACTGAATCTGTGGCCGGCCTCGGTGGCTCAGTTGGATTCACCGTCCGACAGGAGACCAGGAGGTCGCGGGTTCAACCCCCGCTGAGGTCGGCAACATTCTTTCTTGGAGAAATCATGAAATATTTTCTACGGTCATTCTCTCCCTTCCACTGATTCAAGAAGGGCAGTTGTCAGTTTCTGGCGAAAGAATGTGCACAATACTGGTTAACCGCTTAGAGGACTAAGCCTGCCCAGTAAACGTGTGGTTAGGTAAACTGACCGCGCTCGACATGACCCCATTGGGTTGACTGGGCCATAAAACCTCAACACAAACAAACTGAATCTGTGGCATCCAGGACAAAAAGGTCAGTAAATGACCTTGACCTTTGGTAGTAATAAAAGTTCATTTAGGTGACTGCATGTATCATTTTTGAAAGTCACAGATTACAACAGCTTCACATAAATCCACAGCTTTGCCATTTTCCCATACAAAAGCCTAGGTGACCAAATTTGACCTTGCTATAAAATAGGTCAAGGTAAACCAAGGGTTACCATGTGAAGATCCTCAACCCATGTACTCTGAAAATTTCTACAGACATCATGGCCTGGTTGTTCAAAGATTGTTAGCTTAAGGAGCTTGTTAATGACAAATTTGTTAACTGTTGCAGCTAAGGTATTTTCAAATACATTGATTTATTTGGCAAAAAATATCAATGACCATGTTTCAAGACAGAAGTTTTATCATCACATTAGCCAGTAACTTTGTAAAGTTTTTAACAACAGGGCCCAGGTTGGTAAATTCACAAACTATCATATTTACCCTAAGAATTCCTACTGATAGGCCTGAGCAAACAGTGTAGACCAGATCAGAGACATCAGAATGTGGCACCTGTGTCAACACTATTTGCCACTCATCCAGCAATGTTTAGACACACAAACAGATACTGAACAGGTTTTGTTAAAATTTTATGATAAGTATGGTAAGATGTTAAGTGTCCAAAAACTTAGGGAAAAAATATGGTGACCTGTTTCACAAATGGAAGAATGGAGTATATCACTTCTTTAATTTTCTTCTAACTGTACCATGGCTGACACCCAAGAACAAGCATTTGTAAGGACAAAATCCAAGCTTAAAAAAAAACATAATTTTCTTTATCAGATTATGATGATGATGGTGATGATGATTTGGTGTTTTACATCTCTTTCAACATATTTAAGTCATATCAAAACAATGAGGAGGTGATAATGAAAGGTTCTATGCAACAAACATTGAACTCTACCTTTAGTGGGATTCAAACCCAGGATCTGGTGATCTGCAGTCATGACTGCTAACCACTCAGCAACCCTGATGCTTATCCCATTGTAGAGTGAATAGACTGAGTCTCCTACACTATGTATTGGAAGAGTTGTGTTTCAATTTTAGGTATGTCAGGCTATGAGATTTAGATATTCCTAGAGAAAAATGGCTAAATGATTTGCAAACAGTGCAGACCCAGATCAGACACTGCAGAATGCGGCATCTGATCTGGGTCTGCACTGTTTGCCAATTACCCTTTTATGGGTCTCCCGACTACAATGGGTTATTGTCAGATCATGAATTGACTATGCCACATCAAATACATGTTGGACTGCCCACTAACCATCTGTACTTATTCCGTAATTATGACTACATATCACAAATAAACTGGAGAATAAGCAAAAAATCATCTTACCAACTCTATTCTTTGGGTAATCTCAAATGGACTTGAAATACTTCTGTCTTCTACAAAATTAAGAATACCATAGTTACTCAAAATATCTGGTTAGATGTGGTGAGTAAACAAACTCTGTACAGTATTTATGGTGTAATGATATACAATGCTTATTTGGTAAAACCATGCATGTGGTTCGCAATCACAGACTTACAGAAGCAATCACAGACTTACAGAATATAACATTTTAAAATTTTGACTGTCCTCACCACAACAAATATTCTATCATCAAACTAATCTAAAAGTCAGCATCCTTCTTCATTATTACAACCTTTTTTTTTTTATCATAGTTTTGATAAAATTAATATACTGCATTAAAAAAGTTACTCTACTACAAGAAATCAATTTCAAAACAAGATTAAAAAAAGAAGAGTTAAGTAATACAATTTAGCAAGTTTTTAATGGCTTTTACCAATCCATGAGATTGATGTACTTTGGTTAAAAGATATAGAAAACATATATTTTCTAAATATTTCAGATCTGAAAATCAAACATGCACCATTCAAGCTAAAGTGACATAAAAATCATACATGCCTTATTCAAGTTAAAAGGAATTTAAAAATAAAACATGCATCATTTAAGTAAAAGAAATTTGACGTATACAATATTCATGTGAACACTTACATGTATATAAACATATACAATATCAATTTTCCAGGACCTGACCAAAAGCTACGAGCTTATACTGGTCAATTATTTTGAAAATCAAACAATTGCCCCATTCAAATTAAAATGATTTGAAAATAAGTCATGCCTTATTTAAGTTAAGTGACTGTCTCACTTAAGCAACATGTGTTTTGAAAAGCAGGGCTTGACACTTCATGGGAATCATATCCAAATTACCTAAATTGGCAATGTTAATAGACGTTAATAGATCCTAAAAGGAATGAACCTTATTTTCTGAGAAAAATAAGAAAAAAAAAAACAAGCCTCTCCATATAAAAATGACTATGACATATTTGACCAGTATAGACTAGGATCAATCAGCTTGTGCATTCATGCAGTCTGATCAGGACCTACATTGATCAATAACAATTTAGATCTTCATTAGACAGAATCATTGCACAGGCTGATCTGTGTCCATGCTAAAGTCTATATCTGTTTGGAGGGGGTCATATTCTAACATAATAAGTCAACCTGCAAATATTTATTTTGATCTTGACATAAAAACAATAAATTTCCGTAGAAACAATTTCTTGAAAACAAAAAAAAAAACGCATTAACAAATTACTAAAGTTTTATTGCATTTTTTGTTTACTTTACTTTTTTAGGGAAGTTTAACACTGAAAACTTTATTCAGTTTATATTTGTATGACTATAATAAAATATAAATAACATCTTCATGCTTATTCAATCAGAATTTACAAAAAGACTAGTGACTCGTCCTGCTGAACCCGGATATACACTGCCTTTGCAAACAGTGTAGATCCAGATCAATTGGCTTCTAAGAAGCCAACTGATCTGGATCTGCACTGTTTGCCATTCAGTGTGTGAATTTATATCAACAATCTGGATCAAGTAATCTGATTGCTATAAATCTGGAAAAAGGTGTGGCGTCTTAATTTATTCAGCACGACAAGGGTTAAACTACTATATATACAAATGAAAGAGAGAAGAAAAAGAGGAGGGTACATCCAAATACATGTATATGTAGAATGTATTTCTTAATGAGGAGATGATAAAAGTTGCATTACACAAAAATGCCTTACGAATACCCAAAGAATGAAGATCCTGATCAGAGTGTACTGTCTTATCAAAGGTCTTCATTATTTGTTAATAGATTCCACAGTATATAGTCTTTCTACAGGTGATCACTGTAGATTGTCTGATCAGGGCTTTGGTTTCTTTGTTGGGTGATTCTATAGTATCTCGCCCTTCTATAGGCCAATGCTGAAGATCTCATCAGAATGCACAAATGTACAAGCTGAACTGATTTGCATTAACTCTTAAAATGCCAAGAAAACCTACGTCTGAAAATGTCATCTGTTTATGTCGTCTGCTGCATCTTCTTGCAAACTTTTCAAACATACTTTTTGCATATAGGCAAACAGTGTGGACCCATATCAGACTGCTCCTAGAGAAGCAGTCTGATTTGGGTCCACACTGTCTGCAACAATCACTTTAAAGTAACCGGCAGAAGACAAAGCAGATGACAATTGTTGTGTTTGTGTCTTAAGGGTTAAAAGCATTTCAAAACAATCTAGCCTAACATATGAGAAGACATAAGAAAAACAGACAGTGCCATATTCACCCTAACTTTTGGGACAGAGGAATCTAAGCAAACAAAAAAAGAAAGAAAAAAAAGATCAGACATCGTAGAATGCAGCTTCTGATCTGGGACTACTCTGTTTGCCACTCATCTAGCAGTTTCTAAACACATTTACAGGGAGAAAAAGGTTCTTGTTCAATTTTAGGGCAAGAATGGTAAGGATTTAAAATACACCAATATTTATGGTTATCATATGAATATTGTCTTGAGAATATCTATGCCTTCTCTAAACAGCAAAGAGCAAGACTGCATTGATGTGCTGCACCATTTTCTAGTATAGTCTCATGCATTATAGCATTTATTATACTGACAGAATTTAAAAAAGGATTTAAAAAGTGATACCCATGTTAAGTTCTTCTGCTGCAAATAAATAAATACATTTAAATAAATAAATAAATAAACTAGAGGCCCAAGTGGGCCAGAATTCGCTCACCTGGATTAGGCTGATCATGATATGTTACATTGTGCCATGGTGGTCATCTTTGTTATCAGCTCAGATTGCAGTTAGCCTGTTTGAAGAGTTTCAATATTGCCACTATGGCCGCCATCTTGGATATTGGAGCTGAACGATTTAGCAATTCTGAATCTTCACGTCACCCCAATGCCTCCAATCAAGTTTCAGCTCAATCTGACTTACTGTTTGGGAAGAGATGTGGTTAGAAGAATTTCAAGGTGGCAGCCATCTTGGATATTGGAACAGAATGATTTCAGCAATTCTGAATTTCCAAAACACCCCAATGCCTCCATTCAGTTTAAGCTCAATCAGACTTACAGTTCGGGAGCAGATGTGATTTGAAGATTTTAAAGATGGCTGCCATGGTGGCCATCTTGAATATCAGAACGGAACCATTTTAGCAAAGCCTCCCACAAAGTTTTGGCCCAATCTGACTTACCATTCTGAAGCAGAAAAGGTTTGAAGATTTTCAGGAGGCCATCTCAGAAAGTATCTGACCAGAACAATTTTAGCAATTCTGAATCTCTATGTTGCTCTGATGCCTCCAATCAAGTTTGGGCTCAATCCGGATTATGGTTTGGGAGGAGATGTCATTTGAAGAATTTCAAGATGGTCATCATGGTGGCCAGCTTGGATGTTGGAAAGGAACAAATTTAGCAGTTCTGAATCTCCATGTCTCCCCAATGCCTCCCACCAAGTTTCAGCTTAATCTGACTTACCGTTATAGAGCAGACGTCATTTCAAGAGTTTCAAGCTGGCCACCATGGTGGCCATCTTAATCTTGAAACGGAATGAATTTAGCAATTCTAAATCTCCATGTCACTCCAATGCCTCCCACCAACTATGGGCTCAAGCTGACTTACCGTTCAGGAGCAGACCTGGTTTGAACATGGGGTACAAACACCAGCTTTGTTTTAAAATCTTGAAACGGAATGAATTTAGCAATTCTAAATCTCCATGTCACTCCAATGCCTCCCACCAACTATGGGCTCAAGCTGACTTACCGTTCAGGAGCAGACCTGGTTTGAAGATTTTCAAGCTGGCCACAGTGGCAGCCATCTTGGACATTGGAACAAAATGATTTTAGCAATTCTGAATCTCTATGTTGCTCCGATGCCTCCCATCAAGTTTAAGCTCAATTCGACTTGGACAGCCGAGCAAAACTATTTAGCAATTCTGAATCTCTATGTCACTTCGATGCCTCCCATCAAGTTTCGGCTCAATCCAACTTATGGTTTGGGAGATGTCGTTTGAAGAATTTCCAGATGGCTGCCATGGTGGCCATCTTGGATATCGGAACGGAACTATTTAAGCAATTCTGAATCTCTATGTCACTTCGATGCCTCCCATAAAGTTTCGGCTAAATCTGACATGGTTTGGGAGGAGATGTCGTTTGAAGAATTTCAAGATGGCCGCCCTGGAGGCCATCTTAGATATCAGAACCAAACGATTTTAGCAATTCTGAATCACTGCCCCACTGTGAAGCCTCCCATCAAGTTTCAGCTCAATCCAACTTACGGTTTAGGAGGAGATATTGTTTGAAGAATTTCAAAATGGCCATGTTGGATATCAGAAGGGAACAATTTTAGCAATTCTGAATCTCCATGTTGCCACAGTGCCTTCCACTAAGTTTCAGCTTATGGTTCTGGAGGAGATGTCAAAAATGTGAAAAGCTAACGACGGACAGACAAACGGACAGATAGTGGACAGACAATGGACAACAGGCCATGGCATAAGCTGACCTGGAGCAAAGTGAGCTAATAAATAAAATAAACATACTGTCAAGCCAGAATAAATTTAATGATAATGTTTTTAACAAGAAGTGTCAATAAGCAGTGCTTATCAGATACCCCACACAAGGTAATGAATGTCTTCTGATATATCATTTAGCAAGAAAATAAGAAGCAGAAACTAAAATGTAACACATGGATGGACAGACCTATGGACAGAAGGACAACATGAAAACAGTATACCCTACCCCCCACAAACACAGTTTGTGGCTGTATGTTTGTTGGGGTACAAACACCAGCTTTGTTTTAAAAGTTAGAGAATTACTTTGAAAAGTTTTTTGGGATTGTTTGGCCATAAATTTAATTCTAGAGTACGTATTTGAGACCAAACCAAAGAAAGAGAAAAGACACAAGGTATCTGCTAAGATCAATCAGAACAAATTATTTTCATCGAAAATAAAACACCAAGCCAAAAAAACTTTTTCTGAGTGATGTAGAAAGGACAGTGTAGACAAGAGGAAAGAGAGGATCAGAGAAGGATGAAGGAAAAAAAAAATCAAATGACTGTGCAGAAACTGAAGAGATACGTAATTACATTCCCCTTCCCCAATCTGCTGCAAGTGCAACAGATCCTTACTGTTACCCCACTACCCACATCACACACCTGTCAGCTATTTTAAGGAATAGAAAAGATAAATACTACTGTATTTAACAACAGACAAACCTGTTTTAAAGGTCACTAATAAGCAATCACCTGCATTTAAAGGCCAGTTTTTCAAGGCCAATAAAAGGAAATACATGTACATTTAAGTGTAAATTTACCTGCATTAAAGTGACCAGCTGTCTTATGCAACCACATTTTGGCTTTCCCCAATGTGCTTGCTTAACATAGGTTTGACTGCATAAATATTCAGACAGACATGTCTGAGCAAAAGTGTAGACACAGATCAAACTGCCGAGGCAGTTTGGTCTGTGTCTACACTGTTTGCTATTCAGCCAGGACTTTTTTAAGCACATCATCAGATGGTCAGAGGACTTTTTTAAAATCCACTGGGATAAGTATAGAAAGGAGATACAGATACAGTGACTATGAAAATAATTATGTTTATATTTTAATCTCTAAAATAATGACCATGAGCCCTGTATGTTTCACATTAGTAAATGGGTAGATAACAGCACCACAAACCACTGCAGAACACACAGTCACTGAATGTGTTGGAACTAGCAATATCTGTAAGCAATGCTTATATGATACCCTCTACAAATAATACATTTCAAATACCGTTTTTGATCTAATTACCGCACATACCCCTATAAGCGCACAGTCAAGCAATTCCGTAGTCTACCAATTACAGCCAGCGTACTTTTTGTCTACTTCTTGATAAGGGCATATGCTGTGGGTACCCATTTGAAATGCAAGTAAATGCAATTCAAATGAGTACCCACAATGTATGCTTTTATAAAGAAAATCAAAAGAAAGAAAAAAAAAAAAAACAGATTTTACCACAAGATTTCCTAGTAATTTTGAAAAACCTAAGAGCACAGAGTGGTAATTAGGTGGAATATGGTAAGTCTTTGAATAAACTTCATTTGATCTGGATAAGAGAAACTGAATTATCTGAATTCAAAACACATATCAGGGCCTGTAACTTATGCCAGAACGGACATACCAGGGGCACTCAGAAAATATGCGGACTTGAATTCTCCTGCCTTTCCACATGCAGCTACCTACGCATATTATACATGACCAAAACTACATTTTACTGCCTATAATTCGGTCAGCTAATTTTTCAAAGAGAAGTGTGTATAGACAAGTTATAAGCATTTAAACAAGGCAGGTTTCAGGGCTACCATGGATTCTAAGCTGGAGGAACAGAGATCTGTGATAAAACTGCTGCTTTTAGAGGGTGACAAACCTGGCCACATTTTTCAATGGTTGCAGAAAAGTTTTTCTGAAGCCTGCATCTCTTGTTCAACCTTTTATAGCTGGGTTTCACAGTTTAGAGAGGGCAGGGCAAGTGTAAGGGACAAACCTAGCCAGGGAAGCATGCTGAGGCAGTAACCTCTATAGTGGTGGCAAATGTTGAGGCTTTGTGGACAGAGATCACAGAGTGACATTGCTTTCTTTCTTTCTATTCTTTCTTTCTTTCTTACTGACAAGTCTGCACAAGACATGCTAACTCAAACACAGACAATTCCCATGTCAGAAAGGTTATGATTAAGAATTTGTATGTTGATAGTCGATCAACTTATGGAGCCTGGGACACATGGATTGTGCGATGCCTCATTGCCTGTTTACCATGTTGAGAGGGATCACACGGTCATGCACCGGCTTTCTGTCAGTTGGACAGATAATCAGGTGTGACATAAAACAAAAATTTTAATAAAATCGTTTCAGTAATACAAGAGCCAGGTAAGTACAAGTTTCAGTGAGAGGGCTAACGGATATGGAATTACTTATTTTATTAATGTATAAAGTTCACTGTTGACACACATTGTCCAAAGAAAGTGGAATCAACATCTATCCTTGGTCGAATCGTCGTTGACTCGACATTGTTCCAAAGTTGTGCACCCAGTAGGTTATGTATTAATGGAATGTATCCATTATTAATTTCATAAATTTTGACAGTTTTTGTAGAACAATTTCATTTTTGCAAGAAAGAAGACCGTAATACTTTATAATGTTGGGTCTAATATAAAAATATGGTTTTAACAGTTCAGTCCTTTCAGGTGTGAAAAATGGGCACCTCAATAAATAATGAAAGCTGTCACCAATATCACTTGTATTACATAGCGTACATTTTCTGTCATTAATCGGTACGTTCTCCCAGTGCCCTGTCTCAATGGGTAATTTGAAGTTTGCGGTTCTCAATTTTACCATATGTAAGTATGAGCTTTTATTTAATATTGTAAAGTAACTTTCAACAGATGTGTCAGACTTACAAATTCTGTAATCTCTGCCTTTAAAAGACAAACTGAATTTTGTATGCCATTCCTGAAAATACAGGTATTTAAGGTTTCTGAAATTTTGCATTTTGTAGCTTGTGGGTTTACTATAAAAGGTTGATTTATAAGGTCCGGTAAGCCAACAGATATGAAGATGCTTTTTAAACAGGATATTCATTTATACGTTTTTCCCATTTCCTGTTCGGCAAACATTATATCATACATTTTTCTGGCAAATTTTGAAGTATTTCCATTTATAAGAGATATCCAATAGTTAACAATTCACTTTTTTATATGTAGGTCAATAGGGACTCTGCCTAATTCCGCATAAAGCATATATGTCGGAATACTCTAAGCTTAGTAATACTCCTCAAAAATTGATTGTGCATGGCATCTATCA
Source organism: Anodontia alba (assembly GCA_964016985.1). Classification (NCBI taxonomy): domain Eukaryota; kingdom Metazoa; phylum Mollusca; class Bivalvia; order Lucinida; family Lucinidae; genus Anodontia; species Anodontia alba. Next base: position 54,981,393 of record OZ024822.1, read on the forward strand.
TATGAGTGTTCGAAAATGAACACACTCACAAAACTGAAAACAGTTCAAGTGTAAAGTTCTTCTAGGTCAGCTGGGCCAGCTGTTCAAAGCATCGTTAGCTTAACAAGCTCGTTAGTGGTCAAAATGTTACCTGTTCTAGTAAGTACAATATCTAATTGACGGGTATTTTTGCTGAAAAAAAAATGTGAGTAGCTTTTGCAAATGCAAAAGCTACACACATTTTTTCAGCAAAAATATAAGCGTGTGTGCCATATTTAACGATTAAAGTTGTAACGATACGTTAACTAACAACATCATTAGTTTTGAACAACTTGGCCCAGACTGGCTAGTTTTGATCAATTAGGCCTCATCAATGACCCTTGTATAAATTTTCATAAAATCCCAGGATAAGCTCAATGATCACAAAGGGCCAGAAAATACAAACTACACTATAGTGAAAACCTGAACCTGCACCTATTTGTCATAAAGACACCACATGAATTTTGTTTGAATGAGATGAAAGACATACAAATTATATGGCATGGAAAACAATTTTTAAACATTTATCAGGTGCCATAACTCTGTAAAAAATCACTAAAATTAGTTCATTTTCATTCACATAATTACAAGATCTTTCCAATACCAATGCACATACAAATTTTTCAATGAAATCCATAAATTTATTTAAGTTATCAGAAGTAAATGAAATACACATGGGGGGACATATGATGGATTGGACAGAAACACAGACATCCAGCATAAAACATAATACCCCACTATCATTATGTGGCAGGATATGAAAATCTTAAAACAGATTTGTTAAAGTGGAGTATTTGGTGATAATTCTATGAGAATTTTTCTTAATTCTCCATAAAAATGTACTCACCAGAAGCACCTAAGTACATACATTGTGGGTGCTCATTAGGATTACCTCACTGAGATGCTTCTACTGAGTACCTATATTATATGTTCTTATGGAGAACTGGAGAAAATTATCTGGGTCCAGTTGTTCAAAGCTAGCGACATCATTAGTTAACGATTCGTTAAAATTTACATCGAGTGATACGCAAATATGCTGAAATTTTTTTGCTGAAAAATGTGAGTGGCTTTTGCAGTGCAAAAGCTACTCACATTTTTTCAGCAAAAAATATCAGAATATTGTATATTGAATCTGCTAAAACAGTTAACGAAATGACCCTTAACGAGCTCGTTAAGCTAACGGTGCTTTGAACAACTGGGCCCTGAGAATTATCATCAAATATTCCTCCTAAACAAGTCCTCAGGTAAAATCACAAACCATTGCCATAATTATAGCAGTAACTACTTTTCTAGCAGTAATATTTACTACCACACTCAGACTACATTACCCAAAATTAAGTTGGTTGTTTCATCTATCAATATCTACAGAACAAAATAAGAATTGATGATACAGTATATGAAAACATTCTCCATATTTTAATGCTTGTAAGTAATGCATTTCTCACATTCACCCCTACTGTCCTTTCGACATCACTTGGAAAGACGTTCTCTGCTTGGCCTTTTATTTTAAATGAAAATATTTTATTCTGATTGACTATATCTTATTAAAAAACATTTGTCTTTTCTGTTTCTGTCTTTTGTTCTCAAAATTTGAATTTGAATTACTGATGTTTCACAACAATATTGTGAAAGTTTCAGAATAATTGAACAAGCGTAGCTTGTTGACTTGTTGAAAATCTGCCTCCAAGTTACCTACCTTACTACAGATTTCTGCATAATTTGCAATCATTTTTACCATGGGAAAAAGTGAAAATATTTGATTTCTTAAAAAACAATGACTAGAATAACTCATTTGTGCATAGGTAGTTACAACAAATGGTTTTGCATTAAATCATGGCAAAAGTTTGAAAATTTACTTCTGAGTAAGACACCAAGCAAAAAATGACTTTCTGAAAGATGTCAAAAGCATAGTAGTTATTTTCCTGCCAATTAAAAGAAGCATTAGTAAAATGTAATAAGATGACACAAAATAATGGTGAATTGACACACTTTGAGACTTTAGCACATTTTTTTCAAAGGAAGGCAGTATTTGCCAATAGGAATTTGCTACCCTATTGTTCAAATCCTTTAAGAAATGGGGGCTACTCTTAAAGAAAAGAATTTGCTCCCAGATTCTTTCCTTTAAGAGTACCGGTAGTCAACATTCAGAAGGGAGGTCCATATTTCCACATCAGTTATTTCCCTCGCAAGTGATTCCTGTCACTTTAAATTCAGGGCTTTGGAAAAGAAGGGTATTCAGACTACCATATTTACCCTACATATTCAGACAGGACAAACCTGAGCAAGAAGTATGGATCTAGACCAAACTACTCCTTAAGCAGAAATTTTATCAGCATCAACATTGTTTACCATTCCTTGGCCATATTTTAGATGCATCAATAATAGTCAATAGACAATCAAATTACAAGAAACTGTCAGGGAAAGTAGCCCTGTCAAGGTTTTGTCTCCCTTCTGCAAAGTGGTTTACTATAAAAGAAAAGAATTTGCTCCCATAAAGAGCAAGTTCTTTCCTTCGAGAGTAGATCCCCAAGTGCCTTGGTTTGCAGGAATGCTCATCACAAAAGTTGTCTCCCTTTTGAAAAATGGTTGAAAATCTAGCAGGTGTATCAAGTCCCCTTAACTCTTTGCATGCTGGGTAATTTTGCATGCTTTTTTGTCATCTGTGGATTTTTTTTTTTAACTTTTTTCAAAAAAAAAAAAACTTTTAGAAACACCATCAGAGTGTCAAACAGTTTGGATCCAGATCAGGCCCGACATTTTGTCTGGCCTGATCTGGGTGCAAACTGTTTGCAGAGGTTATCATCAGACGACAAATGTCACCACTAGCGGGGAAAGAGTTAAGGGCATATTTTTGTCTACATCTTGCTTTTCAAACATGCAATCTCATATTTACCATATTAAAGTTCATTATAATTATGCAAAATACTATCCAGATTGAAGGTATAAATATAACCTTGTTGGTGACCTATGACTTCGGGTTTTTAATTTTGTATTTGACATAATACAGCTGGGAACCAAAAGCTTCAGGTCACCAGACAGGGTTATATTTTGATCTATAGTAGTTGTGGCATTAGAAAATGAAAATACTGGACCTATGACAAAAATGAATAAACTTGCATGACAGGATCCAAGATTGAAATAAATATATATTGATATTTAATGAACTTTAATGTGATTTGAGAGAAGTATTTATCAAAATATTTTCAATAACATACCAATCACAACATTGTTTCTAAGAAGTGGCCTTTTCTCGTCTTCTGAAGCAATCGTGTCTCCATCATTAACACTCTAAAGAATCAAACAACAATATCATGGAAAAGTTTGATCTTTCTTAACCTTTTTACCTAAGTTTATGAAATGAAATCTTCCATCTCTGAATTTGGTCATATCCATAGTTGCAAACAGTGGTTTCAGTCAAAAATCAATACAGAATGGCAAACAGTGCAGATCAAGATTAGACAACTCGTTATGAGCCATCTCATCTGGATCTGCACTGTTTACAAAGGTATCTGTGTTGGTATGTAGGGATGAAAGGATTAATACCATAATAACCTTACTCTAAATATTGGGACACCTTATCTCCATACTGTCCACTTGACTTCCTGTCGATGTGTCCAAAAACTCCTGGATGAGTGGCAAACAGTGTAGACCCTAATCAGATGCTGCATTCTGCAGCATCTGATCTAGGTCTACACTGTTTGCTCAGGTCTATCTGTCCCAATACTTTGGTTTATTATGGCACCCTAAATATTCAGACAGTAATGTTGAGCAACAAGAGCATCGCAAGCGGGGCAATATAGGGCCTTTCACCATTTAATCGCATGGACAAAGTTTTAATGGGAATCGTTAATAGTGCAGTTAAAAGGAGGGGAAAAAAGTGGAGCCTTGAAACAATATGTGCTGCTCCACATCGCGGTCTAACTGTACATCAAGTTTCAGCTTGATCAGATGTAAACTGTAGGTTGAGTTAGCGGGAAAATAAAAAAGTTAACAGAAATTTTAAAAAGGGCATAACTCTGTTAATATTATTATTTGGTGGACTGCAACCTTGAATATATATGTGCTCCACATCACGGTCGAACTATAAGTCAAGTTTCAGCTTGATTGGATGTATTCTATAGGAGTTCATGGGATGTAAATTGTAGGAGTTAACTAGAATATTTCGTGAACTGCAACCTCGAAACAATATGCACTGCTCCACATCATGGTCTAACAATATATCAAGTTTTAGCTTGATAGGATGTAATCTATAGGAGGAATAAGCCGGAAACCAAACGTTTACAAAAATTTTCAAAGGGGCATGACTCTATTAATATTTGGTGGACTGTAAGATCCAAATAATATGCGCTGCTCTACATCATGGTCTAACTATATATTAAGTTTCAGCTTGATCGGATGTAATCTATAGGAGGAGTTAGCCTGAAATAAAATGTTTACAACAATTTACTAAAGGAGCATAACTCTGTTAATATTTGGTGGACTGTAACCTAGAAAAAAATATGCACTGCTCCACATCATGGTCTACTATATATTTAATTTCAGCTTATCGGATGTAATCTATAAGAGAAATTTGCCAGAAACGAAAAGTTTGCAAAAATTTTCAAAGGAGCATAACTCTGTTAATATTTGGTGAACTGTAACCTTGAAATAATATGTGCTGCATCACATCATGGTCTCACTATATATCAAGTTTAAGCTTGATCGGATGTAAACTGTAGGAGAAGTTAGCCGGAAACGAAATGTTTACAAAAATTTTCAAAGGGACATAACTCTGTTAATATTTGGTGGACTGTAACCTCGAAATAACATGCCCTGCTCCACATCATGGTCTAACTATATTTCAAGTTTCAGCTTGGTTGGATGTAAACGGTAGGAAAAGTCAGCCGGAAACATAATGTTAAGAAAAATTTTCAAAGGGGCATAACTCTGTTAATATTTGGTGGACTGTAACCACGAAACAATATGCACTGCTCCACATCATGGTCTAACTATATATCAAGTTTCAGCCTGATCTAATGTAAACTGTGCTTTTCCGGAAACCAGAAGTTTACAGAGACAGACGGACAGACAGATGGATGGACGGACAGGCATCGAGGGGCATAGCATAACTCTGTTAATATTTGGTGGACTGTAACCTCGAAACAATATGCGCTGCTCCACATCATTGTCTAACTATACATCAAGTTTCAGCCTGACCAAATGTAAACTGTACTTATCCGGAAATGAGAAGTTTACAGACAGACGGACTGACAGATGGACGGACAGACGTCGAGGGGCATAACATAATATGACTGTTTTTCAAATGAGCATATAAAAAGCATAGAAACAGATCTGACAATGCTGACTGCAACATCTGATCAAGATCTACACTGTTGCCACTCATCAGCAGTTTGTAGACATATTTTTCAAACAGTCAAATGGACATGTTCAAATGTTTGTTTTGTAAAGGGTTAAAGTCTTCAAATATTCAGGGTAAATACTGTAAAAGTACTTCATGATAATAAAAGACATTTTGGGCAAAAACCAACTGTGCATGCTAAGACTATCCTGCAACAAGTTGCAATCTGGTTGGGTAGGGCTGAGCAGGGATTCGAGTTTAACAGTCCAGTCAATGCTATTATTTTTGATTGATTGTGTTGGGGTTTAATGACACTTCAACCCTAATGGGTCATTTTGTCGTCTCCCAGAGAGAGGGAGAAAAGAGATAGTAGAGATAAAAGAGAGGAACAGGGAAGAAAGAGGAACAGGAATGAAAGATAAGAAACAGAAGAAATAAAAACATTCCCCCAATACCCTTACCTGCTACAAAGATAGCAGGCCTTGCCCAACTGTAAGCCAATTGGATACCCCCCTGACATATGATACACAACACCTTTGCCACACCCAACAACCCCAATCAATGCTATTAAGATCATGCTGAACTGATCATTTTATCGAACCACACTTTTTTCCTTGGTTGACTTAATTACCTAAGGGGTTAACCAGTTCTTAAGTACTGTACATTCTTTCGCCAGAAACTGACAACTGCCCATCTTTATTCAGCAGAAGGGAGAATGTGCAATCTGGTTGGTGTGTGTATACAGTCGACTCTTGTTATCTCAAAGTCCAAGGGACTCTCTGAAATATTTTGAGATATCCATACCTCGACATATCAGATTTGCACAATTGTGGAAAAAATAAATCGAACAACCACATTTCACAAATGAATATGTAATTTGACACGTAAGTTAGAGATACACATGTATATTGAAAATATTGCAAAAAGAGGAGAAATTGCTCCTAAGGAGCAATTTCTCCCCTTTTCCACAATACATGTATTTTGTTACCTCTTGTTAGACTTCCATGTTGAATCAGGAAACAAATTTTCACTTCAGTATAAGCAGTTATTCGAGATAAGCGAAGTCGAGATAACGAGTCGACTGTAGTTTGCCCAAACCATCTTTGGTTCTGACAGCAAATCACATGCATGACCAAACCACAATTTTGGGGCACAATACATTTAGTGCCTACATGGAAATGTGGTGGTAAATAATAAGAGCGGCAAAGAATATAGAGGGAATAGAGAGAATATACATATGTGCAGTCTGATCTCAGTCTGAAAAAATCTTTGATCTGTGGTTATCCAAAGAGCAGCCATCAAAGATTCTGATCAGACTGCTTACACGATCACTCTACTTTGCTGGACCCACATGCCAAAAGGTACATGTTCTGGCATTGTGGCTCACATTTTCTCTGCAGCACATTAACTCACTGGCACCAAATTTCCAAGCCTAGTACTTTCATTTAAACTTTTAATCATTGTCATGCTGAATAAATTAAGATGCCATGCCCACTTCTAATTGTCGGCCAGTCAGATTCAGGTTCAGCTGGACGAGGGTTAAAATACCAGTAGGCAAACATGAAATATCTTTTATGTTTTACTTGAAAACTTCACTTTCAGGTCAAAACAGGGAACTTTTCATTCTTTGTCCTGTTCTTATTTCCTTCCATCTCATCACTGTGATCAGGATAGACTCTATTTGACATTCCATCTTGGTATTCATATTATAAACTTTGTTCTGAAAAATCATTTGTTTAACCCTTGCCCTGCTGAACCCAGATATACCCTGCCTTTGCAAACAGTGTAGATCCAGATCAGTTGGCTTCTGAAGAAGCCAAGTGATCTGGATCTGCACTGTTTGCCATTTACTACATTGTATGTGAATGCATATCAACAATCTGGATCAAGGGATATACCTTGCCTTTGCAAACAGTGTAGATCCAGATCAGTTGGCTTCTGAAGAAGCCAACTGATCTGAATCTACACTGTTTGTCATTTACTATGAGACTGTATATCAACAATCTAGATCAAGGAATCTGATTGGCTGACAATCAGAAAAGGATGTGGCATCTTAATTTATTCAGCATTACATAAGTTAAAATTTCATAATCCAAGCTACTGATTGACTGTCTAAAATGTTAATACTATCACATGAGCTGTTTTATGTCATATGTGAGCAATGACTGCCCAGCTCAGTCGGTGCATGTGTGCACTCTGATTAGGACCTTTTCTGTTTGTTCATATATTCTACCATAACCAAGGATTTTTGAAAGCAGACAGAAAGGCTCTGATTAAACCATACAGATGCACAGACACTAAGCCTTTCCTCTTTGTATATGACCCTTTTATCATGTTCCAGGACATATAAAAACATATTCTGGTTTCATATTACTAACAGTGAACTTGTCATGATATCAGCCGACTTATTTAAAAAGCATATTTCATAACTGTAGCAGATGACAATATGATTCTTTAGAATAATTTATTTGAGAAAACAAGTCCAGACATTTAATGTGAATAGTCTATTTGCAGATAATTCACATAAAATGTCCAGCCTTATTTTATCTGAAAAATAATTTTTACATATTAGAATGTTGTCTGCTGTGATTTTGCTTACCAGTTCAAGGGTTAATGACCTGACAGATATTTTTGTTATGAGTACTTTAATGAACAACAAAATAAACAAGCAATAATTGCAACAAGTCATGCAGTTATAAGAAAAAACACTTTAACATCTTAACAATATTTATTGTTTTTTTGACCCCAATGAACTTAGACCCTTACAAAGTGAGTGACAAATGTTGCCATAATTACCCTAAATATGAGGACCTCATGAGCAACCTTATCATTAAGGCTGGTACAATTTATCGGATAATCAATTGATTGATCGATAAATTCCACAAAAGTGATTATCGTTACTGATTTGCTAATAATCGATTATTTGATTTATGTGTCTGTAACTTTACTGTATTTACCCTTAGTATTCAAACACCTCAACCCCTTACCATATTTTATCTAAAATTTGAACAAATTACAACCCACTGCTGTGTCTAAAATAGCTGGATGAGTGGCAAACAGTGTAGACCCTGATGAGATGCCGCATTTGCGGCATCTCATCTGGGCCTACACTGTTTGCTCAGGCCTGTCTGACCGAATGCATGCAATAAAGTATAACATATGGTAAGAGTCATGCTCAGACAGGTAAAATTATGACCAAATCTTCAGTGATTACTAATCGATTATCGATCACAATGGCAAGACTGATAATCGATTATCTTTTCAGCTCTGATTAGCCCGCCTTAGTTATCATGGTTCTGTGAAGAAATAAAAAAATCAAAGCACTGACAGCACTGATAGGCTGATTGTCAGAGTGTAGGTTGAGAAAATGGTCCTGAATGGGGACTTAAGATTTTTTCATTCAACCCTTAACTTCCTGTACTTTAAGCAAACAGTGCAAACCCTGATCAGACATCATATTTTGTATTGTCTGATTTGGGGCTGCACTGTTTGCCAAATGTCCCAGTCCAGGTTTTACAGATAACCCTCTTTCAACAGCACTCTGATGTAACAGTGACAAGAATAGCATGACTATAAATAACCATTACCTTGATTTCGTTTAATGCACAGTTTGATTACATTGGTCAATGATAATCACATGGACAACTACTTAAGGAAATTTTGGCATTTGTAAACCATCCATGGGTAGATCCTAAACAACGGACCAAAAAAACTATTTATCTGGCTACCTCTCTTATCTAGAGCCCGGGACAAGGCATTATTATTTAACCAAAAAGAACTGGTATTTTCTAATGAGTACCCAAAACATATGTTTCAGTCAAGAAAATATTTATCAGAATTTTATCTGGATATGCCCTCTTTTCTAGAGAGGACTTATGCTGTGTTTACAGAACCATTGCAAACTGTATACTGATGAACAGCAGAGACTGAACAAGTAAACTGTGTGGATATGCAGACTCCTCTGGGTCTTTGCTATTCAGATATCCCCCCCCAAAAGGCCCCTTTTTCTCATGATGTACAGGTAGCCAAAATATTTTGTTTACTAGTTTTTTTAGGTTAACCTTTAAAGTCTCAATTGCAGCTGATGACATTTTGAAATATATTTTTTCAAATTCATTATTTTCAAAAAAGAATAAGGCTTGATATTTCATGTGAATCATCTGCTAAGCAGATGATTCACATGAAATGTCAAACTTTATTTTCTCTGAAAAATACAAAATAAATTAGGCTGTCATCTTGTTATACATTTGCTGACCATTTCTAGGGGTGGTTTAAACATTATTTTTTCAGTAACATACATACATACATACATACATACATACATACATACATACATACATACATACATACATACATACATACATACATACATACATACATACATACATACACATGTATGTACCTATGTAAGCACATATGTACAGACATACCTACCTACGTATCTACATACATACATACATACACTCATCAGAAGTTTCTTGCCAGGGCACTTCTGAAGAATATCCACAATATATTTTTCTTGAAGAAAAAGAAAAACATTTACCTGATATGCCTTCTTTTGTAAAGCTATGAATAACACAGCAAAGACAAACTGGTTTAAATGAAGTGAAACAAGCACCAAAACTTACACTAGGTCTTGTGGATCCTTCAGTTCTCAACAATGCATTAGCTGTTCCCATAGTTTCAGTAACGAATGTGACTGTCAAGAAACTGAAATATACAGCATATTATTTTTTCTCTCATTTCTTCAATGAAAAAATATCTTAAAAGCTCTATACATAAGGGGTTTTTTTTACCAAAGAGTATTGATTTTTTTATCTTATTTCTCCATGAAAACATATTGTGGATACTCATTAGAAGTGCCTCACAGAGGCATTTCTAGTGAGTACCCACAGCATATATTTTTGTGTAGAAATAAGTAAAATACAATGCATTTGCCAGATTTTATGCAGACATCATTTAATTCAACAAACTTATGCCAGTCTTCCTATATATGGCATAGTACGGATGTGCGTGCCGAATAGCCCCCTTTTTCAGTGCTGCCAGGTATATGACTGGCCCCTTTTTTTTTTCAACAAAAAGTATATGAATGGCCCGATTTTTCTGGATTCCTATGTGAAAGGCCCCATTTTTCTGACATCCTGGTATATGCACATATTTTTCAGTCAGAGATTTTTCGAGGGTGCTTATCCTCTTGGTATTACATGAATTGACTGTGATATTTGTGTAACAACCAGCAAAAAATGGGTACAAAAAATCAAAGGGCAGTATATGAATAGGTCAACATTTTGGATGATCAAGTATATGAATGGGTCCATTTTTTCAAAGGCCAGGTATATGAATGGGGTAGGTTTTGAAATCCTGGCTCGCACACTCGTACCAAAATTACCCCTAAGTTATCCCCCTCCCACCTCCTCCCGAGGGTAAGAATAACATGTGGCGGACTTTAGACTTCAGTCAAATAATCTGATCATAATTAGTAGTAGTCCCACAGGAAACAAACATGCGTCCGGCAGACTCCGCTTTGGGAATTTTTAGGAGTCCGGACCCTGCTTTATATGTCCCGGGACGCAGGATTCTGTGTCCCCGAGAACCCTGAAATACTGCATTTTTATGCAGACATCATTTAATTCAACAAACTTATGCCAGTCTATGTTGCAATGTACTTGCAAGACATATGTACCTCATAAAAGCTAGGACCGTAACTGTTATCATACTCAGAATCCATCCAGCTGAACTAAATGCTTGAGGCATCGTCAGTGCACCAGTTCCAACAATCAAGTTAAAAACATATATCAATCCCACCTACAAAAACAAAGAATACAGAAGCTACATGTAGCTGTCATAATTACAATCAAAGTGTCAGAGAAGTGTGGCAATAATTTAGTACTTAATTAAAGCATCAGTCAGCAGCTGCAAATGGCATTCTAATAAGTTTTGGCATTTTGTGAGAATCATTTGCAAGATTCATTGGCTTGACATTTCACTTAAGTTGTTCATAATAGAGACGATTTGGCTATATTGTTTTGAATACAAAGCTGCATCATTCTGCTGACTGAAAAGTCAGTGCAGATGGTTCAAGGCCAAAACATTACATTCTGTATTTACTGTATTTTGACAAATTATCTCCTGCCACTGTTGTCAGACCTACTATTTTAAGTACATCAATATCTCTTTATTTCGAACTATAACTGGGATCTAAAGCAAACAACATATTGATAAATCAACACTGTATCCAAACACACATAAATGATAATTTTCCTTAATAATCTATATATTTTTGTTCCATCTTATATCCAAAGCTGTCTTATATTTGTTTGTGTTGAGGTTTTACAGCCCAGTCAACCCAATGGGGTCATGTCAAGCGCGGTCAGTTTACCTAACCACACTTTTACTGGGCAGGTTTAGTCCTCTAAGCTGTTAACCAGTATAGAGCACATTCTTTTGCCAGAAACTGACAACTGCCCTTCTTGAATCAGCCGAAGGGAGAGAATGACCACAGAAATTATTTCATGATTAAATCTCCACAAAAGAATGTTGGCGACCCAGAGGGAGTCGAACCTGCAACCTGATCACCAGTCGGACGTGCATCCAACTGAGCCACCGAGGCCGGCTGTCTTATAACAAACTGTCTTATAAAGAGGTTAAAGTGTTACTGTATATTCTACTAATGTTAAAAAAAAAATGCTGGATGGTTGAACTGTGAGGTTTCAGCCAGTATTACCATTAATTTTCTCTCAGCACACTGCGTTGTTTGGCAAGACTTTACAATCTTTCTGCCTGTTTAAAATGCTGGTAAAAGGAGTAATTAAAGTTACAGTATAACCCTTAAGTATTTGGACAGGTAGGCCTTTGAAAACAGTGTAGACCAAATTTGGCCTCTGACTGGGGGTCTACATAATCCTAGTCTTCTCTGACATTTAAGTGGCTTTATTTTGATATTTACCACTTACTGTCAGAGCAACTTAACTATTGAAAATGCAGAATTTCCCCAGCTAGTCTTGGCTGGGCACTTTCAAAGGAAAATTCTGGATATCATCCAGCAGATAGTAACATTAAATTTTCAAATAAACAAAAGAAACCATTTTCCAATAAAATTCAATAATTTGTTTCATTGGAAACTTGCATTTATAACCAGGGTTTTCACTATACCTGTCAAAGTCTACCTTTATTGCCCAGACTGTACATGGTAAACGTCAATTTGTTATCCCAAAATGTCAATTATTCATTACGAAATTCAAGTAGTCATTTTCTTCAGTCATAGAATATTAGTTTGATAATCCTTGGTGGCTATCTACATTAAACATTATCTTCCATGCTGGTATTTTGGTGAAAACCCTCATTTTACACAGGATAGGAAAATTCCTGATTTTCAAAATAGGAGTTACTCTGATGTTAGTGGCAAATATCAATACAAAGAAAAGCCACTAAAACATCAGAGAAGACTCAAGATTAGGGTCTACACTGCTTCTCATACAAACAGCAATATTTTAAACAAATCAACAGGTGGTAAAATGGCCTATTTCAAATTTTAGGAAAAGTATGGTAAGTAGATAGGTTGTCCCAATACTTAGGGTAAATTGGTAGTTTAAGAATTAGGTAGTTATAGGTTTGTGGTTAGGGCAGGGTTAACTTCAAGGTGTTTATTTTTTGGTTAGGTTAGGCTTTGTGTTAGGTTATGGACTGTAGTGGATGTGTCGTTTGATGTACATGCAAGTTAAAAGGTGGACAGATTGCATACTTGCTTTAAAAATAGATTCCTATGAAAAAAAAAAAAAACTGGCATTTTGAATGTTAATTTGTTTTGTAGGCCTTCACTAAATATGACAACAATATGACCGAAGTAAGTCTGCTCCAGTTGCTGCAAAAAGGTCCGTTCTGATTATTGACTTTGTTCTATTCAAAGCTTCGCATTGATAATAAGTGCTTATAATATTAAGTTGTTCTGCAAACTTCAGGAAACTCTAGATTACCATTTCAATATACTACCTTTTTCACATGTAAACTGTTTTATTAATTTTTATCAGTTTCTTACTCGTTCAAAGTCTTGTTAAGAAGACCATGATATAAACTAATGCCACTTCATACACCTGCCACCATGTTCTAAATAAAAGACAGCTCTATCCAGATGAAATAAGGAAACAAAGATATTTTGTGTGTTTTTATTTTTGCAACCAAACCAGATCTTGTGGGTACTCACTGAAATCACCTGAGCCAGATGGAACAATTCTAGTAAGACCAAAAATATGCCTTTTGGTGCAATAATGATAACACATTATCAACTCAAGCATCACCTTATCTGGAGTTGAGACTAAAGCCAAGGAAATAAATTAAAAAAAAATCATATTCATCAATAAAAGAACAAACGATTGCTTACACCAGTTGAATACTGGGATCCGGTTTCTGTTAGACTAGCCATATTTCTGTGTCAAACAGTTTGAAGCAGTTTATAATTTATTTTTTCTTCTTCAAGTTTTCTTCAGGTTGTTTTGACATTTCTGATCACATGTATAAATAGTAGCTTATATCAAATAGGTTAAAAATGAAAATAGAGATGTTTAAATATTAGAGTTTTATCAAGGGAATTTTAGAGTAAGAATCTCAGCAAAGTCGTAAAATGATACCATTAGTTTTATATTCAACGCTCTGACAATGTTAAAACTGCCACGCAAATATAATATTTTCAAAGACTACAGCGACTACATCTTGTTTACAAAAGTCGCCTGCAAAGAGGTCGGAAAAATCTATCTATCTATAGCTGAAGCTTGTTTAATGTAAAGGTACTGAAGCATTTATATCCTATAGGCATTTTTTACTTATTGAATTGAATGATCACATGGCCACTTTATGGAAAATAGTGGACAGATATGTCTGATTTACAGTGCTTTCCCTATAAAGTTAGTAGGTCATATATTTTCGCGACGTGTACCACATTTATCGTCCGGTAACATTACGCGGCCGTTTAATTTGCGCACCCTACATTAACAGCCTCTCAAAACTATATCTCATTATCAGTTTCACTGTTGTCAACACGGGCATTTTGTCTTTAGCTTAGAAAAGATAAGCTGGCACATGCAGATGTCGATTTCCCAAAATTTTCATCTCTTTTTATCTACCAAGTATTCTGAATCATATCTGTATTTCAGAAGACAGTTTGATGTGGAGGAAGCCTAGGTAATTTGTATAGGGACTGGGAAATACCCTGTGAAATCATTGCAACCGAGAGAGAACTGCCAACCTTTCACATATATCCCGGGTTCCTAGCTTACCACGGACTTAACGCTTTGCTTTAAATAAACAAATAAATAATGCAACTTACCAGCAACTAAATCCTATCAATGTTTTATACATTCTTCCTCAATTGACTTTCTTCTGAATCTCATTGTATAATATTGTATTGTAGTAAACACATGTCTTGTATATATTCAAATATGTTAATATTATACATGAAATAAACGTTTAAACTAAATAAAGCAGAAAAAAACATTCATCCTTACATATTTCAACATAGTCCATTATTGTCTGTTGTTTCTATTTATTTTAAAAGTTGCTCATCGGTAGCCATCACATGTCAAGGTCGTTTCAGAATGAGCTTCCTAGGTTATCGCAGAGTTCAATTAAATTAAAATTGCGATTGTATGTAGCACTCCTGGTATCAGAACAATAAGGCAGTTTTTGAACACACATATTTTGTCATTGAAATATCAGTTCAGCAGTAATTTTAACGTCAAGAAACACATTAGAACGAACTGTAAACTTCAACTAACATGTACAAAGGGGTTCATTGGAAAAGTTTCTACTGGGTATGAGAGAGGCAGTGAGGACAACGGAATTCACTAACCCTTCTGATAACTGACATCTGAACAAAATTGCAGATGAGTCCATTGAGTACAATAGTCACATTTAGCCCATTTTACAAAAATAATTGAATGACATTTTCTAACTTCTTTGGCTGAAACGCATTACAAACACAACACTTGTCTTCCTCAGATTCACTGATGTCATCACTGCTACACGTAGAAATGTCCTCATTTGAAAATAATTCTATGGGGCCACCTGTCTTGTTTAAACCAGAAGTACTTGGATGTGACTCATCCATAATAACAGTTTTGCTTGTTTTATTATACCCCCGACATACGAAGTATGTGGGGGTATATAGTTTTCACTTTTTCATTCGTCCGTTCATTTGTATGTTCGTTCGTCTTTCCGTCACGGTCAAAGTTTTTGCATTAAAGTTTATAAGACCTCATATTTTGAAGACCCTTTGATTTCATTCATATTTGGCATGATGGTAGATATAGGTCTAAAGTTTTTATCAGCACCATCCCCACTCCGGGGGTGACCTTGGGACTTAGAATTATCATAAAAAGTCAGTTTTTTGTGTTTAAGTTTATATAGCTATATCATCAAGACCCTTGAGGAATTTCATTTATATTTGACATGTTGCTAGATATCGGCCTAGAGTCTTACTCCGCATGATTCCCACCCAGGGTGTGACCGAGGTGAAGGTCACGAACTTAGAATTTCCATATAAAAGTAAATATTTTTGCGTTTAAGTTTATATAGCCATATCATCAAGACCTTTTGTTAAATTTCATTATCCCCTTAATTGAAAGGTCGAGCGGATATAGCTGTCAGCAAGGAATCTGTCCGTCCATCCGTTTAAGCATTATTCTTTCATACTTTAATTTTGCCTTAGGGTCAAAGTTTTTATGTTAAAGTTTATAAGACCTCATATTTTGAAGACTCTTTGATGGATTTCATTCATATTTGGCATGATGGTTGATATAGGTCTAAAGTTTTTATCAGCATCATCCCCACCTGGGGGTGACCTTGGGGTCAAGGTCACAGAATTTTCATAAAAAAGTCAAAGTTTTTTGTGTTTAAGTTTATATATAGCTATATCATCAAGACCCTTGAGGAATTTCATTTATATTTTACATGTTGGTAGATATTGGCCTAGAGTCTTACTCAGCATGATCCCTACCCAGGGTGTGACCAAGGTCACAAACTTAGAATTTTCATATAAAAGTAAAAAATTTTGCATTAAAGTTTATATAGCCAAATCATCAAGACATTTTGTTAAATTTCATTATCCCCTAACTGAAAGGTTGAGCGGATATAGTTATCAGCAAGGAATCTGTCCGTCCATCCGTTGAAGCATTATTCGTTCATACTTTATTTTTGTCTTAGGGTCAAAGTTTTTACATTAAAGTTTATAAGACCTTATATTATAAAGACCCTTTGATAGATTTCATTCATATTTGGCCTGATGGTAGATATAGAGCTTAAGTTTTTATCAGCACCAAACCTATCACGGTGGATAACCTTTGGGTCAAGGTCACGGACTTAGAACAGGGCTTCCATTAACTTCCAGACTCAGGAAGTCCCAGACTTCCTATCCCTCAAATTTGGAAGTCCCACAGGAAAATCTAGGAAGTCCCACATTTTTTCCGTGCTGCGGCGGTCTGCCCTTTCTTTAGTAGAACATAGGTTCTTATTTCACACAGAATCATCATGATATACGCTTCTCTTAGATGTGTTTTAAAAATGTCCTTATCGCTTATTAAAATTTGATCACATCTTTTTGGAAAGCCTGTACTTGTATGTCGGACCTTAGAGAAAGCATCGACATTGGTACAACTTCGCATTCGTTTCAAAGCCCAGAGAAAGAAAAAAGAAAAGAAAATACATGAGAGAAAACACCCAAAACATGTTTTCTTAAAAATAAACTATGCCTAAATTATTTTGCAGAAATGTATTTAATGAAATATTTGTTCAGATTGAAGCTGATCAACACGAGCGAACGAGTTGCTTACTTCACAAAAATTGCGGGAAAACGGCGCCGACTCGTGCAACAACAAATAAAAGGCAGCTTTCGATGAAATCCCAACAGCAAAACGTTCGTTTGCGGAGAAAAGCAAGCAAAACCATCACAAATCATCTTTATTTAGACTTACATTGCGTCTTTTCCGCGCTGGGAAACAGCACAACCGGAACAAGGCTACGCATTTAGAAACGGATTTTCCGAAAATTTTGACAAAAAATGTTTTCTTTCATTTGAAAAATTGCTTTTGTTGTCATGACAAACGTAAGCTTCTAAATTCGAATAGATTTCAGTTTGTGTTCTGTGCATAATTTTTATTTATTTATTTATAGAATTTCACTCGGCAATTCCCGGAAGTGTTGCAGACGACACACGTTCTTAGCAAAATAATAATTTAAGATTTTTAGAAGTGAATATTAAAAAATAATAATGACTTCATATAATTTCAACGAATATTTTCGGGTGTAGAAAATTTAATTACATGTATACAAACATCAATTAATCAACTCAGCAGGGTGACAAATACACGCAGTGATCACGCAGCTATCAAAAGGTTGCTGCGACGCTTGACACGGCTGTCAGTAAAACTCCCGCAAGCGGAAAGTGGGACGTCCTTAAAGCTCAGTCAACACAGGTAGCGAATTTCCGGTAAGTAGGCGGGGCAAACATCATACAACTGGTTAAAAGTGGGCAGGCCTTTTGACAATTTTTGGACGTCTCGGGTATCGATTTTGGACGGACAAAAGAAATTTTGGAAGTCCACGGTACGTCTTTGAAGTTCAATTTGGATGTCCGGTGGCAATCTCAGGGCGTAATATACGTTGTACGTCCGCTTAACAGAAGCCCTGACTTAGAATTTTCATAAATAAGTCAAAATTTTTGTGTTTATGTTTATATAGCTATACCATCAAGACCCTTTGAGGAATTTCATTTATATTTTACATGTTGGTAGATATAGATCTAGAGTTTTACTCAGCATCATCCCCATCCTGGGGTATGACCTTGAGGTCAAGGTCACAGACTTAGAAATTTCATATAAAAGTAAAAAAAAATTGCATCTAAGTTTAAATAGCTACACCATCAAGATCTTTTGTTGAATTTCATTATCCTCCTACCGAGAGGTTTAGGAGATATAGCTATCAGCATGGAATCCATCCATCCATCCATCCATCCATCCATCCATCTGTCTGTCCATAAACGCATTATTGTGCACCCCATAACTCCTAACTACCCTTTGAGCTATTTTCAGGAAACTGTCAGGTTGTAGAGGGCATTTGGTAGGGGTGTCAGGTACAAGAAAGACAACTCTGACTTGGTCCATGAGATCTCCCTTGTCTGCAGAATTGTAAAAATTTTGTGTGAACCATAACTTTAAAACACATTAAGATATTTTCATGATACTTCACCAGTATGTAGAGGACATTGAGTAGGCATATCACATTCAAGAATGACACTCTAATGACACTCCGTGTAATACTGGCATATTGAGCAAAATGTCAGGTCAAGTAGTTTTGAAAAACCTCTGATGACGACCAACCGCTCTTAGACATTATACCTGCTGCTCCAGTACTTGCTCCCGTAAAAGAAGAGAATCACTCCATCTGACGCCTGGGAATACATAATAAGGTGGGATGCTGTACCCAAGAGCATTTCTGGCAGCAATAACGGTAATTGTTGAGCCTCTAGGGGATGTAACAGGTTGTGGATTTGAGTCTTTATCACACACTATTTTGGGGGGAGTGTGTTCAGTGGAAATGCCTGTTTCGTCTATATTCTAGATCCTTTCAGGTTTGTCTCTCAGGTTGTTAGTGGTAAGTATTGTCGCAAGTTCTTTGTAGTATCTGCCAATGACTTCACGTGATGCTGACTTAGCCCTTGCAATCGCCAACTTCTGAGGTTTAACTACATTCAGTGTAGGCCAACGCCCCATAAAGCCATAAAACCAACAGTTATTAAGTGAGTCAGAGGGTTGCACACTCCTCCCTAATGACACCGCATAGTCTCTGGCCATATACTGTATACTGGACTTGTTGTAGCCATATCCTATATCTGCCATATACTTTATATGTTCTACTAGCTTCTCCTCCTCTTCTGTTGACAGCAGTGTCCCAGTTCCATTCTTTGCATCAGTCGCAACGTTGCCCCTTGTAAGGTCTCTCAGTGTTGACTCTGGCACGTTGTAGTCTAGCAGCTTTGCACACAGACATGCCACTCTGGGTAGCTTCATATGCCCTTGATAGGTTTGCCCTGTCATACTGGAGGCGCCTTTTCTTAACGGGAACATCCTGGAAGAAATGAGAAACCTTGTTAAGAGGCATGACCCACAATGCAGTCTGCAAGTAGTCAAAGTTTTAGTTTTATAAAATCAGCAAAAACCTTGTACAGCATACTGAACATTTTTTTTTGCTGATTTTATCAAACTCACCTGTAAAACATAATCATAAATTAATAAAACAGACAGAAAAATAATCCGAAAGAGAATAACTGAAATGAAATTTAATAAATTATGCAAAAAAAAGTCTGAAATTTATTTTTATTTGATAACAGTTTTCAAATATTGGTTTTTCTACTGATATGAACTGCTCTATACTTCTATTTTTATCGCATGTCAGCTCGCTTCCATACTTGGTAATAACCTGACTTCCGCTATGCATGTGACAACTGTCAAACCCAGACAATCAAATTCCTGATTCAAACATATGAAAAGGTTGAAAATAAGGACTCCGGGGCTCATTTAGGGGAGGAGGGGTTACAGAATACATTTCAAAACTGATATTTTTTTATGTTTTTCATAAAAATAAAATTTTACTCACCAGTATTCTTGACATGTTGCCTGATTTTCTGGCAGAGATCAAGTTTGACGTTTCGCTAGAAAGGTAGCCAACGTAAACAAACGCTAGGGGACGTGACGGTCGAAAATTCGCGTGATTTTTAAGGTCCGCAATTACATAGAATCCAGGATAAGCTAGGAAGTGAGCATACCGCGCCACTGTGTCCCCAGACAACGTTGATACTGATTGAACTATCCCAGTGGCCAAATTTAACATTACAGAAAAATCCGAAGATTTACAGATGCAAGCGTGAATTCAATACTAGCCAAATGATTAAGACAGACATGTTAAGTTTTGAAAAATAAAATGAGGGAGACAGTGCGGTTAAGCCAGGTTGGCGAGCGCTGAAGGTGCGAAGCCAAGCTAAGGGGGTTCCGGGGGCATGCTCCCCTGTAAAATTTTTAATAAATTGGTGTAAAATGTCTGTCATATAAAGATATTCTACATGCAACATCCAACCGTACCCCCATATCACCCCCCCCCCCCTCCACACACACACACACACCCGACCCCTTTCCCCATACCAGGCTGCCAGGTATAAAATGTGACTAATATGATCTGTAAACATTTATGGAAATATAATGGATGAGTGATTGTGAAAAAGGTGCATTATTTTATCTTTCAAAGTAAATATATCTTTATAAAGGCATGGTCATATGAATGAGAATGAGAGAACAGTGCACATGATGAGTGGCAAGATGGCTGTAAGATGGATAAAAGAAATTGCTTTTTGGATAGCCCGGATCCAAAAAGAGAATTGTAACAGGTAACTAAAGGGAATAAACTTTACAGATCAAAAGAAAAAAAATATTATTACTATTATTGTTTTTCTGTCTTTCTCTCTTCTCTTTTTTTTATTTTTCATTCCACTCAGATTTTAAACATCTTTTTTGATTTGTATATAGCATGATGATCCTAAGATTTTGGACAAACAGTCCACAGCAAACACAGCTAAATGATTAAAGCACCTTCTTCAAATCTTAGGAAAATCCCATTGTCGTGTAGTTTGATGTGTGCACTGATATAAACATTAAACTCGGTTTTACTCACTGAGTAAAATTTTTTTGCATAAAAATTTTCCCGTTACGCATGTTTAATAGGTTTTACTGATTTCTTAAAAAAATGATGCCTGAATACTCAAATGCCAAATCGATTATCTGGGGCACTGATTCTTGACTCACTGTTTTGAAATTTGACTCATTGTATCAAAATAAGAGGCAGTTTGACTCAGCCAGGCCAAAAGGTAGATTCATTACTGCTGAAGTCATTGAAACATCCTCCTGGCCAAGGATAACTTATGCGACTCATCTGATGATGTAAAAAGGATGTAAAATATATAAAAAAAAAAAACAAAAAAAAAACTTGTATCCTGTGTTCATGAAAGAATTGCAAAACACATGAAATTGGAGTGCCGCGATGGACTTAAGAAGGACAGATATGAAACAGCAAAATAAGAATGTTAATCAACTTACTTTTGTTTTCGAACATGTCAACAAGTACACGATGGGAAACAAGAAGTAAAACGAATGTGTTTGAATGGTTAACCTGTAGAGGAACTCATCAGGTAAAAAAGGGCAAAGAACTGCAATGTTCATAAATCATTTTCGATCTTAATACATACATACATACATATAACCGGCACAGTGGCTCAGTGGTAGAGCGTCCGCTTTGTGACCGGGAGGTTGCGGGTTCGATCCCCGGCCGGGTCATACCAAAGACTTTAAAAATGGTACTAGCTGCTCTTTCGCTTGGCGCTCAGCATTAAGAAAGTAGAGCTAGAACTGGTCAGCTCAGTGTCAGTATAATGTGACTGGGTGGAATATCATGTCAAAGTGTCTGGGGCGTGATATTTCAGTGAGGCAGCACTCTAAAAGAGAGCATTGAGCTCCCTGCCACATCCAGACACCGTCGCGATATGACTGAAAAAGGTTGAAAGCGACGTTAAGCCCAAATCAAACAAAATCTTAATACATAATATAATTTATTATGTATATGAATGTTTCGGACAATATCGTAGCCATAGTTACCAGGAGTGAAACTTTCGCAGATATGATTGGTTTTCTATGCTCAAATACCTTAGATAAAGCACGGCTAGAAATATAAAGACAAATAAGGAATAACACGAGCAGGGATATTAGAATACTCATTTGAAGTGCCTCAACTTTTGAGTACCAACAACATATGAAACATTTAGAAAACTTAAAAACACATGTCATTGAAAAGCCCCTCATGAAGTCTTCTGCTGATCTTTCTTTAAAGTGCTCCCTTATCAGGTGGATGCCCGAAGACACCTTCTATGGCATTGCTTGAACATTTATTTATTTTTTTTTTTTTTTTTTTTTTTTTTTTTTGAGAAGATATGGCCTGCTGATATTTATTTAAATTGTTCCCTTCTCACCATGTGAATGACCAAATACACCTTCCATGGCATAGCTGGTGACATTTTTCTTTTTTTCTTCTTGGACAAGATATGGCTTGATGTTTCCTACATGAATCGTCTGATTAACCCATTGTAGTCTAGAGACCACTAAAAAAATAAAGGGTAATTGGCAAACATTGCACACTCAGATCAGATGTTGCAGAATGTGTCATCTGATCAGGGTCTAGACTGTTGTCATTAAATACAGGAATTTCCATAAAACATAGTAATAATAACAAAAAATAATAAAAACTAACCAGCCACCTTGCCATTGGAAATAGACCAGTCCAAAGAGTTGTAGTGGAAGAGTCTACTCGAGGTAACTGCATTAAAGCAGGTTTGTGGAAATACCATGCCCAGCTTGTTCCATTTCCCTGAGGACAAGTAAGAAATTCCACTTTACTTATCCTGAGACAAGGTCTTTATAGCTCTAGCTATGAAGAGTATCCAGGGCCCAGTTGTTCAAAGCGTCATTAGCTCAACGAGCTTGTTAAGGGTCATTTCGTTAACTGTTTTAGCAGTACAATATTCTGATATTTTTTGCTGAAAAATGTGAGTAGCTTTTGTACTGCAAAAGCTACTCACATTTTTTCAGCAAAAAATTTCAGCATATTTGCGTATCACTCGATGTAAATTTTAACGACTCGTTAACTAACAATGTTGTTAGCTTTGAACAACTGGGCCCAGATTATGAGATCAATATTTTTCTTGTTTCACGAAGAAAACTTACGTTTAGGGTACTCATTTGAAGTGCTTCACCTAATGAGTACCAGCAATATATGTTTTCTTTGAGAAATAAAAAAAATGTCAATTTTCTGGCGAGTAAGTCTTGGTTGGACAAGTGGATTTTGACCATTAATTGTCTGTGTAGACAATTAATAAAATTTGATAATTTGATAATTTCACAACCCTGGTTAAAGTTCCTAAGAAACGCACAGAACTATAAAGCTTTTTTTGTTTACTTTCAGATTTTCTGTTTGTAAATTCACAATTAAGGATATGGATGACTACATCTTGAAACTAGCACTGGGAACGGGAACGGGAACAGTGGTGGCAACAGCTGCTGCTTGGTATTTGCTGAAAAAGCCTCCAGCTTTCAACCCAAACTTTGACTTCTCAAACCAAGTACTCGATGTCCTGGTGAGTGTTGACATTACCATACCCTAAACATTAAAGTGCTAACTCACTTATCATACTATTCCAAAAATTTGATTACGAGGGTTGAGCACAAGACTATAGTAACTCAAACATATTTTTGAAACCCTTGTTTAGGGGCAACTTGGACGCCTTTGTAAACAATGCAAATTTAGGTGCCATTGCTCATACGAGCAATGGCACCTAAATTTTCATTGTTTACAGAAAGAAATGTTGTAATCTTCATAACGCCTTCATGGTGAGGAGATTAGGTTTGGGGGAAAAACAACTATCTGACTTACGCCAGTCTTGCGCTCAACCCTCGATTAGTACATAGCTCCATGATAAGGCGCTTTTACAGGTGAAAAGTGGTGATACTTTCCATATTTTGCCACAAAACGTATGTTATGATACTTAGTAGAAGACACAGAGAGAGGCGCTTCTAATGAGTACCCACAACATAACGTTTTCAAGGAAACTATGGAATAAGTCCATTTTGCTACCTGTTATTGCTGGACGAATACAAACACGGTAGATCTTGATCAGATGACACATTCTGTGGATGGATTTAGTCAAACTTGCATAGATAGTACATCACAGGGCTACTGTGAAGAGTTGATAGGATTTTGATGACATTGACCTCATTTTTGAGTAAACATGTAAGTGATGTGACTCAGAATGTTGGAGGCTGAGGGACGTCTGTTTTCTCTGAAAACAAATTTCTAGTTATTTAGCAAGTTCTCAGACAAAATAGCTAGCTGAAGGTAGTGTGTCCTGAGTTATTGTGTCAAGACAATGTATGGCATAATTACAAATTCATGAAGGTAATCGGTATATCTTCTCTTCAATTTGACAAACAGCAAGGTCTTCCAGTTCCTGTATTGGCATTGATTTGTCACTCATGTGAGTCCCAACACACAACAAAGTACTAACAGAATATTTGCAATAAGTGAGTCTGATTATATTGTGCAGTACAGCATTCTCATTTGCCGGCCTTGTTGACATTGTCAGATGCACATTCAACTGGTGATCAGGAGGTCATGGCTTTGATCCCCGCTAGGTTCATCAATTTTCTTTTGTAGTGATTGATCATGAAACATTTTCTTCGGTCATTCTCTCTCTGCTGATTCATGAAGGGCAGTTGTCAGTTTCTGTTCATGAAGGGCAGTTGTCAGTTTCTGTTCATGAAGGGCAGTTGTCAGTTTCTGGTGAAAGAATGTGCACAAATACTGGTTAACTACTTAGACACTGTCTATCATCACCAATTAAAATAGCCTACCAGTGAATCGAAAGTAGATGTAAACACACCATGGCAATCAGTGATTATAGTAAACGTCAAAAAGATTGCCTTTGGAAACAAAGAATACACTATGGATTAGAAAATGGGAGTCTCGGTTTTATTGAGACTCTTCATAAGCAGTAGTGAAGTTTGCAACATTGCTTATGCCCTCTAGCGTATACATAAGCAGAACTCCATTTTCAAATATACCACAATAGGCCCAATGATCCCAAAGGAAATGAAATATAATCTGCACTACGGTGATGTACGGGGAGACGTTCTACGGCCGCCACACGGCACTAACACCAGCTGCAGTGTAGTAAAATAAACGTCGAAAAGATTGCCTTTGGAAACAAAGAACACACTATGGATTAGAAAATGGGAGTCTTTATTTACCGTCTTTTGTCAGTTAAAGGTCCACAAATCCATGTAAGGAACATTATAAAGTTATTGTTTTTAATGATTTATATATTTATTATTGTCTGTGTGTCAGCACAGCCTTATTTACACATTTTATAAGCAAGTATTCAGTGTTGTGCTTAGGTCTGAAATTTTAAGGGATACATGTGGTCCCCTTCCTTCGTTTCTGGGGGACACTTAGAAATTCTGGGGGTGTTACGAATCGATTATCTGCCTTGGCAGATTACGCATAGCTTCTAAGTATATATTCAATCTCTGACAACTGCGTCAGGGAGTCGACTCTTTGGCTCAGTGGTTAGAGCATTGGGTTTTTAACCGGGAGGACCGGGTTCGATTCCCAGGAAAGACGGAATATTTTTTCAGCTATGCTTCATTCCTTTGTTACAGCTATCATGTCGTAAGATGGGGGCTCGTCCGGGATTGGACTTTATACGCCGAAAATGGCTTCACGTCACCAAAAATAAAATGATGACTTCCTTGAAAAGGGGGAGTGTTACAAATGAGCACTCCTACCTTCGATTATCTGCCTTGGCAGATTACGCATAGCTTCTAAGTATATATTCAATCTCTGACAACTGCGTCAGGGAGCCGACTCTTTGGCTTAGTGGTTAGAGCATTGGGTTTTTAACCGGGAGGACCGGGTTCGATTCCCAGGAAAGACGGAATATTTTTCAGCTATGCTTCATTCCTTTGTTACGGCTATCATGTCGTAAGAGGGGACACAGACTGTTAACGGACGAAAGGTTTTTGATACAGCCGATCTTTTGTTTTTGGTTTCTTTTTCAATGGCGGTCCGACCACTTGTACAGTTTGAATATCTGATTGTGCCTTTTTTGATGGCTAAGATGCAGCCACGAAAACACACTGATGCCTCAGAAGTAGTATTCTTGGTAGTAAAAGCCACAAACTGAATGATTGGCAGTTGCCTCTTCACCATTTTGATGCCTCCGACTGGTTTACATGACAATTTTGGGCTAACAGTGCAATAATTATTGGAAAATTTAATAGAGTTTAATGAACCAGACTCATTTTAGTCCCATTTTAGTCACCTCCCTTATTATTGTCCAGATCATCGGTAAAGAAACTAATGGACAGAAATGGACTGAACATAAAAATTTACCAATTTTTTTCAGGGCACGCCCCATAGCTTGCGGCAGTTTATTTCTAGTGGTATATTGCTGCGAAAATGGCCTACGTACAACACTGAGTATCAATATCTTTTATTTTTTTCTTGTTTTGATTTAATTTTCTTTCCTTATTTATTGATTTTTAATCAAAATTTATTGATACAAAAATCTACATGCCAGTGGTAGTGGAAACACTATCCCGCAGGAAAGTGGATGTCTGCTGCATTCAGGAGACCAGATACCGTGGTGGCACTACCGCACAATCAAGGGCAAGGACACTAGGTACAAGCTCTTCTGGTCAGGAAACGACAAAGGCACTGATGGTGTAGGAGTGTTTGTGGCAGAAGAGTGGATAGAGAAAGTTTTTGAGGTTCAGAGAGTCTCCGACAGGATCATTTTAGTGAAACTCATAGTCGGCCAGCATGTGGTTACCTTTCTGTCTGTGTATGCCCCACAGAGTGGTCTAAGTGATGAGGTTAAAGACCTGTTCTTTGATCAGCTGTGTGCTGTGACTGCCAGGATCCCAGCATCAGAATTTCTGATCCAATGTGGAGATTGGAACAGCCATGTGGGCCATGCAGGCACTGGATACAGGGAAGTGCATTGAGGGTTGGGGTATGGCAGGCCGGAACCAGATAATGAGGGTGAGAGAATCCTAGAGTACGCCTTAGCATTTGACCTGCTTCTTGGGAACACATGTTTCAAGAAACGTGACAGCCATCTCATCACGTACAAGTCGGGAAATATAGCCACGCAGATATTCATCCTTTTCTGTAGGACCATGCGCAAACTCTTCACAGATGTGAAAGTGATCCCTGGCGAGGAAGTAGCTCTGCAACATCAGCTTCTTGTATGTGACATGAGGATTGATGTGCTTCCAAAATCCAAGCGCAAGTTCACCTCTCGCCTCAAAGTTTGGAAGCTTAAAGACCCTCAGACAAGCAATCATTTCCAGGAGGTCTTCAACTTGCATGTGAGCACAGCTGCAGGTGTAGCTGATGGGACCACTGAGTATATATGGAACAACATCAAGACTGGACTGAGGAGGTATGTGGCACAACTCGGCCACACTGTTGGCGTCGTGAAACCTGGTGGTGGAATGAACATGTGGAAAAGGCCATTCCTGCCAAGCGGACAGCTTTCAAGGCCTGGAAGGCAGGTAAAGTCACTAGGGCATCATACGATGCAGCCAAACGAAATGCCAGACATGCAGTGCACCATACTCGTCAAGAAGCAGATAAGAAGGTCTACGAGAATATTGACCCCAAGTCTTCAGAAGTCTACCGCCTTGCTAACCAATTTAGAAGAGAGAACACTGATGTTGTTGGTGACAAACATGTGAAGAATGATGCAGGAGAGATGTCAGTGAGCGAAGACTCAAAGCAGAAGGCCTGGCTAGAGCACTACCAAAGGCTTCTCAACGTTGTTTGACTGGGTTTGACCCAGACCACCTGTCATATCAACCACCAGTGGAAGGCCCGTCCATCCCAATCACCATTGATATGGTTAAGAAGGCTATCTCACAGATGAAGGCTGGCAAAGCACCGGGCCCATCAGGCATAGTGGTGGAGATGATACGAGCTGTCGGTGACACGTGCGCCTCCATGATCCGTGACCTCGCAGTTGCAATCATCCGTGATGGCAAGATACCCTCTGACTGGGAGCAGAGTTTCATTGTCTGCCTGTACAAGGGAAAAGGGGACGCATTGGAAAGAGGCAACTACGGCGGTCTCAAGCTGATAGAGCAGGTTATGAAAATCCTGGAGAGGATTGTGGACAGCCTCATCAGACAGTTGGTGTCAATTGACAGTTCCCAGTTTGGCTTCTTCCCAGGCAGAGGCACTACAATCTTTGTTGTCAGGCAGCTGCAAGTGAAGTATCTAGCTGCCAATAAGGGACTCTATATGACTTTCGTAGACCTGGAGAAGGTGTTTGATCGAGTACCTCGGAAGGTCATCTGGTGGGCGCTTAGAAAACTTGGTGTGGAGGAGTGGATTGTGCGACTGGTGCAGGGGATGTATGCAAATGCGCGGAGCCGTGTCCTTGTTGGTGAGGGGTACAGTGAAGAGTTTGAACTGAAGGTTGGTGTTCACCAAGGATCAGTACTCAGCCCGCTGCTCTTCATCATTGTGCTTGAAGCCTTATCACGAGAGTTCCGCTCTGGGGTCCCCTGGGAGGACCTCTATGCCTGTGACCTTGTTATCATCGCTGAATTGCTTGAGGAATGTGTCAGGAGGCTCTTGACTTGGAAAGAAGCAATGGAGAAGAAAGGACTGAGAGTAAATGCAGGAAAGACAAAGATCATGATCTGCTGTACAGGACTGGACCTCCTGCAGAGTTCAGGCGAGTTTCCATGCGCCGTCTGTCGCACTGGAGTGGGCAGCAACTGCAGTGGCTGCAAGCACTGGGTGCACGAAAAATGCAGTGGGCTCAAGCGCTTGAAAAATGACCCTGACTTCAGATGAACATGGTGCCAGGGAACTGCACGCCCCTTGGATGGCAAACCATAGAAGGAAGTCCAGGGCGGACCTGACAAGCTTGAGAAGGTAGCTTCCTTTTGCTACCTAGGAGACATGCTCTCAGCAGCAGGTGGCTGTGAACTCTCAACCACAACACGTGTGAAAACAGCCTGGAAGAAGTTCAAGGATCTGCTACCAGTTCTCTCTTCCCGCCACCTCTTTCAAAACACGTGGCCATGTGTACAGCTCTTGTGTGCGGAGCGCAATGCTCCATGCCAGCGAGACTTGGCCATTGACAAAGCCAAACCTCCAGCGTCTGCAGCGAAATGACAGGGCAATGATCAGACAGATCTGCAATGTCAGGCCGCAAGACATTGTCACCACCAGGTCCAATGAGCTACTTGTGCGGCTTGGCATTGAGGATCTGGACCTCATTCTGAAGGAGAGAAGACTCCAATGGTATGGACATGTGGAACGCACCAATGGTGCAGTCAAGACAGCCTTTGACAAACAGGTTATTGGAAAGCGTGGGCCTGGGAGGCCCAAAATGACATGGAAGCAGCTGACAGAGAGGGATTGCAGAGAGTGGAAGCTCTCGGCTGTCAACCCTCATGATAGACGTACCTGGAGATCTGGTGTGAGATCTGTCATGTGTGCAGCAAGCCAGCTATCTGGAAGGGGGCCCACTGATGTGGTTGTTGCCCCTATACCTGCACGGTAATCAAAAATCTGATTATGATATGATGATGAGTGGCAAGAGTTATGTAAATAATGTACAGAGAAAAGTTCCACTGTTTTATGACCTTCTCTTCTCTCTGACTCATGACCTATTACAGATAATTATTGCAAAACTTGTTTTGTAAATGCCACTATTAATTGATCAGTCTGCACATCCACCCAGTCTGATATGAAGATTTGCTGTGCGCTTAATTGGCAGCATTCTGGTAAGCCCATAAGCCCTGTGCTCCGACAAGTCTGCTTGAACGAAACTGTATTAGGGAGCCTGGGTGAATGGGTAGCTAAGAACCCGCTGTTTCTTCACGCAGACAGAGAACACTGATTAGACTGAGCAGATGTCTGATCTGGGCCTATACTGTTTGCTCAGGCATGTCTGTAGGGCTATCACATTTAACCGTGTAACCGGGAGCGTTTCGTGTCTGGCTAGTAAATGTTTACAAAACTGACTGGCAGTTTACTGAACACATAATCAAACAAATGGCATCATTAAAATTTTTCATCATAATAATCATCGCTTCCTTTGTTCTTGTGCTGTTTCACTATCCTAAATATTTCTGATCTCCGATTTTACTGTTGTTGACAATCAAGGCAAGAAGGAAGTTTCGTTTTCAGAGACAGCACCAGAACTATATTTTTGTCAAAACAAAAATTAATCAAAGTTGAATGAACGTTTATTTTACTGAATTTAAATGAACTATTTCAAGGTTATTGTTTTGATGCAAAATTCAGTGTTTTTAACTTTTATTTCATTCTATTCCTTCTATCAAACTACCCGCACTTCTGTTCTGCCGATTACGCAATCACGAAATATTGTTTCTGAGACATCAACTCAATATGTGCTCCAATCTGAAATGGGTAAATCCAACAATATACAGTACAGCGGCCTCTTCAAAGTAATTGGCAATTACACAGCTGGCTGTGTAATATTTTAATGCTACCTCTCCAGGATTTTCTTGAAATGCAAATGACCAACTCAGAGGTGTAAAATTCCCTCAAATCTTACTCGCCCTTATTGTCTACATTTTTCATTTAGATGCTAAAAATGAAGAAACAGTGAAGAAAGTTCTGAAAATCCCTACCTTAAAGTTTACTCACAAATGCGAGCGGGCGAGTGGAATTTTACACCCCTGCAACTGCTACGACATGTGGGCAGAAGCATATCTTCCCATGATGGAAATTTATCAAAACAAGTAAACAGCTAACATTAAATAGGTTCACTCTTCTTGTCTTTTTGTAAAATGATTTCAAAACTGTATCAGGCACACAGAATCGTTTCGTGTATGACCTTCCATGTAAATGTTTACAGATTTTTGTAAACATGACAGCCCTGCTTGTCTGTCCCAAGTATTTAGAGTTATTATGGTAATTTTTTTGCTTGGACCAGACGTTGTAGAATGTATGTTATATTTCCTTCTCTTGTTATTTTTCTGATTTGTTTCTCATTAATTTTTTCATTTTATACACGTTCCTATGGAACTTTCATACTTTGAAATTATTTTGAAATTTCGTGTAATGTACACTGCCAAAGGAGATATAATGTGTATTGTATTGTGTAGAATTGTACTTACCAAAGCATATCAAAGGCCTAGGCCTTCTTGTTTTAGACAAGAAGATTTTTAAAGTTTTTACCTATAAGAGTCTATGTTAAACAAGTGAGCTCCGGGGCGGCGCCATTTTTGATCCAAGGGCTATAATTTGAACAATCTTGGCAGAGACCTATTAGATGTAGTTACATACCAAATATCACAGGCCTGGACTTAATACTTTCAGACTCATTTTATCAAACTTTAATGGCCCTATGTTCCCATTGCTGCATTCTTAGACTGAGGGCCATTAACCGTTTGGTTCCAGAGAAGAAGTTTTTGAAAGGGTTTTACCATATATAGGCATGGTGGCCATCTTGATCATGTGACCCAGATGGAGCGAACAAACTTTCGTTTCCCCCAGCCCATGGAGGCTCTATATGAAATTAGGCTTTGATTGGCCTGGTTGTTTCTGAGGAGAAGATACATGTATTTGAATACTGAAGGATGGATGCACAGATGGATAGGCACAAGGAAAAATAATGTTGCTCTCACACACCCTTACCATGAGGGGAAGTGATGTAGCAAGTTTGGTTGAATTCCTCCCAATGGTTTAGGAGAAGATAGCATGATGAACAAATGGATGGATGACGGATGCAAGGGTGGACACACAGAAAAATAATGTTGCTCTTGCACACCCTTACCATGTGGGGAAGTGATATAGCAAGTTTAGTAGAATTCTGCCCAGTGGTTTAGGAGGAGATAGGGTCGGTCAGATGGACGGACTGGGCATTCACAATATCCCCATCAGTTTTTTGAAAAAGTATCCATAGGGATAATAAATATAAACTCGAATGTACAGTCGATGGCACACCATTGCAAATCCCCATGCTCGTTGCTAATGTCGATAATAGCATGTCTTACGGATGGACAGACTTGCTCTTGCATACCCTTACCATGAGGATAGGTCATGTAGCAAGATTAAAATTAAATTCTGCCAAGTGGTTTACGAGGGTCGTGCAAAAAGTTCTGTCACTAATAGGCTTCCTTTGTTTTATCCCAGGTATATTTTAAAATGCTTCACTGTACTTGAATGGTGTGTTGAATAGCTAACAATACCCGTTTATTTCGTGCAAATTGCTTTCCAACGGACCGAGTTATTTCAAATTGAAATAGATGCAGTCATATACACTGACCAATTTACTTGTTACATTGGAACATGGACCAGAAGACTGAAATTCGTAGCTATATGAAATGCTGCATTAGGTTTAATATACAGTCGACTCTCGTTATCTCGAATTCCAAGGGACTCGCTGAAATACCTCGAGATATCCGTACCTCGACATATCAGGGTTGCAGAATTGAGGAAAAAATAATTCAAACAACCACATTTAACAAATATATATGTAATTGGACTCTTGATGTTAGAGATATATTGAAAATATTGTGGAAACGAGAAGAAATTGTTCCCTTGGAGCAATTTCTCCTCATTTCCACAATATTTTTATCCTGTTGTTAGATTTTCATGTTTAGGCAGGGACCAGATTTTCACTTTGAGATAGGCGGTTATTCGAGATAAGCAAGGTCGAGATAACGAGAGTCAACTGTAGATTCAAAGCAGATATTTAATGAATTGTGTGGTATATATGGACCTCAGACCAGTTCAATATGCAGTTTTAGGTGGGTTAAAGCTTTTAAAGCTGGGAAATTTTCTGTTGAAGATGATACCCGTCCTGGAAGGCCTAAACTCTCTGTTACCAAGGCTAACATGGCTGTTGTAAAGATTGTGGTCGAACAGGATGTGCGATTGTCTGTCAAAGATATAGCTAGTTGTACTGGCATATCAGAAAGCAGTGTGGAAACAATTCTGAAAAAGTGTTTGGACCTGAGAAAGGTTTGCGCTAGGTGGGTACCTCATTTGCTTACTGAGGAGCAAAAGACACAACGCCTTAAATGTGCCCGGGAACTTTTGAAAACATTCAAAGGCTGTAATAGTCGGGTTATTTCTAACTTGCTAACAGCTGATGAAACCTTGGTGCACATGTTTGAGCCACAAAGAAGGGCTGATAGTAAGCAATGGAAGCGAAAAGATCAAAAACGCCCATGTATTGCCAAGAGAACCATAAATTCGAAAAAGATGTTGTACGCAATTTTCTTTAATTCAAGTGGGCCAGTTGTTCAAGTGCCTTGTCCATCTGGTCATACAATCACTGGCCGATTCTACAAAAATTCTGTACTGAAGAAAGTGAAAGAGTTTTACAATAAGAAACGACCAAGCAAAGGATGGTCAGGAGTCCACCTTTTACATGACAACGCCTCCTCTCATAAGTGTGAGATTGTTAAGTCTTTTTTGGCTTCTGAAAAGATGAAGTTTTAAAGCATCCACCTTACTCACCTGACCTGAGTCCCTGTGACTTCTTTTTATTTCCAAGGCTTAAGAAAATGCTTTCTGGAAATAAGTATACGTCTAGAAGTTCTCTTAGCAGCGCTATTTATCAGTGTCTCCAACAGATACCAAAAGAAGACTATTTATCTGCTTTTTGCGACTGGGTAAAAATGTTACAAAAATGTGTTTCAGTAAAGGGGGAATATTTTGAAGGTTTGTAATAAAAATATGTTTGATAAAACGTAACACTGAAGTAATCCGAACCCAGTGACAAAACTTTTTGCAGGACCCTCATAGGAGAAGATAGCATGACAGACAGATAAACAGATGCCAGACACACAGACTGATACTAAGGCTAGCACAGTTAATTGAATAATCAATTAATTGATCGATAAATTCCAGAAAAATGATTACCGTTACAGATTTGCTAAAAAGCGATCATTTAATATCTGTGTCTCTTACTTTACCGTATTTACCCTTAGTATTCAGACACCTCAACTCCTTGCCATACTTAATCTAAAATTTGAACAAAAGTACAACTTACTACCCAATTTAGTGTCTAAAATAGCTGGATGAGTGGCATCTCATCTGGGTCTGCACTGTTTGCTCAGGCTTGTCAGATCAAATACATACAGTAAAGTACAACATATGGTAAGAGACATGCTCAGAAAGATAGGTAAAATTATGACCAAATCTTCAGTGATTACTAATCGATTATCGATCGCAGTGGCAGGACCGATAATCGATTATCTTTTCAGCTCTGATTAGCCAGCCTTAAAGGATACACACACGGATGAAAAATAATGTTGCTCTCGCACACCCTTACCATGAGGGGAAGTGATGTAGCAAGTTTGGTTGAATTCTGTCCAGTGGTTTAGGAGGAGATAGCGTGACGGACAGATAGTGGATGCATGGAAAAATAATGTTGCTCATGCACACCCTTACCATGAGGGGAAGTGATGTAGCGTTTGGTTGAATTCTGTCCAGTGGTTTAGGAGGAGATAGTGTGACGGACAGATAGTGGATGCATGGAAAAATAATGTTGCTCATGCACACCCTTACCATGAGTGGGGAAGTGATGTAGCAAGTTTGGTTGAATTCTGCCCAGTGGTTTAGGAGGAGATAGCATGATAAACAGACTCAGAGAGGCCTATGCACAGTAAAATAATGTTGCTCTGGCACAGCCTTTCCATGAGGGGAAGTGATGTAGCAAGTTTGGTTGAATTCCATCCGGTGGTCTGGGAGGAGATAGCATGAGGGACAGATGGACGGATGCATGGACAGATGGATGCACAGAAAGATAATGTTAATCTCACGCACCCTTACCATGAGGAAAAGTGATGTAGCAAGTTTGGTAGAATTCTGCCCAGTGGTTTAGGTGGAGATAGCGTGACGTACAAACAGAGGGATTGAGGTGTTCACAATATCCCCATTGCTTTTTTTGAAAAAGCATGGGGATAAAAACAAAATTTAGAAATATAATACCAGTAACCAAATATATTTATACCCCCCACAAACTTTGTTTGTCGGGGGTATACTGTTTTCAAATTGTCCGTCTGTCCATCTGTCTGTCCGTCCGTGTGTCTGTCAGCAACGCTGGTTTTTTCCTAATATCTTGAAAACGCAGTGATGGATATTCATCAATTTCTGCAGACACATTGATATCAATAAGATGTACCTACAAAAGAGAAAATAAGGGCTAGGGGCTAATTCTCTTGGAGTTATTGCCCTTTGTAAAAAATATTTCTTAATGCAGAAAAAAGGCTGAAAAAAGTTTGTGTGCACACTATCTCTTTAACCAATGGCTGGAAATTGACCAAACCAGCACAGATACATTATCAGGATAGGAGGAAGAAGTGATTAGATTTTGGTGACCTTGACCTTATTTTCAAGGTCACTACATTATAAATACTCAAAAAGGAGCCTAAAGGATCCTTGGTAATGAAGTAAAAAGTTTGTGTGCACAATATCTCTTTAACCAATGGCTGGAATTTGACCAAACTAGCACAGATACATCATAAGGATGACGCAAAGAAGTGATTAGATTTTGGTTACCTTGACCTTATTTTCAAGGTCACTACACTATAAATACCCAAAAAAGTGAACCTTTTTAATGCAGTAAAAAGTTTGTGTGCACATTATCTCTTTAACCAATGGCTGGAATTTGACCGAACTAGCACAGATACATCATAAGGATGACGCAAAGAAGTGATTAGATTTTGGTTACCTTGACCTTATTTTCAAGGTCACTACACTATAAATACCCAAAAAAGTGAACCTTTTTAATGCAGTAAAAAGTTTGTGTGCACATTATCTCTTTAACCAATGGCTGGAATTTGACCAAACTAGCACAGATACATCATCAGGGTGGGGGAAAGAAGTGATTAGATTTTGATGACCTTGACCTTATTTTCAAGGTCACTACATTATAAATACTCAAAAAGTGAGCCTTGTTAATGCAGTAAAAGGTTTGTGTGCACACTATCTCTTTAACCAGTTGCTGGTTTTGTTAGATTTTGGTGATCTTGACTATTCAAGGTCACGTCGGCATTTTGAAACTTAAATTTTGTTAGAAAAAGGTTTTATGCTTTATGCTGGAGTATCGAATAAGCGCTGCTTATTGACAATTTTCATTAGTCTTTGCACCATAATTCACATAAAATTTTACTAAGTCTGTTTGATTACACTTTTATTGAGACTAAAAAGTACTGATAGAATGGCAAACTGATCTGGATCTACACTGTTTGCAAAGGCAGGGTATAGCCCAGAGCTTCCATTAACTTTTGAAGTCCCAGACTTCCTACCTTTCAAATTTGGAAGTCCCGCAAGAAAATCTAGGAAGTCCCACTTTTTTTCCGTCTGCCCTTTGTTTAGCAGAAGATAGGTTCTTATTTCAGTGTCACACAGAATCATCATGATCGTATATATACTTCTTTCAAATGTGTTTTAAAAACGTCCTTCTCGCTTATTAAAATTCGATTGCATCTTTTTGGAAAGCCTGTACTTGTATGTCGGACTTAGAGAAAGCATCAATATTGGTACAATTTTGCATTCACTTCAAAGCCCAGAAAAAGAAAAAAAGAAAATAAAATATAAGAGCAAAAAGCAAAAAAAACACCATATTTTCTTTAAAATAAACTA
This sequence comes from Anodontia alba, assembly GCA_964016985.1. Taxonomy (NCBI): domain Eukaryota; kingdom Metazoa; phylum Mollusca; class Bivalvia; order Lucinida; family Lucinidae; genus Anodontia; species Anodontia alba. The sequence goes on from OZ024822.1 coordinate 55,018,033, forward strand.
TGCTGAAGCTTATCAACACAAGTGAACGAGATGCGTCCTACACAAAATTGAGGGAAAACGGCGCTGACTCGTGCAACAGCAAACAAATAAAAGGCAGCTCTTGATGAAATGCCAACAGCAATACCATGGTTCTTGGAGAAGAGCCAACAAAAGCATTGCAAATCGTCTAAATTTAGACTTACTTTGCATCTTTTTCACACTGGTAAACAGTGCAACCGGAACGAGGCTATGCATTTGGAAATGGTTTTCCGAGAATTTTGATGAAAAATATGTTTTCTTTTCATTTGAAAAATTGCTTTTGTTGTCATAGCATTGTAGGAAAGATAAACATAAGTTTGTAAATTCGAAGAGATTTCAATTTGCGTTCTGTGATAGTTATTTAGTTATAGAATTTCACTCCTTAAGTGTTAAGGTGTTTTCAGACGACACAGGCTTTCTAGTAAAATAATAATTCAAGACTTTAAGACCTGAATGACTTCATATACTTCCATTATTTTCTTCCAAAGATCATTTGTGTCAACCCATTTTATACGCCCGTTTGAAAAACAGGACGTATTATGTTACGGGGTATGGCATCCATCCGTCTGTCTGTAAACTTTTTCGTTTCCGGCTAACTCCTCCTACAGTTTACATCCTGTCAAGCTGAAACTTGGTATATAGTTAGACTATGATGTGGAGCAGCGCATATTGTTTCAGGGTTACAGTCAACCAAATGTTTGCAGAGTTATGTCCCTTTGAAAATTTCTGTAAATTTTTCATTTCCGGTTAACTCCTCCTACATTTTACATCCGATCAAGCTGAAACTTTATTTATAGTTAGACCATGATGTGGAGCAGCACATATTGTTTTGAGGTTACAGTCCACCAAATATATGCAGAGTTATGCCCCCTTTGAAAATTTCTGTAAACTTTTTGTATCCGGCTAACTTCTATGGTTTACATCAGATCAATCTGAAACTTGATTTGTAGTTAGACCATGGTGTGGAGCAGCGCATATTGTTTCAAGGTTACAGTCCACCAAATATTAGCAGAGTTATACCCCTTTGAAAATTTCCCATTAATTTTTCGTTTCTGGCTAAATCCTCCTACAGTTTACATCCAATCAAGCTGAAACTTCATAAATAGTTACAGGATGATATGGAGCAGCGCATATTATTTCGAGGTTGTAGTGCACCAAATATTGGCAAAGTTATGCCCCTTTGAAAATTTCTGTAAACTTTTCTTTTCCGGCTAACTGGTCCTACAGTTTACATCCGATCAAGCTGAAACCTGATTTATAGTTAGACCATGATGTGTAGCAGCGCATATTGTTTCAACGTTACAGTCCACCAAATATTAGCAGAGTTAAACCCCTTTGAAAATTTCTATTAATTTTTCCTTTCTGGCTAAATCCTCCTACAGTTGAGTTTACATTCGATCAAGCTGAAACATCATAAATAGTTACAGGATGATGTTGAGCAGCGCATATTATTTCCAGGTTAAAGTGCACCAAATATTGGCAGAGTTATGCCCCTTTGAAAGTTTTTGTAAACTTTTTGCAGCATATTGTTTAGAGGTAATAGTGTGCAAATTTTATTTTATAAAAGGTATGTTTTTTGCAAATAACTGAAGTTATGGTCATATGGGCAAGTTATTTATTTTTTTTTAACATCTTCTTTTATTAGATTTGCAAGGAAATGTTGCCATTATTAAATCTTTATAAATTCATTTGTTAAGTGATACATTAAGAAGCTTGACTAATATCAAAACTATTTTCTAATACTCTTCTGAGTTGGCTCCCTTGAAGAACAAAAATAAAATCAGTATAAAAACAAGTTAAAGGTTTACAAAAAAATTTCTTGCAGTATTTTTTTTTTTTTTTTTTTTGGTTGTTTATTTTTGTGTTGTTATTGTTTGGTCCAATATTGAAGTGTAGGAAAAACAAATCAGCCAAAGGCTCATATGAGCTTATATTATAGCCATGCTTCTGTTGTGTGTCCTCTGTCTGAAAGCACTTCTCCCCAGATGCAGCAAACTTCTCCCTATTTTACCCAGCAGGGAGAAGTCACTTCTCCCTTAATTTCTGAGCCAGCTTGGACCCTTAGGTTACATTTCACCAAATATCAGCAGAGCTTTGCCCCAATGAAAAATTAAAAAAAAAATTTTTTTGTAATTCCACTTACAGTTTATATCCGGAGCACTGAATTATACAGGAGCCAGTTTATGTGCTACATCTAATTACTTGCCACGGACGTATAATGCCCCGCTTGGCGGAGCTCTTGTTTTATGTTTATTTCTGAGTTTTGAATTTATTACTAGAGAAGGAAAATCTGTTCGTCTAAATTCAGTTCATTAGCGCTTCTTGTCTTTGTTATTGTGGTCAGTCAATGTCCGTCATGCGACGGACGACACGTCGTCCGTCGTGCGGCGTCAACAATTGCTTTAAAAGCCTACTCCTACACCCCTGGGCCAATTGACTCGATACTTGGTAGGAAGCATCAGGGTGACCTGTAGATCAAAAATAGCTAAAATAGTGCCGATCAGAAATCCAATATGGCTGCCATGGCCGCCATCTTGAAAATCTATTTTTCGCTTCTTCTCCTGAACCGAAAGGCTAATTGACTCCAAACTTGCTAGGAAGCATCGGGGTGACTTGTAGATCAAAAATAGCTAAAATCGTGCCGATCGGATATCCAAGATGGCCACCATGGCCGCCATCTTGAAAATCTATTTTTTGCTTCTTTTCCTGAACAGAAAGGCCAATTGACTCCAAACTTGCTATGAAGCATCGGGGTGACTTGTAGATCAAAAATAGCTAAAATCATGCCGATCGGAAATCCAAGATGGCCCCCATGTCAGCCATCTTGAAAATCTATTTTTCGCTTCTTCTCCTGAACCCAAAAGCCAATTGACTCCAAACATGGTAGGAAGCATTGGGGTGACTTGTAGATCAAAAATAGCTAAAATTGTTTTGATCGGAAATCCAAGATGGCTGCAGCCATCTTGAAAATCTATTTTTTGCTTCTTCTCCTGAACCGAAAGGCCAGTTGACTCCAAATTTGCTAGGAAGCATAGGTATGACATGTAGATCAAAAATAGCTAAAATTGTGCCAATCGTAAATCCAAGATGGCCACCGCAGCCATCTTGAAAATCTGTTTTTCACTTCTTCTCCTGAACCAAACGGCTTATTGACTTAAACTAGGTAGGATGTATCAGGGTGACCTGTAGATCAAAAATAGCTAAAAGCATCCCTGTCAGAAATCCAAGATGGCCACCATGACAGCCATCTTGAAAATCTATTTTTCGCTTCTTCTCCTGAACTGAAAGGCCATTTGATTCGAAACTTGGTAGGAAGCATTTGGGTGACTTGTAGATCTAAAATGGCTTAAATTGTTTGGATCGGAAATCCAAGATGGCCATCATGGCGGCCATCTTGATACTCTTTTTTTTCGCTTATTTTCCTGAACCAAAGGGCCAGTTGATTTGAAAATTGGTAGGAAGGATTGGGATGACTTGTAGATATAAAAATAGCTAAAATTGTTCCAATCGGAAATCCATGATGGTGGCAATCTTAAAAATCTATATTTCCCTTCTTCTTCTGAACTGAAAGGCCAATTGACTCGAAACTTGATAGGAAGCATCAGGGTGATTTGTAGATGAAAAATAGCTCAAATCCTTGAAATAGGGAATCCCAAATTGCGGCTATGGTGGCCATCTTGAAAATCTTGTTTTGAACTTTTTCTCCTGAATCGACTCAAAGTTCATTGAAAGTATCGAGGTGACTTGTGGATCAACAGTAGCTAAAATCATTCTGATTGGAAATCCAAGATGGCTGCCACCTTGTTTAGGTTTATTATATTTCCCTGCTACTGTGCTGTTTACATGTATAAAATCATGATTCTTCAGAAACCAATTAGCCAATTGCCTCCAAATTTCACATTGATTCTACTGTTGAAATGTGATTGAGAGTTTGTTCAAATGATCATGCTCCATTGACTGTCATGCCATATATAATATTCTTCTTCAAAATTAAGAACTGCTTAAAGGTTGATCTTTTCATTAGCTGCAATGACAGGACTGGAAAAATGTTGCATAACATCTGCATATCTGCAGTGGCTATGTCACTCAGGTGAGTGACCCATGGCCCGTGGGCCTCTTGTTTAATAAAACAATTTTTGCTAAAATGATGCGCTGGATATATTATTTTATTTCTCATTATTGTTTGTGTATTCGTTAGGTTTTGGAACTGATAAGGCTGCCAGGACGTTTTAGAAAATACAGTGCAACCAGGAAAATTCCCCCAGACTGAAAATTTTCGGGTTCAGTAGTCAACCTTTTACACGCATGACTGAATATTTTCGGGTGTCGCAGGAGAAAGGTTCATTATACAAACATCAATTAATCAACCAAACATGCTTGACAAAATACACACATCAAAAGGGTGCCGCGACATGTGACACAGCTGTCAATAAAACTCCTGCAAGGGGAAATAGGACATCCTTTAACTTCAGTCAACACAGGTAGCAACTTTCCGATGAGTAGGTGGGGCAAATATAATACAACTCTTTAAAAGTGGGCAGGCTTATAGACAGTTCTGGACATCTAGGTATCGATTTTGGACGGACAAAAGAAATTTTGAAAGTCCGCGGTACTTCTGAAATTCAATTGGGCCGTCTGGTGGCAATCTCAGGGCGTGATTTACGTTGTACGTCCGCTTATTGGAAGCCCTGCCGGATAATGGCAGGAGCAGTTTGATCAGGGTCTACGTTGTTTGCTCAGACCTGCTTGTCTGAATATGTGTATTTAACATAAATATGATAGCATAACTATTTCATCTTGTGGCAGTATTAACAACTCTTTTTTGAAAAAACAAGAAAAACTAGAATGTGCAGTAGATGGCACACCTTTGCAAAATCCCAGCACTCCATGCTAATGTTGCTTATAGTGTGACAGACAGACCCGCTCTCGCACACCCATACCAAGAGGGGAAGTCATGTAGCAAGTTTGGGTAAATTCCACACAGTGGTTTAGGAGGAGATAGTGGGATGGATGGACGGAGGTGTTCACAATATTATCCCCATCGCTAAAGCATCAGGATAAAAAAATTGCTAGATTTCACCAGGAAAATTAAATAGGGTAGTGTTACCCTAAACACACGCATTTTTTTGTTTAGCCTACTCAGACAGCATGAATTACCAGTATATGCAGTCTGGTCTGTGTCTCTATAACATGTTTTAAAGGGATGTAAGTGTATGATTATAAACTTATTGTTAATGTAAGAGTTGTCTCCCTTAACAAATATTCTCCCCCCAGTAACATAGTCATCACTTTTATTATGGATGAGTTACCTTTTTCCCTTGTTGATACCTATGTTAGCTCGTCATATTTACCCTGGTCCTGCTTTACCAGGATATGCCCTGCCTTTGCAAACAGTGTAGATCCAAATCAGTTGGCTCTGAAGGCGAAGCCAATTGATCTGGATCTGCACTGTTTATCATTAATTATGTAAATTTGTATCAACAACCTGGGTGAAGTAGTGATTGGCAGAAAATTAGAAATGGGAGTGGCATCTTAATTTATTCAGCATGGCAAAAGTTACCTACCCACAGAGTCTTTTTCATACAAATACATCCTTTTTAAGTTGCTTATTTTCACAAAGTACAAAATTACACAAGCATGTCTAATGTATTCACATAATATACAAATAAGACCCTATGTGTGACAATGTACAAACCTATAATAATCTATAATTTTGTGTCAAACCTTTAAAATCTGTTTGTTCATAAAACCTATAAAAAGCCTTATTTTCATGGAAAAACCTATATTTTTCACTTTTTGAACCTTCTCAGGACTCAACCCTAACTTTTCTTCAAAATACCCTACTATGTTTTATTTTTTAGTCCCAAAAAAGTGATGAAAACTATCAAGAAATTGTAAATTTTTTCCTCGCTCCCTCAGACTTTGTAAAATTCAGATCAGTTTTATCGTTGTAATTGTGGCGCAAAAATTCATCAAATATTTTTTCTTCAGTTTTAAATCTTTATGTGAGTTTGGAAGAACCTTTTTTAACCTATATTTTTTTTATTGAAAAACCTGTAAATAACCTATATTTTGAGTAAGAAGAACCTATATAAAAACCTATATTTTCAAAGTGGGCCACTAGGAGGCCTGATACATGTATATAGCTCTAGATTGAGAATATTTTTTCTCATTATCCACAAAACATTTGTAAGGTGTTAATTTACATATTGGAATAGACATGCCTGAACAAAGTAGATCCCAATCAGACACTAAGAAAGTGGCATCTGGACTGGGTCTGCACTTTTGCCATTCATCCAGGAGTTTTGAGATGCATCAACAGATAATATAGTAAATTTCCTAAAATTTTGTTTGCCAGAGTGGCATATGCAAACAGTGCAGACCCAGATCACTGCTCCTTCAAGTCTGATCAGGGTCTACACAGTTTGCCATTCCACCAAGCAGTTTAATAAACACATGCATAAAAAACAAAATTTAGACTGAATATAATGAAACTAATGAATAAAGTGTTTGAAGTATTAGGACATTTATCGTAAAATGTACTTCAAATTGTAGGAAAAGTATGGTAAATATAGTACTCAGTAAGGGGAATGAATACATTTTCCAGGGGAGGCAACCCTCTCTTAATTAGTTTGCCTCCTTTCTGAAAATGGGTCCACTCTAAAAGGAAAGAATTGCTCCAATGGAAGCAGAGATAACCATATTTTCCCTAAATATTCAGACCTTAACTCTTTACTGCACTTATCTTAACTCTTGTCATACTGAATACATAAAGATGCCACACCCACTTCTAATTGTCAGCCAGTCAGATTCCTTGATCCAGATTGTTGATATTCACATACTGAATGGCAAACAGTGCAGATCCAGATCAGTTGGCTTCTTCAGAAGCCAACTGATCTGGATCTACACTGTTTGCAAAGGCAGGGTATATCTGGTTTCAGCAGGTATTAAAACTTGAAAAAGCCCATTTTATTACCTGCCATGGTTACCATAAATATTCAGAGAAACAGGCTTGAGCAAACAGTATAGATCCAAATCACACACTGCAGAATGTGGGATCTGATCAGAGTCTATACTGTAATGTTTGCCACTCAATCCAGGAGTGTTTAGACTCATAAGAAGTAGTAAAATGGATTTGTTCAAATTTTAATGCTTAGCATGCTGGATTAGACTTTCAACAGATGATATTTTCGAACTTTTCTTTTCTTATTTTTCTCAGAAAATAGGCATTAACCTTTCATGCAAATATATCTGCAAAGGAGACAATTTGCATGAAAGTTCAAAACCTATTCTCTGAGAGAAATAAGAAATTACACTGAAATAAGTTTTATCATCTGCTCAGTTTGCCTTCGAGAGAGTGGTTACGTTAAGGAAAGTATGGTAAAGAGATACGGTGTCTGAACACTTAGGGTTAAATACAGTAGTTTAAGTTAACCCTTGTCATGCTGAATAAATTAAAATGCCACGCCTACTTCTTATTTTCAGCCAATCAGATAGCCTAGCTATTAGGCCAATATATAAGTATGTTTGTCACTTTTTGTTTACTTATTATTATTTATTTTTTCATTTACATTCTACTTTTTGAGTCAATGTTTAGCTATGGGTGAACTTTTCTTCTGTGGTTGTCTCTGAAATAAATCAAGACCATATTATCTATAGACTAGCCACAGAGCTCAATAAGCCAAAAAATATATATGTATATTTCTAAGCCTTGGGCAAGGCTACCAATCAGATTACTTGATCTGGAGTGTTTCCATACATTCACATACTTAATGGCATATAGTGCAGATCCAGATCAGTTGGCTTCTTCAGAAGTCAACTGATCTGGATCTACACTGTTTGCAAAGGCAGGGTATATACAGATTCAGCAGGACAAAGGTCAGCTATTTAAAAGTACATGTACTGATGGAATGGCAATAGTGCAGGCCCTGATCAAGCTAAACATGTACTTTTAGCAGCAATTTGATCTCTGTCTACACTGTTTGCTAGTCCTCTTTGTCAGAATACTTAGTGTAAACATGCAGAAGAAGGAAATCAAATCTGTATTAATAAGGAAGTAATTTCAGTAAATAAGAATTTTTTTAACAAACATTTCGTTTTCACCATGTTTTAAGACAAAATTTCTTTCTTGGTTTGTTTTATACTATTTTATTTTATTTCAGTATATTATACTGTATTTACTCTAAGTATTGGGACAGACAGGCACAAGCAAACTGTACATCCAGAGTAGACACTGTAGAATGCAGCATCTGATCAGAGTATGCACTGTTTGTCATTCATTTGGCAGGTTTTAGTTACATCAACACAAGTAATAAAGTAGACACTCAAATATTAGGACAAATATGGTAAGGTAAAGGTGTCCCAGTACGGTAATTAGGGTCAGTACTGTAATTAATTGCTGAATGAGTGGCAGATAGTGTAAAACATGATCACACACCACATTCTGCAGTATCTGATCTGGGTCTACACTGTTTGCTCTGGCTTGTTTGTCCCAATATTCAGTTATTACTGCACACTGTAGTGAATATGAGCCGGATACCAGCCGTGTTTACAGCATTTGTTGAATGCAGTGAGTGTAAAATGACTGGCCAGTGATCTCAGGACAATTTTATGGTTCACAGGCTCTCACTTTTAATATGCTGGATCAAGTTCACCTGTGTAAATGTATATGCTAACCATGTGAATTTTATAGTCTGTGTGGTAACTTGCTGTAAATATTGAGAGTGGACTGATACAGCAAAACCGGATCCATTAAACAAACAAAAAAAAAAAAGCAAGCATGGGAGGAGCTTCCTCTTCACAATTTCATTCTGCTGAAGTGTATAAAAACCAGTCACTTGAAGTTCCAGTGAGTTTTTCATTTCAATTTTTGTAGTGTATTGGAAATACTGTACTTTTAGTTATGTTACATGATATTAGTAGAGCTTGTTTTACCTGTGCAAAAATATCATTAGTCAGGGCTCTAGGTATAGACAGGGATGAAAAGGTAGCTCCAGATAAGAGCAGTGTCTTGAAAATCGTTTTTTCTTATTTCTCCACAGAAACATATGTTGTGCATACTCATTTGAAATGCCTTGGCAAGGCCCCTTTAATAAGTACTACAATATATGTTTTCATGCAGAAATAAAAAAAAATAAATATGATGTTGATATCCTATTGTATCTGGCATTATGCATGAAAACATGTCATGGCTTCAGATAAGAGAAGTATCTGGAAAATCATTTTCTTCCTGTCCTCAAAGACATATGTTGTTGATACTCATTAGAAGTTCCTCAGTTAGGCACTTCTAATGAATACCTCAACATACATTTTCTTGGAGAAATAAGAAAACTATCCACAGTTTTTGGTTGAAAAAAAGAACCTTATCTGGAGCTATGATCCCATTTAAAACACAATGTCGTAATAAAGTCGTTTTGACGTCACTGCGATGTCGTGAAATCGCAGAAATGTCAAAGCAATGTTATGACAATCCCAGCTAACACACGTCATAATAACATTGTTTCGACGTCGCTGCGACGTCGAAGCAATGTTGTTATGACGTTGTGTCTTAGCTGGGATGTGTTTCAGTATTTACCCTTGTATTCAGGTAGTTATGCTGAGCAGATCAAACTGGCCTGATTAGGACCGGCACATTTGCCTTTTAGTTACCAGACTGTGAAAAGGACGTCCATATTTTAGAAATAGTACATCAAGTAGTTTGTATCTTATCTCAAACAAATAACAAAGGCTCTATAGCCCTGCATTATTAATAGCCTTGTGTTCTCTGCTTTCTTTATGGTTTTGTTGAAGCTAAATTTAGCCACTAGATTGTTACACTTCTGTAATCTCTTATAGATACTTATTTTTCTGGAACTGGGTCATCTAATCTTGTTTTCCAATGGTCTTGACTCTTGAGTGATTTGAGGTTAACTCTCTTCCTAATATTTTATTTGATGTTTTAGGACCCTTGGAAATCTGTAACTTATTGGATGCTTACTTGAGAACTATTCTTGAGAAATACATAAAAGTATCACTTATTACCTTCAGCATGCTAAAATATCAAATCTTCCAGGTGTCATAATTTTATAATATTTATTCACTTCTGAACTATCAGTAAATGTAGCCTATTCTGATAGCAAATAATACACATTATCTTTGATCTGTAACTTATTGGATGCTTACTTGAGAACTATTCTTGAGAAATACATAAAAGTATCACTTATTACCTTCAGCATGCTAAAATATCAAATCTTCCAGGTGTCATAATTTTATAATATTTATTCACTTCTGAACTATCAGTAAATGTAGCCTATTCTGATAGCAAATAATACACATTATCTTTGATGCCATGGTTTTGCCCAGTCAGGTCCATCTTTTCATCAGCAGGTTAAAATGTAAAATTTGCTATTTTCATCCTTGAATTTTAACCAGTCAGTTATTTCTTATTGTCAAAATTCACAAACAGAATGGCAGACCATGTAAGAACTGCTTCGGTGACTTTGTACTGTTAGGCAGCCTTGTGTCTATACGGTAACTGTCCTGAGATTTTGAACATTTTATTACATACCATTTTTGGCCTAAATTCAGGGGTGGTTGGGTGAGGCAAAGGCGTTGTGTATCTTGCGTCACCGGGGCGTCCAACTGATACTGGCTTACAGTTGGGCAAGGCTGCTATCCTTGCAGCAGGTAAAGGTAGAGGGGGAATGTTTTTATTTCTTCTGTTTTTTTTTTTCACTTTTATTCATGTTCCTCTTTCTCCCCATCCCTCTCTTTCATCTCCTCTACTGTCTCTTCTATTTCTTTCCTCCCTATCTCTGGGAGATGACACAAAATGACCCACAAGGGTTGATGTGTCTGTAAACCCCAACACAATCAAAATTTTACTTTTTATTCAGTCGTTTCTTAAAATACTTTAATAGTGGAGTGGCATTGAACAGTGTAAACCCTGATCAGATGGCTCCTTCAGGAACAGTCTGATCTGGGTCTGCACTTTTTGCATATGCATATTTTTTCAGAAACTGGTGTATGACATTTCAGTCCATTTAGCATACTATTTTCAAGTGTTTATGTTTTCATCTGTGGAATTCAAGTATTTGGACAAACTGACCTGGCCAAGCACTGCTTGGTGTACACCCAGATCAGATGCAGTACATGTATTTGATCAGGGTCTGCACTGTTTGCAAGTCATCCAGCAGGTAGTAAAAAGGATTGTTCAAATTTTAGGACAAAATGTGGTAAGGGATAAGGTGTCTGAATATTTAGGATATTTTCAAGCATTTAGGTTTTGATAAATGACTCTAAATATAGATTTAGTTTACCTTTACCACTCTATGGGCAAATTCAGCAGACAACAAATTGATGATATTTTTTTATTATATTTCCCCAAAAAACATGATTTGATGCTTCATGCAAAGGAGACAATTTGCATGAAATGTCAAAGCTTGTTTCTTGGAAAATTAAGAAAAATATTTCAGTATGTCGTCTGCTGAAAATGTTTTTCCCAGAGTGCTAAGCGTTAAATGTTTTCTGAAAGATTACATAATAAAAATATTACTGGGTGAGTGGCTAATCACAGAAAATGTCATAATTTTATGCATGCTCAGAAATTTAAAACTTTAGGACAAATATATATGTAAAATCATTCCCTGTTAAGGTTTAGCTCTCTGGTTAAAAATTTCAGCAGACAACATTTAGGAGTATTTTTCTTATTTTTCCCAGAGAACATGATTTAACATTTCATGCAAATTGTCTCTATTAGAGACATTTTGAATGAAATATCAAAATCTGTTTTCTGGGGAGAGTAAGAAAAATATTTCAATGTGTTATTTGATGAAAATTTTACCCAGAGTGCTAAACATTAAATAAATATTATTTTCTTTCCCTTCTCCATAAGAACGTGCTTTGCCATCTCATTATAATCAGTTGAACATACTGCATTTACCTTAACCCTTGTCCTGCTGAACCTGGATATACCCTGCCTTTGCAAGCAGTGTAGATCCAGATCAGTTGGCTTCTGAAGAAGCCAACTAATCTGGATCTGCACTGTTTGCCATTAAGTATATGAATTTATATCAACAATCTGGATGAAATAATCTGATTGGCTGAAAATTAGAAGTGGGCGTGGCATCTTAATTTATTCAGCATGACAAGGGTTAAGTATTTGGACATATAAATATCTAACCAGACTTGTCCTAAATTTGAACAAGTCCATTTTAGTACTACAGTAGAGTCTAGATAATTCAAACTCCATTAATTCAAAATTCTCAATAATTCAAAATCATTTTGAAGTCTCAGCCGTAATATATGTATGCGTTTTAACCCTCAATTATTCAAAGTCTCTATAATTCAAACAAAACTGTTAAGTCCCTTGGACTTTGAATTATCGAGGTTCCACTGTAATTGATGTTGGCAACCTGTTTAGATCCTGATCAGTTGCCATGTTATGCATTTGAACTGAATCTACAGTGTTTGCTTTAAAACATCCATTTCTCTTGGATACCTGGTTGGACTTAGTTAATGGTTTGACTGATTTTAGATATTGGTCCAAAGATTTCTTCAGTGCAAGCCACTCAACCCTCATTGACCTTGAGGTCAAGGCCACAAACTTAGAATTTGTTCACATATAGTTAATGGTTTGACAGATTTTAGATATTGGTCCAAAGATTTCTTCAATGCAAGCCACTTAACCCTCATTGACCTTGAGGTCAAGGCCACAAACATAGAATTTGTTCACACTAAATATTAAAATTTTTTATTGAAGTTTTTTAAAGTGCTAAGTCTCCTAAATGCCTTTATAGATTGAGTTGACACTTTGATTCAGGGCTCTGGAAATTTTGAAATCTGAATCGGTCCAGCCGATGACGATGACGTCATCAATGAGCCCATTTCCAAAAAAAAATAATATGTATATATCACCTGTTACGAAAACTAATGACAATTGGCAGTCCTATAACTCCTTTTAAATAATACACCTCAACTCCGTTATATGACGGAAGTCCGGGTATAACGAGCATGATCAAAGCTGGCGTCATCAATAAATACAGTCAGGTATGTAAGAAGAAAGAAAAACAAAAACAAAAACGGTTTTGTTCTTATTTCCCCTTCCGCAGGGTTTTCCAAAACTATTTTTAAACAACTGATTCCCGTCTTGTATAAGCGCGAAGACGGCGGGAAACAGGAGAGACGGAACGAAACGACTTTCATGGACCTAATTAGGTCTAATAAAAAAAGCCTGCGCCACGGGCGGTTTTGCAGTTTTCAATGTTTCAAGATTTGATCAGACTGCTTAAATTTTAAGCACTGACCAATCTTGTCTAGCGCAAGTGGTGCATTACTTATTCTTACTGTGAAATCTACCTTGAATTATACTCGCGTGTTACGGCAATCAACAACAACAACAAAAAAAAGCGATCAATAATACCCAGATCAGACGCCGTTGTATGCGACATCTGATCAGGAAGTACACGGTTTGGGAATTCATTTATCGAATCTGGGACCGACAAACCGTGTTGATCAAAACAAAAAAGAAGAGGAAGAAAACGGGTGCGTTCAAGTGGTGCATTCTTTTATCTCTCTAAGTAAAGCGACCTTTGATCTTTTGGACACGCCGACTGCACCTGGATGTTTTGCAGTCTCAGTGTATTCACATGTGTCACACAAACGGATTAATTATCAGACTACCGTTACTGATGATTCGTGTTAATCGCTTGTTTACCGCACAAAGGACAGTGAAGTGTTGATTTTTTGACAATGTTTGGATAATGACGTTATTAATTTGTGCTGCGGTAGGTTGCCGTTATTCAGCTGTCTCTCCAATATACATGTCAAATGACCTTTTAGAGCCTTTTATCTACCATAATATCGCATTTAAAAGGTGCACGGACGTTGTCAGTTTGGGAAGACTTGACCGTTTGTGATTTTTTAGACATCATTGATTCGTGAAAATTGGTTGGTTGGGGAAAAATGGGGTTCAAGGCACAAACCTGGTCCAGAATTCTTAATTTCGGTCCAGACCGGCTATTTTTCCGGTTTTCCCGAGCCCTGCTTTGATTAATGTTAGATACTGGTCCAAAAGTAAGTTCATTACAAACTGCCTCCTTGAATGACCCTGAGGTCAATGTCATAAAAAATCCCACCCTAAATGTTGATATCTATTATATTATACAAGTTTTTTAAAATCTGTCCCCTGAATGTCTGGGTAGATTTAGTTGATACTAAGGCTGCTATGATACAGTCAGCTCATGATAAGAAACATCGCAATACTTACCTCACGATACAATACCTATCAAGATACTATTTTCATGTATAAGTCACAGCTTGAAAGTTTAAAACTCTTGGAAAATAGGTTCAAAACCATCTCAGAGGTTCATTCTTGTGTAACAATGCCTGTGTAAGATGCCCCTGTTTGTCATTTAAGTTATCAGTGTATTTCAGTAACATTTTAGAGCTAACTAATTTGTTATAAAAATGGTCTTGAAATATATTAAAGCTATCATTTTCTTTGGAAATTGTACTTCTGGGTGTATCTTCAGGGCACGATATTAGACCCACGATACGATATGCGTGAGCAGATGTTTCCAAATATTTGGGATAAATAAAAAAAGAACGTTTTTCCACAATATATTTTCACAGCTCCTGATAGTGTTTTCTTCTAAAAAGTATCGATATTTTTCTTATTTCTCCTTGAAATCATAAATTGTGGATATTGACTGTTTATAAGAAGTACCACAGTGAGATGCTTCTAACAAGTTACCATAATTTATTACATTTCTAACAATGAATTACCTATTTTTCTTTGTGAAAGAAAAACCCCGGACCTCCCTCACCAGTGAATTATTTCATTTCTTCAAATGGATTGTTTTCACACGCTAATTAGTGATGTAATTCTGTGACGTAATTAATTCATTTTTTGAAGGATTGCGCGATCTTTCGCTTTCAATGCTTTAAACTTGTTCAATTACAAAGAAAAATATTTACAAATATGATTATAATTTGAGATCTTTATTTATCTCAATTAGAACTGCAATCCCATGGCACTATTTTTTATTGTTCAGCAGTTCAAGGCCGGGCATCTCTCAATAGCATATGAAATTCCCAAGCATTACAAACGTAAACTACAACATCCAGCTAAAACACATTGTGTGTGGAGAGGGGGTTGGGGTAAGAAATGTAATAAACAGTTTATTTGTTTGTTTTTGATCGATAACAGAGAAATAATTTACGCATGTTCTAAGGCTATCGCTCACTTGATTTTTACACGGAAGCCTTAGAACACTAGTGAATTTTTTCTCCATAATCGGTCATAACAAGCAAATAAACTCTATATAATTTTTTTTGTCAGTAGAATATTAATAATATGAGCCAGAGCACGACAAAACCTACAAAATGGCATGTGCGCCCGGTGAAGACTCAGATCAGCCTGGGCATCCGCCCAGTCTGATCAGAGTCTTTGGTGTCCGCATGAAGAAAGCGTGGATCTTGGCTACCCATTGAGCACACAGCAAAGATTGATCAGACTGGGCGAATACGCAGGCTGATCTGAGTTTTGCTGGGTGCACATATCATTTTGTAGGTTTTGTTGTTCCCTGGCTCATACTCTAGATACTCGTCCATGGCTACAGATAAGAGGGGGTCTTACGACATGAAAGCCGTAACAAAGGAATGAAGCATAGCTGAAAAAATATTCCGCCTTTCGTGGGAATCGAACCCGGTCCTCCCGGTTAAAAATCCAATGCTCTAACCACTGAGCCAAAGAGTCGACTCCCTGACGCAGTTGTCAGAGATTGAATTTATACTTAGAAGCTATGCATAATCTGCCAAGGCAGATAGATAATTGAAGGTAGGAGTGCTCGTTTGTAACACTCCCCCTTTTCAAGGAAGTCATCATTTATGATGACGTGAAGCCATTTTCAGCGTATAAAGTCCAGTCCCGGACGAGCCCCCATCTTACGACATGAAAGCAGTAACAAAGGAATGAAGCATAGCTGAAAAAATCTCACGCCTGCCGTGGGAATCGAACCCGGTCCTCCCGGATAAAAATCCAATGCTCTAACCACTGGGCCAAAGAGTCGACTCACTGACGCAGTTGTCAGAGATTGAATTTATACTTAGAAGCTATGCATAATCTGCCAAGGCAG
Organism: Anodontia alba; assembly: GCA_964016985.1. Lineage (NCBI taxonomy): Eukaryota > Metazoa > Mollusca > Bivalvia > Lucinida > Lucinidae > Anodontia > Anodontia alba. The sequence continues at coordinate 55,034,166 of OZ024822.1, forward strand.
ATAGATAATTGAAGGTAGGAGTGCTCGTTCGTAACAGGGGGTATCCACATATTTTTTTTATTTCTCCACAAAAACATACGTTGTGGATACTCATTAGAAGCGCCTCGCCGAGGCGCTTCTAATGAGTACCCACAACATATGTTTTCGTAGAGAAATAGGAAAGATATCAGCATTTTTCAGATGAAAAAAGCACCTTATCTGTTGCTATGCTCATCTGGAGCTATGATATGTGCTACAACATAAGAAAATGTACCTTCTGACACACACCTAATGAACACTCAAGTCAGCCTGTGCATCTACACAGTCTGACCAGTCTTTATTGTTTACAAGATGAAATCTTGCATCCTTGGCTTTCCAAAATGCACCCAGTGAAGATTCTGATCAGGCTGGGTGAATGTGCAGGCTGATCTGAATCTTCGCTGGTTGCACACAACCTGATGTTGCAGCTCTTATCTGTTTTAACACCTTGCATGCTGGGTAAAAATTTCAGCGGACGACATTTTGAACTAATTTTCTTATTTTTCCTAGAAAATAGGATTTGACACTTCATGCCAATTGTCCCCTAAGGAGACAATTTGCATGATGTGTCAGATCCTATTTTCTTGGAAAAGTAAGAAAAATATCATCAGTTTGTTGTCTATTGAATTTGTCCATAGTGTGGTAAGTGTTTAAGGGTACAATATGCAAAGTCTTAAATGTTTCAGTTGTACATTGTACTTTCAAAATGTTAAATCTTGGACTTGTTGCAAGAAAAAAATAGCTTTTGACAGATGTGAACAATGAAGGTGTAAAATTGACTTGTGTATCCATGCAGTCTGATAGCTATTGGCTGACAAAAACATTGTAGCCTGTAAAAGTTTGTGGATAAAACAGATGTGCAGTCTGTTCTACAGCCTCATTTTTTTATGCCCCTGCCATTTTCAATGGGGGAAGGTGGGGGGGGGTGCATATACACTGTAGTGTCACCGCTGTCAGTATGAACGTCCGTCCAGTCCGTCCATCCCGTACGTAACACAAATGGTTTCCATTGGTGTATTGGATTGAAATTTTATACACAGGTATATAATCATAAAATGTAGGTTAAATTCGATTTAGGGTATAATCCACCAATTAATTTGGGAGTTATGGCCCTTTTTCAACTTCGAAAATTTTTCAACTTTGAAAAATGGTTCCCGTGCAATATCTTTTATAAGGATCGGTATATTGGATTGAAATTTTATACACAGGTATATAATCATAAAATGTAGATCAAGTTCGATTTACAATAAAATCCACCTATTATTTTGGGTGTTATGGCCCTTTTTCAACTTTGAAAAATGGTTTCCGTTCCATAACTTTTGAAAAGATAAGTGTATTGAATTTATATTTTATACACAAGCATATAATTATAAAATATAGGTCAAGTTCGATTTAGGGTAAAATCCACAAATTATTTTTGGAGTTACGGCCCTTTATCAGTGTTGAAAAAATGATTTCCATTCGATATCTTTTGAAAGGATTGGTGTATTGGATTGAAATTTTATACACAGGTATATAATCATAAAATGTAGGTCAGGTTCGATTTAGGGTAAAATCCACCAATTATTTTGGGAGTTATGGCCCTTTTTCAACTTTGGAAAATGGTTTCCATTCCATAATTTGAAAAGATTAGTGAATTGGATTCATATTTTTTACACAAGCATATAATTATAAAATATGTCATTTAGGGTAAAATCCACTAATTATTTTTGGAGTTATGGCCCTTTTTCAACATTGAAAAATAGTTTCAGTTTGATGTCTTTTGAAAACATTAGTGTATTTAATTCATATTTAATACACAGGTATATCATCATAAAATAGAGGTCAAGTTCCAATTAGGGTAAAGTCAACCCATTATTATGGGAGTTATGGCCCTTTTTCACCTTCAGAAGATGTTTTCCTTCGGATATTTTTTAAAAAAAGATTGATTTGTGTATTGGATTCATATTTTATACACAGGTATATAATCATAAAATATGGTCAAGTTCGATTTAGGGTAAAATCTGCCAATTATTATGCGAGTTATGGCCCTTTTTTTCAACCATTTTTTGTAAAATGCCTGCATGTGGTGAGGATGGCCCTGGGTGGGGGCGTCTGTGTCATACTGACACATTTCTAGTTATACGCCCGTTTGAAAAACGGGACGTATTATGTTACGGGGTATGGCGTCCGTCCGTATGTCCATCCGTCTGTCCGTAAACTTTTTCGTTGCCGGCTAACTCCTCCTACAGTTTACACTCCGATCAAGCTGGAACTTGGTATATAGTTAGACCATGATGTGGAGCAGCGCATATTGTTTCGGGGTTACAGTCCACCAAATGTTTGCAGAGTTATGCCCCGTAGAAAATTTCTGTAAACTTTTCATTTCCGGTTAACTCCTCCTACATTTTAAATCCAATCAAGCTGAAACTTCATATATAGTTAGACCGTGATGTGGAGCAGCGCATATTATTTCGAGGTTACAGTCCACCAAATATTAGCAGAGTTATGCCCCTTTGAAAATTTCAGTTGACTTTTCGTTCCCGGCTAACTCTTCCTACAGTTTACATCCGATCAAGCTGAAAAACTTGATTTGTAGTTAGACCATGATGTGGAGCAGCGCATATTGTTTCAAGGTTACAGTCCACCAAATATTAGCAGAGTTATACCCCTTTGAAGATTTCTATTAACTTTTCGTTTCTGGCTAACTCCTCCTTCAGTTTACATCCAATCAAGCTGAAACTTCATGTACAGTTAGACCTTGATGTGATGCAGCCCATATTATTTCACGGTTACAGTCCACCAAATATTAGCAGAGTTATGCCCCTTTGAAAATTTCAGTAAACTTTTCGTTTCCGGCTAAATCCTCCTACAGTTCACATCCTATCAAGCTGAAATTTTATTTGTAGTTAGACCATGATGTGGAGTAGTGCATATTGTTTCAAGGTTACAGTGCACCAAATATTAGCAGAGTTAAACCCCATTGAAAATTTCTATTAATTTCTATTAATTTTTTGTTTCCGGCTAAATCCTTCTATAGTTTACATCCGATCAAGCTGAAACTTCATAAATAGTTACACGATGATGTGGAGCAGCACATATTATTTCGAGGTTACAGTGCACCAAATATTTGCAGATTTATGCCCTTTTGAAAGTTTTTGTAAACTTTTTGCAGCATATTGTTTAGAGGTAATAGTGTGCAAATTTTATTTTATAATAGGTATATTTTTTGCAAATAACTAAAGTTTTGGTCATTTGGGCAAGATATTGATTTTTTTTTCTTCTTCTTTATTAGATTTGCAAGGAAAGGTAGCCATTATTAAATCTTTATGAATACATAACACTTTTTGGATTTTTTTTTTTTAATACTCTTCTGATTTGGCTCCCTTGAAGAACAAAAATAAAATCAGTATTAAACAAGTTAAAGGTTTACAAAAAAATTTCTTGCAGCATTTTTTTTTTCTGGTTGTTTATTTTTGTTTTGTTATTGTTTGGTCCGATATTGAAGTATAGGAAAATCAGCCAAAGGCTCATATGAGCTTATAATATAGTCATGCTTCTGTGGTGTGTCCTCCGTCAGAAAGCACTTCTCTCTAGAAGCAGCAAACTTCTCCCTATTTTCACAGGAGGGAGAAGTCACTTCTTCCTTAAGTCCTGGGCCAGCTTGGTCGCTTAGGTTACAGTTCACCAAATATCAGCAGAGATATGCCCCAATGAAATTTTTTTAATTTTTTTTTTTTTTTTTTTTGTAATTCCACTTACAGTTTATATCTGGAGCACTGAATTATACAGGAGCCAGTTTTTGTGCTACATCTTTTTACTTGCCATGGGCGTATAATGCCCCGCTTGGCGGAGCTCTTGTTTTTGTATTATTTTTAGCTCACCTGAGCAAAAGCTCAGGGTGAGCTGTTGTCATCACCCTATGTCCGTCGTCAACGATTAGTTTGTTAACTCTCTAGAGGTCACAGTTTTGACCCAATCTTGATGAAACTTGGTCAGAATGTTTGCCTCTATGAAATCTAGGTCAAATTCGATACTGGGTTACTTGGGGTCAAAAACTAGGTCACGAGGTCAAATCAAAGGAAAAACTTGTTAACGCTCTAGAGGTCATAGTTCTTGAATCTTGATGAATCTTGCTCAAAATATTTGCCTGCATTAAATCTAGGTCAAGTTCAAAACTGGGTCACTTGGGGTCAAAAACTAGGTCACCTGGCCAGATCAGCAGAAAACCTTGTTAACACTCTAGCTGTCACATTTTTGAAGCAGTCATCATGAATCTTGCTCAATATGTTTGTCTTGATGATTTCTGGGTCAAGTTCGAAACTGGGTCACTTGGGGTCAAAAACTAGGTCACCGGGTTAAATCAGCAGAAAACCTTGTTAACACTCTAGCGGTTACATTTTTAAAGCAGTCAACATGAATCTTGCTCAAAATGTTTGTCTTGATGATTTCTAGGTCAGGTTCGAAACTGGGTCACTTGGAGTCAAAAACTAGGTTACCGGACCAAGTCAGCAGAAAACCTTGTTAACACTCTAGCAGTCACATTTTTCAAGCAATCATCATGAATCTTGCTCAGAAATGTTTGTCTTGATGATTTCTAGGTCAGGTTCGGAACTGGGTCTCTTGGAGTGAAAAACTAGGTCACCTGGCCAAATCAGCAGAAAACCTTGTTAAGACTCTAGCGGTCACATTTTTCAAGCAGTCATCATGAATCTTGCTCAAAATGTTTGTCTTGAGTTTTAGGTCAAGTTTGAAACTGGGTCACATGGTCTCAAAAACTAGGTCACCAGGGAAAACCAGCAGAAATCCTTGTTAACACTCTAGCGGTCACATTTTTGAAGCAATAATCATGAATCTTGCTCAAAATGTTTGTTTTGATGAGTTCTAAGATATGTTTGAAACTGGGTCATGTAGGGTCAAAAACTAGGTCACTGGGCCAAATCAGCAGAAAACCTTGTTAACACTCTAGCAGTCACATTTTTGAAGCAATCATCATGAATCTTGCTCAAAATGTTTTTTCTTGATGATTTCTAGGTCAAGTTCGAAAATGGAACACCTGGGGTCAAAAACTAGGTCACCTGGCCAAATCAGCGTTATCACTCTAGCGGTCACATTTTTCAAGCAATCATCATGAATCTTGCTCAAAATATTTGTCTTGATGAGTTCTAGATCAAGTTCGAAACTGGGTCACTTGGAGTCAAAAACTAGGTCACCGGGCCAAATCAGCAGAAAACTTTGTTAACACTCTAGCGGTCACATTTTTTAAGCAGTCATCATGAATCTTGCTCAAAATGTTTGTCTTGATATTTTTAGGTCAGGTTCAGAACTGGGTCACCTGGGGTCAAAAACTAGGTCACCTGGCCAGATCAGCAGAAAACCTTGTTAACACTCTGGTGGTCACATTTTTCAAGCAGTCATCATGAATCTTGCTCAACATGTTTGTCTTGATGATTTCTAGGTCAAGTTCGAAACTGGGTCACTTGGGGTCAAAAACTAGGTCACCTGGCCAAATCAGCAGAAAACCTTATTTACACTCTAGTGGTCACATTTTTGAAGCAATCATCATGAATCTTGTTCAAAATGTTTGTCTTGATGATTTCTTGGTCAGGTTTGAAAAGGGGCCACAGGGGTCAAAAACTAGGTGACCTGGCCAAATCAGCAGAAAACTGTTAATACTTCAGAGGTCACATTTTTTAAATAATCATCATAAATATTGCTCAAAATGTTTGTCTTGATGATTTCTAGGTCTAGTTTAAAACTGGGTCACTTGATATAAAAAACTAGTTCACCTGGCCAAATCAAAGGAAAACCTTGTTGATGCTCTAGAGGTCACATATTTGAAGTGATCATCATAAATCTTGCTCAAAATGTTTGTCTTGATGATTTCAAGGTGATGTATAGTTTTCTGTCCATTGACTCTCTTAAGTTTTTTCATTTAGGTCAGTTTCTCAATAATTATTGGTCCTACAGAGTGATATTTGGTACTTGTGAAGTGTTTGTGTTTAGGTCAGTTTCTCAGTAACTATTGCTCCTACAGCCAGTGATACTTAGTACATGCATACATCTTAGCATGGCCTCTTGAGTGCAGTCATCCATATTTGACCTTGATCTTTATTTCACAGTCCATTAGACATGCTACATTGTCTTACTTGTTAATATAATCATTTTGAACTTTGATCAGAATGTTTGCTTTGATCAGTTCTAGATCAGGCTCTCAAAGTGCTATGTTGCTCAGGTGAGCATTACAGGGCCATCATGGCCCTCTTGTTTTATGTGATACTGTCACATCACCCATTACATTTTGGTTTTGACAGAACATGCGAAAAGAGGACTGAACGGGTTTTTCGCTTGACATTTTGTGCTTTTTAAGAATTATGTCAGCATTCCTATTCACGTACTACAGTACATGATTCACATAGAGAATCTGCCATGAACGTACAGAATTGTTGGTACCTACGTACACAAAATGTATCGCAAAATTGGTGCACGTACAAATTGCAACATTTGGACGTCCTGCTCGAGTCAGTTTTCGCCCATTAGCATCCTTTTGAATATTAATAAAGCATTGAAACACTGTGATTGCTGGCGGACAATAACGAATGCGTATGGCCAGTTCATAGAAACGTATTGATTATTGTTACGGGGATCATGGAATTTAATTATATTCTTACTGAGATGGATGAGATTATTATTCATTGGTTATTGTGCATGGTCTTTTTTGCATTATCCAATCACCGATGACCATGTGTTTTATATCCGAGAGGGATATCTTGATTGTTCATTACCTAGCCAAAACACGTGGTCGGTTTGAAACGCATCAACAAAGATGTCACAAGCCAATATTCTGAACTTCTAAGGCTCAAACTTAGCGGAGAAAGGGGCAACAAAGCGCAAATCTTCGGATGTTACTGAAGGCCCCTCTGCCACCAAATCACTGAAATTCTTAGGTTCTAATGAAGACGTTCAGCACAAAGCTGTTGGTGACAGTCAGTCCCAAAGTCAAAGTGAAAAAGTCGGTCACAAAATGGCCTTTTTATACAGTCTTCCCAGTACTATACAATGCATTTAATTACCTCAAACTATGTGTACCCTCAAAAAGTTATCTTACCCCCAAATGCTAAACTCAAGGGGTAAATGTTACCTCTAAATCAAAATATGAGTGGGAATGCTGTATGTTAGACATCTTCTCAGGAATCTTTCGCTGTTTCTCATCATGAGTTTTATTTCCAAAATGATTTGTTTGAACCCTGACAACGCTCGATTTTTTTTTTGTGTGTGTGTCTACCGCACCCAGCTACTCATTTTTTTTTTATACCCCGCCACACAATAGTGGTGGGGTATTATGGTTTCACTTTGGACGTCTGTGTGTCTGTCCGTCGGTCCGTCTATTTTTCGTTTTCGGATGATAAGTTACGGATTTTCACCAAACTTGGTATGTGCATTGATATTGTAGATATCTGTTTTGGGATTGCTAATGGGCAAATTTCGTCAAATTTTTACAGAGTTATCTGCCCAAGACACACCCATATTTTCGTTTCTGGAAGATAACTTGAGTAAATAACAAGGGATTTTAACCAAACTTGCTATATATATTGACATTAAGGAGATCTGGTTTGGAATTTGGCAAATTTCGTCAAATTTTTACAGAGTTATCTGCCCAAGACACGCCCATATTTTCATTTCCGGACGATTACTTGAGTAAATAACACGGGAATTTAACCAAACTTGCTATATGCATTGACATTAAGGAAATCTGTTTTGGAATTGCTAATGGGCAATTTTGTCAAATTTTTACGGAGTTATCTGCCCGAGACACGCCCATATTTTCGTTTCTGGACGATAACTTGAGTAAATAACAAGGGCCTTTTAACCAAACTTGCTATATGCAGTGATATTATCAAGACCTGGTTTAGGATTGTTATCTGTCCATTGATATTATCAAGATCTGGTTTAGGCTTGTTATCTGTCCCTCCCTCATTTTCTTTCCAGACATTTTTGCAACGATGTCTTTAATACATAAACAAATAATTGCTGTAGCGGAGTATTGTGCTTGCGGTGCTTTTATTTATTTATTTTTTTTTTTTTATGTCACTGCCATTTTCAGTAGAGGGGGTAGGGGGCATATAGTATCACTGCTGTCCGTACATACGTCCGTCTGTCCTGTCCCTCCCGTGTGTATGTAACAAAAATGGTTTCCATTCCATATCTTTTGAAAAGATTAGTGTATTGGATTCGTATTTTGTACAGAGGTATATAATCTAAAAATGTAGGCAAGTTCGATTTAGGGTAAAATCCACCAATTATTATAGGAGTTATGGCCTTTTGTCAACTTTGAAAAATGGTTAGATATCTTTTGAAAAGATCAGTGTATTCATCATCATCATCATCAACATCGGACTTCTGATTAACATGCAGGTACAGAGGCAACAACCACATCAGTGGGTCCCCTTCCAGCTAGCTGGCTTGCTGCAAGCATGGCAGATCTCACACCAGATCTCCAGGTATGTCTGTCATGAGGGTCCATAGCAGAGAGCTTCCACTCTCTGCAATTCCTCTCTGTCAGCTGCTTCCATGTCATCTTGGGCCTCCCAGGCCCATGCATTCCATCGACCTGTAGGTCAAAGGCTGTCTTGACTGCACCATCCATACCAGCAGAGCCTTCTCTCCATCAGAATGAGGTCCAGATCCTCAGTGCCAAGCGGTGCAAGTAGCTCATTGGATCTGGTGGTGACAATGTCTTGCGGCTTGAAATTGTAGATCTGTCTGATGTTTGCCCTGTCATTTCACTGCAGACGTTGGAGGTTTGGCTTTCTCAATGGCCAAGTCTCACTGGCATGGAGCATTGCGCTCCGCACACAAGAGCTATACACGCCATTGTCTTTATAAAGAAAGGATTGTCCGCTAAACCACATTAGCTAGAACACCAAGCCATCGGTCTGTAGATGATTGCCGCCTAGCTCTGCCACACAGGTTGTGGCAGCCCCGTAACCTGATGATGGGGAGGCAACTGTGATAGAGGGCAGCCTCACATTCCTACACTCATATTGGGTGTCACAGCTGGATGCAGTTTTACGTCATACCCAGGACCAAATATTTTATTGGGTTCATATTTATACACAATTATATAATCATAAGTGTGTCCAAGCCGAACCGCAAAGCGGTTCAGCGTGCAGATGCACTTAAGTATAGACTAACTATGTGACCAGTGATATGTGTGACCACAAATGTACTGGTCCAACAAACGCTTGGGTGGTTCGGTGCTTATCCTGAAAAACAATAAGCGTTCCGTTATTGACAAGGCCGCCGTGCCGATAATAACAACAAAACAGCCAATAACGCAAAGTATCCCAATTGCAGGGGGTTGAATCAACAGACTTATGATGTCAGCCTACAAAATTTGTGATCGCCGCCATTTTGAATTTTGTCTTTTTTGATCACCGCCATTTTGAATTTTGTCTCATTCGAACTTTATTTTTATCCATTCTCAGTCTCTTTTTAAGCTAAGCACGATTTGTTTTGTGAATGAGGTATGCTTTGATGTAGAATTTTAGAAAACATAGACTTTTACAGTCAAACCCATCACTATTATTAAACATTCCCATGTTTTTGGTTAGAAACAAGCATATATAAACTTTATTCCCATAGGCTGCCATCTTTTTTGTTCAAAAAGGTAGCTTGAGAATAGCCCCTTCTCTGACCTTTTTCTGTGGTTAGTAAGACCATGACCAGGGTAACTTTTCTTTCAGAGATTACTACAGAGTGTGGGATTTCAAATTCATTGATGAAAATTCAGTGATATCACTCCATAAGTTGCTTACATGTTACAAAGAGAAACAACTCAGCTTATGCCGGCCTCGATGGCTCAGTTGGATGCGCCGTCCGACTGGAGACCAGGAGGTCGCGGGTTCAACCCCCGCCGAGGTCGGCAACATTCTTTCGTGGAGATTGATCATGAAATATTTTCTACGGTCATTCTCTCCCTTCCGCTGATTCAAGAAGGGCAGTTGTCAGTTTCTGGCGAAAGAATGTGCACAATACTGGTTAACAGCTTAGAGGACTAAGCCTGCCCAGTAAAGGTATGGCTAGGTAAATTGACAGCGCTCGACATGACCCCATTGGGTTGACTGGGCCGTAAAACCTCAACATAAACAAACTCAGCTTATATGTTACCAAGGCTATACAAGGGAAACAACTCAGTCACCAGATAGCATTATGTTGGCAGTAAATGCAGCATTATGTTGGCAGGAAATGTCAGTCATATTCTTTGAATATTTTATTCTGATAATAATCATAGAAAGTAAGTATTTTAAGGACTATTTTGTTATTGTTTGCATGTTCTGAGGCAGAACTTAGGCTAACTGTTATTATAATGGTATGAAATGATCTGCTGCAAAATGTCTCACTTATGTAACCAAGAAATATAGGTTATGTAACCAAGAAATATAGGTCACATTGGTAAATTCGAGCAATGCTGCTCGCTCAGCTTTTATTAAGGCACTAAATAAGTAGAAAGAAAAGAAGACACGCAGAATATTTTATAGGTGAGGTAATGCCTCGCAACTTGTAGATTTTGCCCCTCTCCACCCCACTCTGTCTCATTGGGGGAGCTCCCCCTCTATTGCAAATTCCTAAAATCACATCTGTTAGACAACCCTGTAGATTTTGTGTGCTTTAATGGACCGGCTTATTTGTATTCGTCTGCAGATATTGTACTCAGTATGATCAAAATCTTTTTTCTTCAAAAGTTTGATGTTTTCTTTGCTTTCATTCATTTATTCGCTATTTATAAGCATGGGAGTGTATAGTGATGATATGTTTAAATGCAGAATCATCAGCATTAGCAGGGAACTACTTTGGGGTTTATTTTAGGTAGTTATTAGGTAGGTGTTTTCAGTTGAACAGATACTCCTTGAAATGCGGTATAGTAAATCTGGTGGCGGTCAGCCGCCCCCAAAAAATAAAATCAAGTCTAAAGCATTTTTCTAAACTAAAGAACAAAGATGATTTTGTTTTTCAGGGCAATGAGAGAGCAAAGATAAGCCGACTGGCGGAAGATGGAAAACCAGTTAGCTTTATAGATCCAGAATGTCGAACATTGCATGACGCCTTCTGTAGAGGTGCTAGAGTTTCAAGTAAGTCAGCATAAGCAAATCGTTATATGCTTACCCTTAACCCCCAAAAGGGTAATTGGCAAACATGGCAGACCTAGATCAGACGCCACATTCAGCGTCATCTGATCAGGGTCTCCACTGTTTGCAAATAGTTTAGCCACAAATTTTCTCTAGGAATATCTAAATCACTTTGCCTGACGTACCTAAAGTTGAAATAGGACTCTTCCAATATATAGTATGGGAGGCTGTTCAGGTCAAAGGCATCTCCTGTTTGGAGGCAATGCCCTAAGAAAATAATACTTCCATGGCTCCAGATTAGGTGCTCTTTTTCTCTACCAAAGAAGTGGTGACTTTTTTCATATTTATTCTATGAAAACATGCTGTTGGTACTAAGTAGAAATGCCTGGGCAAGTCACTTCTAATAAATACCCTGCAACATATATTTTGTTGGAGAAATAAGAAAAATACAGTCGAACTTCGTTATCTCAAACTCGCTTATTTCGAATTACCGCTTATCTCGAAGTGAAAATCTGGTCCCTGTTTTAACATGAAACTATGACAACAGGTAACAAAATAATGTAGAAAAGAGGAGAAATTGCTTCTCCTCTTTTCCACATTATTTTATATATATATTTCTAACTTCAACAGTCAAATTACACATTCATTTGTTAAATGTGATTGTTCAATTTATTGTTTTCCTCACTCTCTCAACTCTGACGTAGAAATGAAAGCTGTTGGGAATAGCATTTTTCGATCTGTGTCTGTGAAATTGGCGAAAAATCAATAAATCAGGAAAACTTACCCCTTTGTTGACATTTGGGTGTCTCGTAAGTCATAGCTGGAAGTTTGCCTAAGGATTTTGAGTACAGAACCAGAGGCTACTCCTTACGAGATTACCAGGTATGATGATGGGTAAAAATTTCAGCAGATAACATTTTGAAAAAAAAACAACAAAAAACAATAAGATGTTTTTCTCAGAAAATAGGCTTAGACCTTCTATGCATATTGTCTCCGAACAATTTGCATTAAGGTCAAAGCCTATTTTCTGGGAAAACAAGAAAAAAAACATCAGTTTATCATCTGCCATTTGCCTAGAGAGTGGTAAAGGTTTATTATCTTGTTCTGTGACATTAACTCTCAATATTTTGGGTAAATACTTCATGCTTCACCCAGTTTTTGATGACCTTCATTGATGTATTGAGTAACCTTTACCACTTAATTCCTGTGCAAAATCAGCAGACAACAAATTGATGGTATTTTCTCTTATTTTTCCCAGAAAACAGGAATTTGACATTTTCTCCAGAAAACAGAATTTGACATTTCATGCAAATTGCAAATTGTCTCCATTGGATATTTTTCCCAGAAAACATAATTTGACATTTCATGCAAATTGTCTCCATTGGAGACAATTTGCATGAAATGTCAGATCCTGTTTTCTGCAAAAAAAATAAGAAAAATATTTCAAAATGCCCTCTGCTGAAAATTTTACCCAGAGTGCTAGGCATTAAGTCAGCAGAGCAAGTTACAGATATCTCCCCCAAGTCCAACAGTGTGTCCATCTATTTGTTAGGCATGCTTTTCTCTGGAACATACATGTATCTCAAGAAGGTGGTTGTTGCAGAGAGGCTAAAGCACTAAATAGGAAAGCATAAAAGTGGTCATTGTATGGAATTGGCCATTCCTGGAGGTTCCACTATAATGAGATGAAATTTGGACTTATTGTTCGAACAGCACAGCTAGAGGAAGTGTGGAGTACAAGAACCATATCATTCTGTTCCTTCAGTAATTCTTTTGGGAATGGGTAGATGTGTCTAGTGCAAGAATAGTATTATAAGTTGTCACCTAATTTATAGTATCAGGAAATAAGACCTGATTGGTACTCATCAGAATCATGTGAGTGAAGCAATTTTAACCCTTATCCTGCAGATCACACATTATTAATCACTGGCATGCATGTACCTCTCATTACTAGTCTACTATGCACATCGTATTAAGTTCCCTTGGAGTGCCAAAAGTTGAACCCTGTTTTGTTTGAATTGCTTGAGTTGAGGTTTTCATCATCATCATCGGATTTTTGATTAACATGCAGGTACAGAGGCAACATCCACATCAGTGGGCCCCCTGCCAGGTAGCTGGCTTGCTGCATGCATGGCAGATCTCACACTAGATCTCCAGGTATGTCTATCATGAGAGTCAATAGCCAAGAGCTTCCACTCTGCAGTCCCTCTCTGTCAGCTGCTCCCATGTCATCTTGGGCCTCCCAAGCCCATGCTTTCCATCAACCTTTATGTCAAAGGCTGTCTTGACTGCACCATTGGAGCTTTCCACATGTCCATACCAGTGGAACCCTCTCTCTTTCAGAATGAGGTCCAGATTCTCATTGCCAAGCTGCGCAAATAGCTCGTTGGCTTTGGTGGTGATTATGTCTTGGGGCTTGACTTTGCAGATCTGTCTGATCATTGCCCTGTCATTTCGCTGCAGACGTTGGAGGTTTGGCTTTGACACTGGCATGGAGCATTGCGCTCCGCACACAAGACCACACACAAGAACTGTACACGCAGCCACATGTCTTGAAAGAGAGGTGGTGGGAAGAGAGAACTGGTAGCAGCGCCTTGAACTTCTTCCAGGCGGTTTTCACACATGTGGTGAAGTTGACAGTCACCAGCTGCTGAAGGCATGTCTCCTCGGTAGCAAAAGGAAGCTACCACCTCCAGCTTGTCAGGTCTGACGGACTTCCCTCTGTGGTCTGCCGTCCAAGGGGCTTGCAGTTCCCTGGCACCATGTACATCTGTAATCAGGGTTGTTTGAGCCCACTGCATTTCTTGTGCACCCAGTACTTGCAGCTGTTGCTGAAGATGCGGTTGCTGTCCACTCCAGTGCGACAGATGGCCAGGGGTCAAGCTGGCTCAGAAATTTAGGGAGAAGTGACTTCTCCCTCCAGACAAAACAGAGAGAAGTTTTATAGGATGAGGGAGAAGTCAAGACTCGGTTAACTTATCACCTTACTGAAAGCACGACACTTAAGGACTCTCAACTCGTTTTACCGCATTGTCTTGGGAATTAACAAAAAAGGAAACAATTTTTACTGTAGAGCTGTTAATTCTTACTTATAAACCAATTAAATTATCCACAGAAACACAGACGTGAGTAGGGCAAATGCATCATATCTGCACCCATATCTTTTTGGAAATTGATCTCGGTCAAAATATCAAGATCTGATAAGCTATAAACATAATGATAAAAAGAGATTTGTTAGCTAAAATGTCTGTCAACTTTTAAACTTAGTTTTTAGCATTTTTAATGCTGTTTCTGACCAATTTTCAGCACCTAAATGGTTCATTTATGAAAAAAACAGACACCCACGAAAACTAATGACATTGACGAAAACGATCTTTTGGTCACATAGCAGGCAAACAGTTTTCCTCCAAAACTTTTTTAACCACATAAGACTTTTATTCTGTGGCACTTCTGATACTTCTAACAACTTTTTTTCAAAAGAATTTTACCTTTGCATGTTTGTTCAATTTTTACTGGACTTCTAACAAAAAGTTCGTTTTGCACAAGTATTAGCTTTTTTAAAAGTTGCAAAAATCGAGGGCGAAGTTTTTGTCGCCCTCAGGGCTTCCCAGGGCGACTATTTCGCCCCAGTCGCCCTGTAGCTTGATCCCTGATGGCGCATGGAAATTTTATGGCCCTTTAAACCCTTTAGGGTCATGTCGAGCATGGTCAGTTTACTTAACCACACTTTTCCTGGGCATGCTTAGTCCTCTAAATGGTTAACAAGTATTTTTGCATATTCTTTTGCCAGAAACTGAAAAATGCCCTTCTTGAATCAGCAGAAGGGAGAGAATGACCATAGAAAATATTTCATGATCAGATTCTACAAAAAAATGTTGCCGGACTGGGCAGAGATTGAACCCCCGACCTCCTGATCACCATTCGGACATGCATCTGACTGAGCCACCGAGGTGGGCTGAACCCTGTTACCTGTGTGTGTAATGACAGAGATTTGATTGACTGATAGTTGGTATATCGGTTGAAAAGTTGGTGGTGAATTTTCTACCAGTTCAAAATGGCAGTAGCCAGTAAAATTGCAGTTTGGTGCTGATTTAAATGGCAATTTTAGTGGTAAACTGGTAAAATCAGTAAAATAAGATTATTTTCTGGACATGATAAATTTTTATATAGCTGTAATGACAACTTACAACTCGTTCTTATTGGAAGATTCTTTGACAGGAGGGTATTAATACTGGATTACATATGTAGGCGGTCCTGTCTTCAAGTGGCCATTGTAAATGGGCGGAGGTATCAGCAGTTTGTGATGTAGCAAAACGTGACAAGCGCCAGACCATTCAATATTCATCTGTGAGATGAAAGAGAAATTGAGATGCAGCTTCCGTCTGAGTTATTCTTTGAAGACAGGTTTACTATTGCAAATGCTTAAAAACCAATTCAGTCACCAAAATGAAAAAGTCAGTAAGAAGCGGAATGGGTTGTTCAGTTCAGTGTAAATGGAATTTTGGCTGCAAAATATGAAAAATTAGTGCCGATACCAAATTGTCAACCTGGCAGTTCGGTGGATGGGGTAGGATGAGGTGGGGATGCTGTACAAAATCACTTGAATAGGCACTGCTATGCCAAATAACTTGAAAATTAGCACAGAATATAGTAGAAATATGATTACCAATGTGAAATATAATATTTTTTTCCTGATGCCTAATAATTAATTTAAAAAACAAGGCCATAAAACACAAGGGTGCAAATCTTCTTTTCATTTTTTTTTTTTTTTAATTTTTTCTCCTATTTCAGGAGTAGCTTCACAATTTTTTATGTTCTACAGAAACAGTAGACACTAGCAAATCATCTGTTGTGGGCTATGCCAAACATATCTTTAACCCTTGCCTTGCTGAATAAATTAAGATGCCACGCCCACTTCTAATTTACAGCCATCCAGATTACTTGATCCAGATTTTTGATAGAAATTCACATATTTAATGACAAACAATGCAGATTCATATGACTGATCTGGATCTACACTGTTTGCTAAGACAGGGCATATTGTGTTCAGCAAGAGAAGGGTTAAAAATCCAGCACCAGGTCACCCAATAGGCCTGACTTTCACAGTAGGATAAGGGTTAACCCTTGTCCTGCTGAACCAGGATATACCCTGCCTTTGCAAACAGTGTAGATCCAGATCAGTTGGCTTCTTCAGAAGCCAACTGATCTGGATCTGCACTGTTTGCCATCAAGTATGTGAATTTACAGCAACAATCTGCATCAAGTAATCTGATTGGCTGAAAATTAGAAATGGGTGTGGCATCTTAATTTATTCAGCAGGACAAGGGTTAAGTACACATAGCATAGGCTGCTGTCCAAAAGTATCATATTTACCC
This sequence comes from Anodontia alba, assembly GCA_964016985.1. Taxonomy (NCBI): domain Eukaryota; kingdom Metazoa; phylum Mollusca; class Bivalvia; order Lucinida; family Lucinidae; genus Anodontia; species Anodontia alba. Next base: position 55,050,667 of record OZ024822.1, read on the forward strand.
TTAGTATTTGGACACCTCAGCTCCTTAACATACTTGTTCTAAACTTTGAACAAATGCAATTTACTACCTGTGGTTGTGTCTAAAAATTGCTGGATGAGTGGCAAACAGTGTAGACCCTGATGAGACACCCCTTTCTGCGGCATCTCATGACACCGCTTTCTGTGGCGTCTCATCTGGGTCTACATTGTTTGCTCAGGCCTGTCTGTCTGAATACATAGGGTAAATACGGTATAAAATATTATTCCAAATCATCATCATCTCTGTATTTCTATGTGTTCTCTTAGTTTGTGAGACCATAAAATCACATTTTCCTCTTGAAGAATAAACTACCCGGAAAATTTTATTTTTTATTATATTTCACATTGATCTTGCTTCAGTGAACTGTGAATATTAAAGCAGTCAATATAATTTATAATACCTGTAAGGGAAATTGACGCACTTTCAAGGATTATGATTTCGATGATTTTTTTTGCCAGCCATCTGAAAAGGTGTGTTCTTAAAGGAAAGAATTTGCTCCCCTTCTTTCTTTTTAGGACAGACATCTTTTGAGAATGGTTAGATGTGCAAGAGAGCAAACTGCAAGCCACAGTTGTCTTCCTTAAAATAAAAAAAAAAAAAGAAAAGGACGGAAAGTGACCTAGTAGACCAGGGGTTTTCAGCCTTCTTAACATAAAATGGGTGATGCAAAGCACATTTAACTTTAAGTGCCAGGTTTAAAGTTAAGCAAGAAATGTCTTACGACACTTGAACCCATTTAAGTCAGAAAACCTCCAAAAGGGTAATTGGCAAGTAGTGCAGACCCAGATCAGAGTGAGACGCCATGGAATGTGGTATCTCATCAGGGTCCACAGTTTGCATTAACTACAGGAATTTCTATAAAACAGCTGATTTGTAATAATGAAAACTCAGAAAATAGGTTTTGACATTTTATGCAAATTGTCTCCTTAGAAAATGTCAAAGTACATTTACTTGGAAAAATAAGAAAAATTGTTATCAGTTTGTCTTCTGCTGAATTTGCCCTTAAATTAATAAAAGGTTTAACAATAAGCTGTGTCATTGGTGTCCATATCAGTGTTGTTTTATCTTTATATTTGTTTCCCCAATTACGGTATTCAACCTAATTACCGCACATACCCCTGTAAAAGCAAAGTCAAGAAATTGCATAGTGTTCAGATTACATCCATTGTACTTTTTCTTTACTTCTTTATAAAAGCATATGTTGTGGGTACTCATTTGAATTGCATCCACTTGTCAGTGCAATTCAAATGCGTACCCACAACATATGCCTTTATACAGAAAATGAGAAAAACTCGCATAATCATCATCAAATAAGGCCTTTTCTGATCTTTTTTTATAGTGTATCCTTAGTAGATAGATACATACTTTACCACAAATGAGTGTTCCCAGTAATTTTGAAAAACCTAAGCGCACAGTGTGGTAATTAGATCAAATACAGTAAATATTTACTTGATTAACCCTTACCATCTTCTGGGCAAATTCAGCATACAACAAATTGATGTTTTTTTTCTATATCTTTCCCAGAAAATATGCTTTGACATTTCATGCAATTTGTCTCCTAAGCAAACAACTTTTATGGAATGTCAAAGCCTATTTTCTGAAAAAAATAAGAAAAAATATTTCAAAATGCTGTCCGCTGAAATTTTTACTTAGTATGCTAAACGTTAATTCAGCATTGCCTCACGTCAAAGCAAACTTCCAGCAAAATTCTGCCCAGTCATTTTGTACATATTTGAAGTAATGAACAAAATGTTTTTGATCTACCATTTTGTCTTTGATTTCTTCCGTGAATGAAGCACAACCATTTGTTTGCCAGCCAGTTTTGATTGGCAAATCTTTTTTTCACATGGGGAATTGTTCCACGTTGTCCTTTATAAATATTATAGAATAAATCGTAAGTGAAATGGACTATAATTAGCATATTACTGTATTCTGAATTTTAGTAAAATTGACAGAACTGCCTGCCAGTAGAGGACAAAAAATAAAATAAAATAAAAACAGTTTTCTTGCATAGATGGGTGGTGTAAAGATGCCATAAAACCTTTGGCATTGCAGGGTCCTACTGATTTTCACTTGAGTTAGGGTAAGGATTTTTTATCCCCACTCTTTTTAAAAAATAAAACTGCAATGGGGATATTGCAAATGCCTCAGTCCATCAGTCTGTCTGCCAGGCTATCTCCTCCTAAACCATTGGGCAGAATTTAACCAATCTTGCTACATGACATCCCCGCATGTTAAGGGTGTGTGAGAGCAACATTATTTTTCTGTCCATCTGTCTGTCACGTCATCTCCTCCTAAACCACTGTGCAGAATTACTTGATCCAGATTGTTGATATCACATACTTAATAGCAAATAGTACAGATCCAGATCAATTGACTTCTTCAGAAGCCAACTGATCTGGATTTACACTGTTTGCAAAGGCAGGACATATCCTGGTTCAGCTGGACAAGGATTAACATATTCATTGGAGACACTTTCCCTACTGAAGAGGCATTCCCATATTCTCAAGGAAGACACCCCAAGGTGTTTTAACCCTTGTCCTGCTGAACCCGGATATACCCTGCCTTTGCAAACAGTGTAGATCCAGATCAGTTGGCTTCTGAAGAAGCCATCTGATCTGGACCTGCACTGTTTGCCATTAAGTATGTGAATTTATAGCAACAATCCGGATCAAGTAATCTGATTGGCTGAAAATTAGAAGTGGGCATGGCATCTTAATTTATTCAGCAGGACAAGGGTTAAAACAAAACAACACCCACAGCCACAACAAAAACAAGCTGAACAGATATATATATATATTTTTTTTTTTTTTTTTTTTGTATTTTATGAGCCATAAATGAATAAGGGAGCTATAAATCACAGATCACATTGACATTAGTCAGCCAAGGCTCCAAATATTTACAAATATAATTTATATGTATTGTACTGTATTTAGCCTATTTATTCAGACAGACATGCCTGAGCAAACAGTATAGACCTGGATTAAACTGCTCCTAAAAGAGCAGTTTGATCATTCACCATTCAGACTAATATTATTTTAGACACATCACCAGGGCCCAGTTGTTCAAAGCATCGTTAGCTTAAACAAGCTCGTTAGTAGTCAAAATCTTAACTGTTCTAGTAAGTATAATATCTAATTCACAGGTATTTTTGCTAAAACGCTAATATTTATGCTGAAAAAATGTGAGTAGCTTTTGCATTTGCAAAAGCTACTCACATTTTTTCAGCATAAATATTAGCGTTTATGCCATATTTAATGATTATGTTAACTAACGACATTGTTAGTTTTGAACAACTGGTCCCAGGTGAATTAGAAGTGACTAGTTTTTATTTTTGGACAAATGCAATACTAGTTTTAATATATATGAGCCAGCGCATGACAAAACTTACAATAAGACGTGCAACCAGTGAAGACTCAGATCAGCCTGCTCATCTGCACAGTTGATCAGTCTTCACTGATTGCATGTGCCTTTAGCCTCAGGGCTATCCAAAGAGAGATAAATGAGAACCTTTGCTGTACTGGATGGATGTACAGGCTGATCTGAGTCTTTGCTGGTTACACAGCTTATTGTAGGTTTTGTAGTGGGCTGACTAATATCCAATTTATCTGAATATTTAGGATAATTGTGGTAAAAAGATATCCTTGTCTGGAGTCCTTTAGCGTAAGGGTAAACCTCTGTAGTGTAACAAACCATACTATAGGCCAGAATTAGATGACAATTTTATTTTTTTTTTTTTTCTAGAAAATGGGGTCTTTCATAGCTTTGAACAAGATGGGGTATCCACATATTTTTTTTTTATTTTTTTCTCTACAAAAGCAGTGTGTACTCATTAGCAGTGCCTCAGTACTTTTTGGTGAAAAAATATGTCTTTTCTGGCATTGATCTGCATTTGGTACTTGTGTATGAGGGGCGTTCATTTAATTGTGTCACTAATGGCCCACCATACCGCGTGGTGTAAGGAGCACATGGAAACTGCGTTGATTTCACATGGGGAGTGATTTTCTATAATAGGATGAAATTTTGGTCTAATCGGTTCAGTCTTTCAAAAGTTATTGAAAGTACAAGTTGTTTCAGTCATATACACTCAAATGTAAAGGCGCACTATGAAAAATGTAGACCTGCAACCGGTTTAAGAGGTCTGTGTCTTATCCATGACAATGCACCTGCTCACAAGTGTGTTCTTGTCCAAGACTTCTTGAAAGACGAAAATGTAGTTCAGCTCTCTTATCCACCTTGTCCGCCAGACCTTAGTCCCTGCGACTTTTTCTTGTTTCCTTTACTAAAGAAAACCCTTTCTGGCCGTCGTTATGAATCCCGAAGTGAACTTGGTACTGGTAGTGCAATTTACTTCAGGGTATACCTAAAAAGGCCTACTTCTCTGCCTTTATAGAATGGATTTCGAGACTTGAAAGGTGTGTTTCCATCAAGGGAGAATACTTCGAAGGGTTGAAATAAACGAAATGTGAATGGGATTAATAATGTGCCCTGTAGAACCCCAATGACAACATTAAATGAACGCTCCTCATAATATGAATGAAAGCCTAAACTCTGGTTTTTGAGGTGTGTGGGTGGGGGTGTGGGGTTGAGGGGAAGAAACTTATCTGGGGAGAATGAGGGGTCTGGTTTTGTTGAAAGGTACACCAGCTGACGGAGGTAACAAAAGCTTGTTGTTATGATAAAAATTTTGTCCTTATGTGGTTTTCTGCCCTTCCTGTCCATTCTCCTGGGAGACATACATACAGAATCATGAAAAAGAAGTCTGTGTTGAGACAGATTTCTAAGTGATGACAGTGATGATGATGATTTTGACAATAAATTATTAGTAGTAAGTCAACATGTTACTGTCACTGCTATCAAAATTTTGTCCTTCAGATATAACCCCTTCCTCAGGACTATATACATGTCAAAATATGCATAAAAATAGTAGAAAACAAGGAGTTGAAGACATTGGTTTTTGAAACTAAATTACTTGGATCAGCGTTTTCCATGTCCCTCAAAAACGTGAGACTTGGCCCTTTTTTGACTCTGATGGCCCCTAAACCTTCATCTTAGAGAGACATTGATGTCCCTTAAAATTTGCAATACATGTATTTGTAAAATTCAAGCAATCAACACCTGAAAGTACCCCATATGTCCCCCAAAATATGGGTCAAAAGAGACATATGTCCCCTTAAATAAATTTCTGAGGGAAAACCCTGGCTTGGATGTTTATAGGGAGCAAGCAACAGAATCTGTCACTTTGGCGTAGCCCTGTCCTGAAGCCATGTACATGTCAAAAATATGTTTGAAAAAAATGGAATATCAACGCTGGGCTTGAAGGCATATTCTTGAAGCTTTGCATGAAGGTGTACATGAAAAAAATGTTTTCCTAGAGCATCAGAATCCAACATGTTGGGACTCTGGGCTGTATCAAAAAAAAACAAAATATGGGGGTGGTCGGGTGGTGGGAAGGGGTGTCCAACTGATATTGGTTTACAGTTGGGCAAGGCCTGCTATCCTTTTAGCAGGTAAAGGTAGAGGGGGGAATGTTTTTATTTCTTCTGTTTCTTCACTTTCATTCCTGTTCCTCTTTCTTCCCTGTCCCTCTCTTTCATCTCTTCTTCTATCTCCTCTGTTTCTTTTCCCCCTTTCTCTGGGAGATGACACAAAATAAATGACCTACAAGGGTTGACGTATTGTTAAACCCCAAACACAAACAATCAAATCAAAAAAATGTGGACAGAAAATATAAAATCAGCCCTTTATTACTGCTTTGCTAACCCTTGTCCTGCTGAATAAATTAAGATGCCACACCCACTTCTAATTTTCAGCCAATCAGATTGCTTGATCTGGATTGTTGCTATAAATTCACATACTTAATGGCAAATAGTGCAGACCCAGATCAGTTGGCTTCAGAAGCCAACTGATCTGGATCTACACTGTTTGCAAAGGCAGGATATATCCGGGTTCAGCATGATAAGGGTTAAAAAAAAATTCACATGAATGCTTAGAGCTTTGCGCAAGAACCAGAATTTGTTTCTCTACTTGTTAAAGCTCATGCACTTTATGCTGCTATTAGTTTGATTCTAAAGTGCAGTGGCAACATTGGAAATATGGCATCTGCATAGAATCAACAGATATTTACAATGACTGATTCATTTAAGAGCATGAATCAGCTTGTGGGCCTCACATTTAGTTTTCCAAGAAAAAAGACTTTTACAATTTCTGCACATTGTTTGCTATGTAGACAATGTGTGTGAAATGTCAGTCTCTTTTTCTGACACAAAAAAGGACATTTACCTTTACCACTTTCTGGGTTGATTCAGCAGAAGACAGATTAATGATATTTTTTCTCAGTTCTCCCAGAAAATGGGTTTGGCATTTTATTTGGAGACAGTTTGCATGAAATTCCAAAGCATACTTTCTGGAAAAAAAATACTTCAAAATATTGTCTGCTGAAATTATTCCCCAGCATGCTAAGCACTAAAAGTCTTATAAAACTGTCTCCCTGTATAGATCTCAGCCTATAAAATTCACAGTTTTTGTATATCTGCTACCATTTATATGTTTGTGGTATTTTTATAAAATTTCACAGTTTTTGTATATTTGCTACCATTATGTTTGTGGTATTTTTATAAAATTTCACAGTTTTCATATATATCTGCTACCACTGTGTTTGTGGTGTTTTTGCAGATTCCTAGCGATGTATATATTACCATTATAATCCTATTATATAGATATTGGGCTAGACAATATCACGAAAACATGCCTGTATAATTTTGACCTCCTTTAAATATCACTTTTATGTAGTAAAAATGGGGTTTACAGGGGTATACATTATTTTTTTTTATTTCTGCTCAGAAACATAGATTGTGGGTACATGTTAGAACCACCTCACTGAGGCGGTCTAATGAGTACCCACAATCTATATTTTGAGCAGAAATATGAAGAATATCAGAATTTTTTTTGTGAAAATTTTCCTTTTTGGTTGTAAAATTTTCAATATATTTGAATAGGCGTGTTTTCGTAATAAGGCTGATCAGACAGTGTAGATCCAGATCAGATGCTGCAGAATGCGGCTTCTGATCAGCATCTACATTGATTGTCAGTTATCAAGCATTTTTTTATCATCAACAGGAAGTAAAATGGACTCATTCAAATTTTAATTAACCCTTGTCCTGCTTAACTCGGATATACACTGCCTTTGCAAACAGAGTAGGTCCAGATCAGTTGGCTTCTAAGAAGCCAACTGATCCAGTGTAGATCCAGATCAGTTGGCTTCTAAGAAGCCAACTGATCTGGATCTGCACTGTTTGCCATTCATTATGTGAATTTATATCAACAATCTGGATCAAGTAATCTGATTGGCTGAAAATTTAAAAAAGGTGTGGCGTCTTAATTTATTCATATATGTATGGTAAGGAGTTGAGGTGTCCGAATGTTTTAGGTAAATATGGTACTTTAGTTTTGTCTAGGCAAAGGAAAACATTTGTATATATAATATGGTGGCATGATAGGTAAAAATGCAACCAGCACATTCTCAGATCAGCTGAATTTTGGGGTTGGATAGTCTTTGTTTAGTATTCTCAGTCTGCCAGGTGAATGTTATTATGAGTTCTAATCTCATTTATAGGGACTTTGTACTTTTGGAAATTTTTCATACCATGCCCCCTCTGAAATGAGGTCTACACTACAAGAAAAGAATATAGTTTGGTCTACTCAAAATAGAAAAAAAATGGGGAGTTAGGGAGCAAGTTCTTTCCGTTTAGACCCATTTACAAAAGGGAGATAACAATTTTGACAGAATTAAATCACCTGAAAAAGTATCCAGTCTGCTTAACCCATTGTAGACTGAATGAACTCTCCCACACTACATATTGGAAGATTCTAATTTCAATTTCAGGTATGTTTGGCTATGCGATTTAGATATTCCTAAAGAAAAATGGCTGAACTATTTGCAAACATTGGAGACCCTGATCAGACGCCGCATTCTTCGGTGTCTGATCGGGGTCTGCACTGTTTGCCAGTTACCGTTTTAGAGGTCTCCCGCCCACAATGGGTTAATCCTGTGAATTATGATGTGTGGGTGGCATCTAAAACTGTTGCCAGTATGGCATACATGTAAATATTGCTCTGTTGGCTTTGCATAATATTGTTAGGAAGCCTTACTGTAATAACCCTAAGTAATGGGATAGACAACCCTATGGAAGCAGTGTAGACCCAGATTGGATGCCACAGCAGAATATGGCATCTGATCAGGGTCTACACTTTTTGCCACTCGTCCAGCAATATTTTAGACACGTCAGCAGATAGTTGAATGGATTTGTTCAAATTTTAGGACAAATATGGCTAGTAGATTAGGTGTCCCAATACTTAGGGAAATTTTGGTATATACATATATATCATTAGGATAGCACTAGACTTAGGCCATAATCGACCTTGATAAGGGCACATAATTTAAACCCAATTACATGTAGCAGGCAATTTACTGTCCCTGATACCTTTATTAGGAACAATTAGTCTGTGTATTGTTTTGTTTGGTTAATTCAGATTTAGTAATTTGGTGTAAGTGTTAGATGATAAACTGTAAAGCTGGCTCCATAGTGCAATTGGTAGAGGCATAGCTACAGATAAGAGGGGGTATCAAACATATGTTGTGGGTACTCATTAGAAGCGCCTCGACGAGGCGCTTCTAATGAGTACCACAACATATGTTTTCGTGGAGAAATAAGAAAGATATCAGCATTTTTCAGATGAAAAAAGCACCTTATCTGTTGCTATTGGTAGAGGGTCTGACTACAGATCCAGGGGTTGCAAGTTCAGAACCCTGCTCAGCCACATAACTTTTATGGATATTGATCATGAAGTAATTTCTAGTGTCATTCTCCCCCTTTCACTTATTCAAGAAGGGTAGTTGTCAGGTACCGACAAAAGGATGTCCACAAAGAGTTGGCCTTAGTGGCTCAATCGGATGCAGACTGGTGATCAGGAAGTTGTGGGTTTGATCCCCGCCATATACGCCAACATTCTTTTGTGGAGATTGATCATGAAATATTTTCGACAGTCATTCTCTTCCTTCTACTATTTCCAGAAGGACAGTTGTTAGTGTCTGGCAAAAGAATGTGCACAAGTACTGATTAACCGCTCAGAGGACCAAGTCTGTACCGGAAAAAGTGTGGTTAGGTAAACTGACTATGCTCGACATGACCCCAGTGGGTTGACTGGGCCATAAAACCTCAACACAAACAAATGTCCGCAAAGCACTGATTAACTACTTAGTGGACTAAGACTGCATGCTATGCCCAAGAAAAAGTGAGTAGGTTAACTGACGTGACCTTAACAGTATTGACTGGGCCGTAAACCTCCATTACATATGAAATGCTATTGGAATGTGTAGCCATTGGCTGTAATTTTACATCCTTATTATATTTAAAGTTCTTCCTGTTGTGATATATAATGAGGAGAAAAAAAATGAACAATTAGTGTTTCAAGTATCATTAAGACAAGAAGTTTAGAAAAACAACATTTCTTATAGATGAATAGCAGAGACCCAGTCCAGCCTGCTCATTCACCTAGCCTGGCCAAAGCTACTACATACACTATGTAGGTTCTGTACACTATAGATTTGAACAGTAAAGCTTTTGATCAGACAGTGAGGATGTGCAGGCTAATGAAGACCTACACTGTACAAATATGGGAAAGGGAAAAGCGTTGGTTTTCTCTCAACAAACTTCAATTGTTCCTCTTACATTAGCACATAGCATACTGGGTAAAATGTCAGAAGATGACATTTTGAATTATTTTTCTTATTTTCACCCAAAATAGGAGTTGACATCTTATGCTAATTATCTCCATTAGAAGACAATCTGCATGAAATGTCAAAATTTGTTTTCTAAGGAAAATAAGAAAAATATCACCAGTATGTGATCTGCTGACTCTGCCCTGAGAGTGGTAAAGGATAAAAAGGCTGTATATCTTGTTTATTTTAGGAGAGATATTAACCCTAACACTAACAGCACTTATTACAACTGCTGCAGACGACATTTTGATTTTTTTGGATGGGTTTTTCAAAACATCTGTCCTTTAAAATAGCAATGTCCGGGTGGGCGTCGCGGTCGGGCATCGGGCATTGTCCCAGGTTAACCTTTTGGTTAAGGTTAACGAAAAGGTTAACCTTTTCTTCAAAGTTATATGTTACCTTTATTCTTCAGTGGATTGCTTTCATATTTGGTAGGGATGAAGAGGAGGACTTGTAGGTGTTTTATGTGCAAGGGAGACAACTCCCACTTTCTTCGTTATTTAAAAAAACCAGTCCATAATGCCGTTAGGCGTTTTTCTGGTTTTATTATTATTTTTCAGAGAAAATAAGGCAGATGATTCACATGAAATGCCAAGCCTATTTATACCCCGCCACACAATAGTGGCGGGGTATTATGGTTTCACGTTGGTTTCACGTCTGTCGTCCGTCCGTTTTTCATTTCCGGATGATAACTTGAGTAAACATCAATGGATTTTCACCAAACTTGATATGTGCATTGATATTGTGGAGATCTGGTTAAATTTTACGGAGTTATCTGCCCAAGACATGCCCATTTTTTCGTTTCCGGATGATAACTTGATTAAATAACAAGGGATTTTCATCAAACCTGCTATATGCATTGACATTAAGGAGATCTGGTTTGGGATTGCTAATGGGCAAATTTCGTCAAATGTTTATGGAGTTATCTGCCCGAGACACGCCCATTTTTTCGTTTCCGGATGATAACTTTAGTAAATAACAAGAGATTTTAATCAAACTTGCTATATGTATTGACAGTAAGGAGATCAGGTTTGGAATAGCTAATAGGCAAATTTCGTCAAATTTTTACGGAGTTATCTGCCTGAGACACATCCATATTTTCATTTCTGGATGATAACTTGACTAAATAACAAGGCCTTTTAACCAAACTTCCTATATGCATTGATATTATCAAGATCTGCTTTAAGATTGTTATCTGTTCATTGATATTATCAAGATCAGGTTTAGGATTTTTATCTGTCCCTCCGTCATTTTCTTTCCAGATATTTTTGCAACGATAACTTTAATACATAAACAAATTATTGCTATGGCAAGGTATTATGCTTGCGGTGCTTTTATTTTCTGTGAAAGATAATACCAAAAAGGATGTCATCTGCTACAATTTGGCGTCATACTTTTTTAAAGGGTTGTTTTTGCTCAGTTCTAACTTGAACCAGGTAGTAGATGTAGTGACATTAAATATTACCATATTTACCCTAAATATTCAGACTTTTTACCACATTTTTTCCTAAAATTTTAGTAAGTACATTTGATACCTGTTAACCCTTGTCATGCTGAATAAATTTAGATGCCCCACTGACTTCTAATTTTCTGCCAATCAGATTACTTGATCCAGGTTATTGATACAAATTCATATACTGAATGACAAACAGTGCAGATCCAGAATCATTTGGCTCCTTCAGAAGCCAACTGATCTGGATCTGCACTGTTTGCAAAGGCAGAGCATATCGGGGTTTTGCAGGACCAGGGTTAATGTGCCTAAAACAACTGGATGACTGGCAAACAGAGGTGACCTGATCAGCCATCACATTCTCTGCTGATTTTGATTTTTCATGGAGGTGGTCGGATGGTGCGAAGGTGTCGTGTATCTTATGTCATCAGGGTGTCCAACTGGTATTGGCTTACAGTTGGGAAAGGCCTGCTATCCTTGTAGCAGGTGAGGGTAAAGGGGGAATGTTTTTATTTCTTCTGTTTCTTCACTTTCATTCCATATTCCTTTTTCTTCCCTGTCCCTCTCTTTCATCTCTTCTACTATCTCTTCTGTCTTTTTTCTCCCTTTCTCTGGGAGACGACACAAAATGACCCACAAGGGTTGATGTGTCATTAAACCTCAACACAATCAATCAATCAAATTGATTTTTCATGAACATTCTTTGAATTGTGTTGACCTGGTCAGAAGCCATATACATGTATTCTGTGGATATTTTTCATGAACTCAGTTTGAACAAGAACTTCATCTATTTTTAATTTTGATGGTCATTGTAAATACAGATTACAGAGTTTATACAGAATTTGTGTTTGGTCACTGTCTCAGTAATCTTTCATATCTGCCACAGTATTGTTTAACCTTTACCACTCTCTGGGCATTTTCAGCAGACGACAAAATGATGTTATTTTTCTTATTTTTCCCAGAAAACAGGATTTGACATTTCATGCAAATTGTCTCCTTAGGAGACAATTTGCATGAAATGTCAAATCCTGTTTTCTGGGAAAAATAAGAAAAATATTTCAAAATGTCGTCTGCTGAAAATTTTACCCAGAGTGCTAAGCGTTAATCTTACCCATATTCTTTAACCTTTACTACTCTGTAGGGGTAAATTCAGCAGATGACATGATGATATTTTTCTTTTTTCACAGAATACAGGATTTGAGATATCATGCAAATTTTCAATATTTGAGAAAATTTGCATGAAATGTCAAAGTCTATTTTCTGGAAGAAATAAGAACAATATTAAAATGTTGTCTGTTGTCTGTCCAGTTTCAGCAGGACTAGGGCTAAGCAAGCTGTCCTATCTCATGACAGATCTTCTTTGTTCAGGTCCCAGTTGTTCAAAACTAATGATGTCGTTAATTAACATATCGTTAAAACTTTGATCATTAAACATGGCATATACCCTAATATTTTTGCTGAAAAAATGTTGAGTAGCTTTTGCAAAGTTAACATTTTGACCACTAATGAGCTCCTTAAGCTAATGATGCTTTGTACAACTGGGCCCTGATTTATAGACTCTCAAGTTCTAAAAGTTAATGGATGCAGCTTGGTGATTTTGCTGCAAAGAGAGACAACTTTTACAGGTAGGAATTTGCTCACCTAGAATTTGCACTTTTCCTAAATGGGGACTGAGAATTGTTTATGAGTAGCCCTGCCCCTCTGAGAGGGAGGGCAAATATTTCTGTTTTAGAGTTTAATCCACTCTTCATAAACAGATGAAATAACAAATGAATCCATGTATTTCTTTTTGGTTAGAACACAGGTGCTTGCAGTTTAGTCCCTGAACCCCTAAAAAGCTGGTCTAAATCCACAGAAAGTCTAACATTAAGACTTTTTAGAATCTTCTTTTGAAGCTTTATATATGAATTAAAGGACTAAATACCAAGCACCTATGATCAGAATGCAATTTGCTTTTACTACAAACAAAAATTAATAGGCAATAATTTTTTGTTTTGGTTTTTCCTGAGAATAAGACTTGGTGGTTCATCTAAATCAGATAAAATGCACTGTTTTTAAGCTGAGAGTTTTTAAGAAATCTGCAAATTGTCACCTGCAGCAATGAAAAGTTCAAGATTCTTTTATTCTTGATAGAGCAATAAATTAGGTTTAAAGAAAACAAAAATGTAATTATATATTTGTATATGGTTGAAGAGATTTTGAGTAGTTGGATCAGTCAAAGGTAAAATCAAAATAAAAACCAAATCTGTACCATAGCTCCAGATAAGGCACCTTTTCTCAACCAAACAGTTTTGATATTTTTCTTCTTTCTCGACAATTACATGTATTGTGGGTACTCTTTAGAAGTGCCTCAAGGAGGCACTTCTAATGAGTACCCACAATATATGTTTTTGTTGAGAAGTAAGAAAGTATTTACCTTGTACTCCCTCTTATCTAGAGCTCTGGCTTCATGGTTAATAATTCCATTATTATTCAGTAAAGGGTGTAATATATAGCCTTCAGGGTTAATAATTCCATTATTATTCAGTAAAGAGTGTAATCAGAAGGTTGGTTTTGTTATTTTTGAACCGAAACATATCTTGTGGGTATTCATAGAGATCTCTTGCTGAGGGGATTCCACTGAGTACCACGAGAAAATAATTTTTGTGCAGAATAACAAAACTTTTCCTCACTCATTTATTGCCTTATCTGGATCTATGATCTTACATAAACAGCCAACAAATGTGCTAACATGTGTTTTATAACAGAATCTAAGTCTACATGAGAAAAAAATCTTATCTGTTTTATCTTGAAGAAGCTATACAGAAGGAGTTCCGTAGGGGAAATTCCTCCAAAAAAAAAAAAAAAAAGAAACAAACAAACCATCACACATCCTCACACCTCCCCCTATGATCTACCACTGAAGTGCAGAAAAAAGTTAACCGTATTTACCCTAAGTATTTAGCTCAAGACAGGCTTGAGCAAACAGTGCAGACACAGATCAGAAACTGCAGAACATGCCATCTGATCTGGGTCTGCATACTAGTTTACTATTCAACAAGCACATTTTTTTATACATAGATGAACTTGTACATATTGTAGCAGATTATGGTTAAATGTTAAGGTGCCTAGGGCATTTAAGGTAAATGTATACAGAATGAAAGAAACACAGGATAAATAACTGTAATGTCTAATAGTTAACACTTTCACCCCTGTATTTCTGAAATAGACTCTTCCATCTCTGAATTTGGACACATCCATTATTGCAGACAGGGGTTTAAGTCAAAATCCAGTAAAATGGCAAACAATGTAGATTCTGACAAAATGGCTTATTACATGCGGTCTCAGAAGCTGTCTCATCTGGATTTACACTGTTTGCAAAGGTATCTGTATTGATCTGCAGGGATGAAAGGGTTCACTCACTGCATACTAAAGGGGAATTGGGCAGACAACTTCTCTGTCTCATTTTTCCCCCCAAAAAGGCTTTATTTTATCCAAATTAACCCTAGTCCTGCTGAACCTGGATATGTCCAGCCTTTGCAAACAGTGTAGATCCAGATCAGTTGGCTTCAGAAGAAGCCAACTGATCTGGATCTGCACTGTTTGCCATTAAGTATGTGAATTTATAGCAACAAACTGAATCAAGTAATTTGATTGGCTGAAAATTAGAAGTGGCTGTGGCATCTTAATTTATTCAGCAGGACAAGGGTTAAGGAGACAATTTGCATGAAATGTCAAATACTATTTTTGGGGAGAACAGTCAGAAAGAAAAAAATGTTCAAAATATTGTCTGCTAATATTTTAATGCTATGCAAAGACATACCATGAAAACTAAATATTTAGACAAACAGTACAGTATATAATATAACCCTAGTCCTGCTGACCCTGGATATGTCCTGCTTTTGCAAACAGTGTTGCTCCAGATCTGTTGGCTTCTGAAGAAGCAAACTGATCTGGATCTGCACTGTTTGCCATTAAGTATGTGAATTTATAGCAACAACCAGGATCTGATATGCTGAAAATTAGAATTTATTCAGCATGACAAGGGTTAAGGTGAACCTTTCATTATTTTCATTTCAGATAATGGTGAAGCCCTTGGTTGGAAACCGAGTCCTACAGAACCATACAAGTGGCTCTCATTTAATGATGTAAGTGATTCTGGCTAGGTTGATCTCCCTAAGTAGTTGGTCATCTTAGCGCTTTACCATATTTAGGCAAAAAAACTGAAGAAGACTAAACTGAAGTCAACATAAAGGCTATATTATGTCTCTGCTAAACATTATCTGTGGGTACTCATTATTGCCTCAGCATGATAGGTCTGTGCAGTTACCATAAATGCTCTTTGACACATTTTATGATTTCGGAATAAGTGTACTTTCCACATTTTTCAGAAAGTGCCATTAGAGAGGCCATACCACAGAGAAGGGACCTAACATTGCTTAAAACATAGCACTTTTAAATTTCTGTCAAAAAGTACTGATATGTTTTGTTATCATACATCCCCCGCCCCCTGCCAAACACTGCAAACTGTGTGTGTTTGAGGGGATATACTGTTTTCATGATGTTCATCTATTTGTATACTGTCAATTATGTTTTGGTCCTTATGGCAAGTATCATCTAATAACATTTGCTTATTTGCAATTTCTTGTTTTGCCATGAAATTATATTGTGGGTATTGATAAGAAGCACCTTGCCCAGGCTTTTCTGATGAGTACCCTTATGAAAACACTCCAATTCAAATATATTGAAATATATTGAAAATTTCACCACCAGAAGCTGAAAGTTTTCAGATAAAAATTCTGATATTTTTTTATATTTCTGCTCAAAACATAGATTGTGGGTTTTCATTAGAACTGCCTCGCCAAGGGGGTTTGCCAAGGCAGTTCTAACCTGTACCCACAATCTATGTTTTTGAGCAGAAATGAGGAAAATAATATATACCCCTGTAAACCCCAGTTTTACAATATAGAAGTGGGGTTTAAGGGGGTCAAAATTATATAGGTATGTTTTTGTGATGCCACAGCACATGCTTTCATGGTCACATAGTTCTAGATAAGATAAGAGGGGTATCCTGGTAAACATTGTTATGCCCCCACCATTTTCAATGGGAGGAGAGGGGGGCATATAGTATCACCGCTGTCTGTACGTACATGCGTCCCATCTGTACGTAACAAAAATGGTTTTTGTTCGATATCTTTTGAAAAGATTAGTGTATTGGATTCAAATTTTATACACGGATATATAATCATAAAATGTAGATCAAGTTCGATTTAGGGTAAAATCCACCAATTATTATGGGAGTTACGGCCCTTTTTCAACTTTGAAAAATGGTTTCCATTCGATATCTTTTGAAACGATTAGTGTATTGGATTCATATTTTATACACGAGTATATAATTATAAAATATAGGTCAGGTTCAATTTAGGATAAAATCAACCAATTATTTTTGGAGTTAGGGCCCATTTTCAATGTTGAAAAATAGTTTCCATTTGATATCTTTTGAAAACATTAGTATGTTGGATTCATATTTAATACACAAATACATAATCATAAAATATAGGTCAAGTTCAATTTAGGGTAAAATCCACCTATTATCATGGGAGTTATGGCCCTTTTTCATCTTCGAAAAATGTTTTCCTTTCAATATTTTTTGAAAAGATGAGTCTGTTGGATTCATATTTTATACAGAGATATATAATCATAAAATATAGGTCAGTTTTGATTTAGGGTAAATCTGCTGATTTTTTATGAGAGTTCTGGCCCTTTTTTAACTTCATTTTTTGCAAAATGCCTATGTGCGGGTGAGGATGGCCCCTGGATGGGGTCATCTGTGTCATGTTGACACATTTCTAGTTTTTATTTCACCACAACAGCAAGTTGTAGAGTGACAGCTTGCAGATTGGTAGAGCTTGCAGATTCCTACACTTATATTTTTAACACATCAGCTGCTTGGTAAATGTCAATTTGTAAATGATTACTCTTAACTCTTGTCCTGCTGAACCCGGATATACCCTGCCTTTCTGAAGGAGCCAACTGATCTGGATCTGCACTGTTTGACATCAAGTATGTGAATTTATAGCAACAATCTGGATCAAGTAATCTGATTGGCTGTAAATTGGAAGTGGGCATGGCATCTTAATTTATTCAGCAGGACAAGGGTTAAAGTTTGGTCACATTGGTGCAAAGTATCACAAACATTTGTAAATTTCAATTTTCTTAGCAGGCCTTCAGTCATTTAATATGAATTATAGGCACACAGTGGCTCCTGGTAACCTTTTGTACCACCCATTTTTACATGTCATAAATACCATTTTTCCTTGGATAGATTATTAGCTCACCTGGAGCTTTGCTCCAGGTCAGCTTATGCCATGCCCTGTTGTCCATCGTCTGTTCATTCGTCGTCCGTCGTTAGCTTTTCCTATTTTCGACATCTCCTCCAGAATCATAAGTTGGATTTAGCTGAAACTTAATGGGCTGCATAGTGGCAACATGGAGATTCAAAATTGCTGAAATCGTTCTGTTCTGATATCCAAGATGACCGTAAGTCAGATTGAGCCAAAACTTGATGGGAAGCATCACAATGACACGGAGATTCAGAATTGCTAAAATTTCCATTCCAATATCCAAGATGGCCACCATGGCAGCCATCTTGAAATTCTTCAACCAACATCTCCCAAACCAAAAGTCAGATTGAACCAAAACTTGGTGGGAGGCATCGGTGCAACATAGAGATTCAGAATTGCTAAAATCCATCCATTCCAATATCCAAGATGGCCGCCATCTTGAATTTCATTAGATGACATTGCCTTCCAAACCCTAAGTTGGATTGAGCCGAAACTTGATGGGAAACATCGGAGTAACATAGAGATTAAGAATTGCTAAAATCGTTTCATTAGGCTATCCATGATAGCCGCCATGGTGGCCATCTTAAAAATCTTGAAACCATATCTGCTTCCAAATCCTAAGTCAGATTGAGCCTGAACTTGGTGGGAGGCATTAGGCCACATGGAGATTTAGAATTGCTAAACTCATTCCCTTCTGATATCCAAGATGGCTGCCATGTCGGCCAGCTTGAAAATCTTCAAACAACATCTCCTCCTAAACCGTAAACTGGATTGAGCTGAAACTTGATGGGTGGCATTGGAGCAACATAGAGATACAGAATTGCTAAAATTGTTCCTTTCTGATATCCAAGATGGCCGCATCGGTGGCCATCTTGAAAATCTTCAAACCCAGTCTGCTACCAAACCGCAAATCGGATTGAGCCCAAATTTGGTGGGAGGCATTAGGGTGACATGGAGATTTAGAATTGCTAAATTTGTTCCACTCCAATATCCAAGATGGCTGCCATGGTGACCAGCTTGAAAATCTTGAAACAACATCAGATCTCTAAGGGTAAGTCGGATTAAGCCAAAACTTGTTAGGAGGCATTGGTGAAACATACAGATTCAGAACTGCTAAATTCATTTCATTCTGACATCCAAGATGACCGCCAAGGCAGCCATCTTGAAATTCATCAAACGAAATCTCCCAAATCATAATGCAAATTGAGCCCAAACTTAATGGGAGGCATTGGAGTGACATAGAGATTCAGAATTGCTGAAGTTGTTCTGGTCCGATATCTGAGATGGCCCCCAAGGTGGCCATCTTGAAAATCTTCAAACCTCATCTGCTCCCTATTGGTAAGTCAGATTGAGCCAGAACTTGATGGGAGGCATTTGGGCGACATGGAGATTCAGAGTTGCTAAAAACATTTTGTTACGATATCCAAGATGGCCACCGCAGCAGCCATTTGAAGATCTTCTATTGTTAGCTCGGGTCAGCTTATGCCATGGTCTGTTGACCATGGTCCGTCCCTCATCCATATGTCCATCAGTAACTTTTCACATTTTCAACATCTCCATCAGAGTCATATCCATGATGGCTGCCATGGCGGCCATCTTGAAAATCTTCAGTTGTTATCTGCTCCCAAACAGTAAATCAGATGGAAGGCATCGGGGCAGCATGGAGATTTTGAATTACTTAAATGGTTCCATTCTGATATTCAAACTTGCCACCATGGCAGCCATCATGAAAATCTTCAAATTGTATCTGCTTCCGAACGGTAAATCTGATTGAGCTTAAATTTGATGGGAGGTATTGGGGTGTTATGGAAATTCAGAATTGCTGAAATTGTTCTGTTCCAATATCCAAGATGGCTACCATGGCGGCCATCATGAAATTCTTCAAACCACATCACCTCCCAAACAGTAAGTAAGATTCAGCCGAAACCTGACGGTATGCATCGGGGTGAGATTCAGAATTGCTAATTCATTCAGTTCCAATATCCAAGAACTGGGGGCCATGGTGGCAATCTTGAAACTCTTCAAACAGCATCAGATTCTGGATTGCTAAAGGCAATCTAATCTGATAGCCAAGATGGCCACCATCGCACAATGTAACATATCATGATCAGCCTAATCCAGGTGAGTGATTTCTGGCCTAATAAGGCCTCTAGTTTTATTTTTTTTCACATCTGAATGAAATTGATGCCTTTTGTTTATGAAAATGTTTGTCTATGCCATGTTCGGTTTGCCATGTAAATAAAGGAGTATACGAATCTGCATAACTACATGGAGCGCAAATTTTGTCTCATTTGCAAGTGATAAATGGCACTGGATTCTGAGTCGGCTACCAAAGTTAAATCTAATTTTAGATTACCAAAAGAAATAAGATTTGGTGTATTTTATTGACAAGTACTTATGAAAAACCAACTCTAAATGCTAAGAAAAATAGAATCAAAATACATGCAAAACTGTATGAATCTGCAAGCTGTCACTCTAGACTCATTAGAAGGCCCCTAATGGGGCACTTCAGATGAGTACTTACAATTTATGTTTTAATAGAAAAATACGAGAAATGTCAATGCTTTTTGGTTGAAAAAAAAGCGTCATCTAGAACTCTACACCTATAGCTATTGACTTAAACAGCAAAGACATAAATCATCCCGCCAACATATATAAATTTATTTTCCACAGGCTCTCCTCAAAGCTAGTCATATTGGCTCAGGAATTATCTCCCTTGGTTATGCTGCCAAGAACTCTACTCGTATTGGTATATACTCACAGAACAGACCTGAGGTAGGTGAACATGAATTGCTATATAGAATCTTTCCCTTATCATAATTTATGTTGGAACCTTCCAACCCATTTGCCTTACATTATTAACCTTTTCCACTCTCTGTTTAGATTCAGCAAATGATAAATTGATGTTGTTTTACTTATTTTTTTCTTTCAAAAAACAGATTGCAAATTGTCACTGAAATGTTACAGCATATAAATAACTGGTAAAGATATTTCAAAATGTCCAGTTTTTATGTCTCCCCACCCAAGGGGAAGGGGACATACTGTTTTTGGTGTGGATCCTGTTGGACTTGGCATGACCTTTTCTTGTCTGCACAATATCTTGTGAACCAGTGGTTGTATTAACCAAGTTTTCATGGATATGTAATTGAGATATAATAAAGAACTGATTAGATTTGGGTGACCTTGACCTAATTTTCAAGGTCACAGAAGTAGAAAAAATGAAACTTCAGTAGGAAGACATCTGTTTTTGCAGAAAACACTGTTCTTGTTTTTTGGGAGTTTTTTTAGAGAGAAAATAAGCCTTGAAATGTTGATGTTAATCTTCTACTAGTTGGTTCACATGAAATGTCAAGTTTAATTTAATCTGAAAAAAAAAGATAGCAAGTTGTCTGCTGCTATAAATTTGCGTGATGCTTTCAGGGTTAATCAATAATCTTTGTATTCATTAAATATTTACTACAACATAGACATAGTCGAAAAATGTTTTGATCATATTATATGTGAGCTTTTAGGTAGTGTTACCTTCTCCCTTTCTGTGGTAATTCAGTTGATGACAAATTGATGATATTTTTCTTATTTTTCTCACAAAACAGGATTTTACATTTCATGCAAATTGTCTCCATTGGGGACAATTTGCATGAAGTGTCAAATCCTGTTTTATGGGAAAAATAAGAAAAAATATTTCAAAATGTTGTTTGCTGAAAATTGTACCCAGAGTGCTAAGCATTAACTGCTACATGAAAAATTAATAGACACCATTTTGAAACACCTGTGAAATGCAGTGCAAGAGATTGTCCTTAATCCAAATGAAGAAAGCTAATGCCGAGATCATCTTGCACATCAGGGTCTTTTCTGTTCATCAGTATACACTGTGTAAGCAGGCAAGAAAGGCCCTGACTACGGGAATACGCAGGATGGTCTGGGACTTTATTTCCAGCATAACTTTTCCTTGCATTACAGAATGTGTTTTCTTGTTGTTGTTCTTTTTTTTTCACTAGAAATTAAAACTGCATGGCCTTCAGATTGTCAATTTTTCCCTTTTAAGATGAATAGAGACAGTTTGCTTAGGGTCCTGTTTTCTGCCTGTCCATTCATCCATCAACATTTGCACCAATCCTAGCAGCCAGGCCCATTTCTGAATAAATGTTACACTTACAATCATCTTACCTGCTCCTTAATGAGAACTCAAAGAATGTGATACCATTTTATGATCATGACCTGTTTTTCATGGTCTAACAAATTTTATGTCAACCTTAGCATTTAGTTCTATTTCTGATTAATTGTAACATCTACAATCATCTAATCATGCTTTCTCCCTAACATGTACTCAAACACTGCAGTGTCCTTTTATGACAGTGGCCTATTCTTAGTCTTGAATAATGACTTTTTTATACGGCAACCCTACTATCCTTTCGACATCGCTCGGAAAGACGTTTTTAGCTTGGCATTTTATTTTAAACGAATATACTTTGTTCTGATTTACCATATCTTATCAGAAACCATTTATCTTTTCTGGTTTCTGTGTTGTGTTCTCAAATATTTACCCTAAAATTAAATTTATGGCCAAAAATTGGTCTGACCTATGCAATTTCTATAGTAAAGTGATTTTTTTTATAATTTTTGTCTAAGAAAATATTTTTTACTTTTATTTGTCGAATTTAAGTTATTGAGGTTTCACTACAATATTGTGAAAATTTCAGAAAAAATGAACAAGCGGAACTCGTTGAAAATCTGCCTCCATGTTATTTAACCTACAGATTTCTGCATTATTTGTATTCATTTTTACTATGGGAAAAAGTGAAAATATTTGATTTTTTAAAAACCAATGACTAGAATAAAATGTTTTGTGCATAGGTAGTTACGACAAATGGTTTTACATTAAATCATAACAGAAGTTTGCAAATATACCCCTTCTGTGTAAAGGGCCAAGCAAAAAACAACTTTCTGAAAGATGTCAAAAGCACAGTAGTATTTAGCCCCATTTCTGATTAACCTTATGTCCTACAATTTTCAATTATCATTATATTAGTATATATAACACTATTCAAAGGACTTGTTAAAGAGTATTTGATGATAATTCTGAGATAATTTACTTCAGTTCTCCATAAAAATAGCATTGTGGTTACTCATTAGAAGTGCTTCATTGAGGATCTCCTGATGAGTACCCACAACATATTTTTTTTATAGAGAATTATCACCAAATATTCCACCATAACAAGTCCTGCATTATTTGTTTCTTCGTATGTTTCAGTATGTCATAGTAGAGCAGGGATGCTATATGTATTCCATGGCCATTGTTCCGCTGTATGATACTTTGGGAGTAGAAGCCTGTAATTACATCATAAATCAGGGTGAGTCTCTCTACCTGTACATTCAAAGGACAACAAGCATAATTTACATTGCACTATGCCAAATAATGCAGACTGTTCAGTTTCAGGGTGAGTCTCTCTATCCATATATCCAAGGAATAGTAGACAACTTTCGTTGCTTATGCAAACTAATGTAGAACTAGTTCAGTTTCTCTAGCATTTTAAGGTGATTTGGGTTTTTAATGTTAGGAGTACCATAACATGTCTGACCCTTACCTTTATCATTTTCATATGTCCCAAAGACATATTTTGTCATCACCCACTCACTGTTTAATGATTTTTGGAAAGTCAAACAATGGTATATCTGTGAAACAGCAAAGTCAAGATCAGTTGTCTCAATTCCCAGACTGGGCCCGGTTGTTCAAGCGTCGTTAGCTTAACAAGCTCGTTAAGGGTCATTTCGTTAACTGTTCTAGGGGATTCAATACATAATATTCTGATATTTTTTGCTGAAAAAATGTGAGGCAAAGTGGCATCCAACTGATATTGGCTTATAGTTGGGCAAGGCCTGCTGTCCTTGCAGTAGGTAATGGTAGAGGGGGAATGATTTATTTCTTCTGTTCCTTCACTTTCATTCATTTTCCTTTCTCCCCTGTCCTTCTTTTTCATCTCCTCTACTGTCTCTCCTATCTCTCTTCTCCCTTTCTCTTGGAGACCACACAAAATGACCCACAAGGGTTGATGTGTTGTTAAGCCCCAACTCAATCAATTTCTTTGTGACTGATTTCAACTAGATTTTCTGCCCCCTTTTTTTTACAAGGGAGACAACTTTTGTGTCCAGGTGGAATTCATCTCATGACTGTACAGTGTTTCATTGCACAATCTTTCATTATCACCTTACCATCATCTCATATGATTTGAGTAATGATGAAAGGAACACCCTATCATCAAATTCTCTTTGCATTCCAGCATGCCTTCTGAAAAGGGGTTGCTTTAACAGGAAATAATTTGCCTTTAGAGTAGACATCATTTTCAGAAGAGGGACAAAAATTTGTCAAGAGTTGCCACCCATGAAAGTGTATCCATTCCTTTTAAGTGATCACACTGCATATGAGAATGTACATGCTGATCTAGGTCTTAACTATTGGTCAAGTCACTAAGATTTGTTTTCTCTTGACACAGTTAAAATTACATAAAAAGTTCAGCATGTATCATTCACCTTTACCACTCTGGGCTAATTCAGCAGATGACAAATCTGTGATGTTTTTCTTATTTTTTCTCAGAATACAGGATTTGACATCTCATGCAAATTGTCTCCTTAGGAGACAATTTGCATGAGATGTCAACTCCTGTTTTCTGGAAAAAAATAAGAAAAATATTTCAAAAAGCCATCTGCTGAAAATTTTACCCAGCATGCTATGTGTTAATACTGGACTATGAGTTCTTTTTTACTTTTAGATGGTTCATGTTACCAGTTTTTCATCATAAGTGACATTTAATACTTGTACTTTATACCTGTCAGAAAATATTTTTTAGGGAAATGATCTGATGATAAATATTAAATGTCATTTATAGACTAATTGGTTGCATACCAAAGGTACTTTACACTTGGTATTTACCCTAAATATTCAGACAGACATGTCTAAACAACCGGTGTAAATCCAGGTCAGGCTACTCCGAATGAAGCAATTTGATCCATGTCTGCATTGTTTGCTAGTCAGCCAGCATTTTTTTGGACACATCTCCAAGTAATCTAATGAACCTCCCTTGTTTTACAATAAGTCGGGTAAGGAAATAATAATTGTCATGAAATACTCCTCCTTAATAAGCCTATGATACCATATATTATGATGTCATAGACCTTTTAACCCTTGTCCTGCTGAATCCGGATATACCCTGCCTTTGCAAACAGTGTAGATCCAGATCAGTTGGCTTCTGAAGAAGCCAACTGATCTGGATCTGCACTGTTAGCCATCAAGTGTGTGAATTTGTATCAACAAACTGACTCAAGTAATCAGATTGGCTGAAAATTGGAAGTGGGCATGGCATCTAAATTTTTTCAGCAGGACAAGGATTAAGGAAGAGTATTTGATGATTATTCTGGGATATTTTTTTCTTATTTATCCTTACAACACAAAGAAAACAAAAAAAACAATAATGCATGTTTCACTGGTGATCAGGTTGCAGGTCCGACCCCCGCCGGGTTGGCAACATTCTTTCTTGGAGACTGGTCATGAAATATTTTCTACGGTCATTCCCTCTCTTCCACTGATGCAAGAAGGGTAGTTGTCAGTTTCTGAGAAAAGAATGTGCACAATACTGGTTAACCTCTTAGAGGACAAAGCCTGCCCAGTAAAAGTGTGGTTAGGTAAACTGACCACACTCGACATGACCCCATTGGGTTGACTGACCGTTAAACCTCAACACAAACAAATGTCTATAAAATCATATGTTGTGGGTACTCATAAAAAGTCCCTTGGCAAGGTGCTTCTAATGATTGTGGCGAGGTACTTCTAATGAGTACCCACTTTATAGAGAAATAATTATGGCAAGATGACAAGGTGCTTCTTATGATTTTTTTTTTGTTTTAGAGAAATAAGAAAAAAATATCACAGAATCACCAGATACTCATCTTTAACAACTGTTATTCTGGTGTCATGTAATCAGGGTAATTATGCTATCACAGTTGTATGAACAGCAATGATGAAGATTAAGTATCTGGCCAGTGATTTCATTGCTCACTGTAGACATACAAGGTCCAGCTGTTCAGCCAAGTAAAGGCGTTCACTATATACAGTGCATGGATATACCATATGTACTCTAAATACAGGGATACCTCAACTTCTTATACTAAACATTTCCATATTGATCATGAAATATTTTCTACGGTCATTTTCTCCCTTCCGCTGATTCAAGAAGGGCAGTTGTCAGTTTCTGGCGAAAGAATATGCACAATACTGGTTAACCGGTTAGAGGACTAAGCCTGCCCAGTAAACGTGTGGTTAGGTAAACTGACCGCGCTCGACATGACCCCATTGGGTTGACTGGGCTGTAAAACCTCAACACAAACAAATAAACATTTCCACAATTTGAACTAAGCCATTTTACTACTTGTTGATGTGTCTAAAACTGCTGGATGAATGGCAAACAGCATAGGCATATTTATGCCTACCTCGGTGGCTCAGTTGGATGGGAGTCATAGCAACAGATAGGGTGCTTTTTTCATCTGAAAAATGCTGATATCTTTCTTATTTCCCCACGAAAACATGTGGGTACTCATTAGAAGCGCCTCGGCAAGGTGCTATTAATGAGTACCCACAACATATGTTTTCGTGGAGAAATAAGAAAAATATTATGTGGATACCCCCTCTTATCTGTAGCTATGGGAGTCCGACTGGTGATCAGAAGGTTGCAGGTTCCACACCCTCCAGGTCTGCAACATTCTTTCATGGAGAGTGATCATGAAATATTTTCTACGGTCATTCTCTCCCTTCGGCTGATTCAAGAAGGGCAGTTGTCAGTTTCTGGTGAAAGAATGTGCACAATACTGGTTAACTGCTTAGAGGTCTAAGCCTGCCCATTAAAAGTGTGATTAGGTATACTGACCATGCTTGACATGTCCCCACTGAGTTGACTGGGCTGTAAAACCTCAACACAAACAAACAAACATGGGCATATTTGTCCCATAAAAGAGCAGTTTGATCTGGGTCAACATTATTTGCTCATGCATTTCTGCATAAATATATGTGGTTTTACCATTTAGCTGTGTCATTATTTTTTTGCCAGTCTGTGGCATCATTTTTTGCCCACAACCTGGAATATACAGTATAACCTCAATGGCTCGAACATGGATGGCAATTTACCGTGGATTATTCGAACTCTTTTCTTCAGTCCCTACAAAATTCTTCCAATAGTTGAAGAAAACAAATATTAAGGGATTTTTCTTATTTTATCATGGAATTGTATGTTGTGTGTACTCATTAGAACCACCTCATTGAGGCACTTCTAATGAGTACATTCAACATACAATCATTGTGTAGAAAATCGAAAAGTTTTCCCTAAATTATCGTTATTTGCTTCCTGAACTGGTGCCATGATTAACCCTCAGTGGCTAAAACTACCCATGTCTCGAACGAATTCCCATGGTCCCAAAGATGTTTGAGCTATTGAGGTTCGACTGTATTAGTGAATAGAGAAAGCTTACCTGGGTCTTTGCTGCTGGACTTTGGCATTAGGGCCTTTTCCTACACCGCATGTCATTTATTTCTTTTTTTTTCTTTCAGCTGAACTGAAATTAATAGTCTGTGATAAAAATGAGAAAGTAAAGAATCTCTTATCCCGATTCAAAGAGACGCCTAATCTTGAGACCCTGGTTGTCATGGAAACAATAACTAAGGAAAATAAAGCTGTAGCGCAACAACTTAATGTAAAACTGTTACAATACTCTGAATTGGAGGTAAGTCAGATGCTCTGTGTTAAATTTTCAGCAGACAACATTGAAGTATTTTTCTTATTTTTCCCAGAAAACAAAATTTGACATTTGATGCAAATTGTCTCCAATTGGGAAAAATTAAAAAAATATCACAAATTTGTCGTCTGCTGAATTAGCCAAGAGAGTAGTAAAGGTTAACCCAAAACCTGCTGAAATCTAATGTTATCAAACAGTTCACATCACGAAAACACGCCTATATAAATTTGACCCCCTTTAACCCCACTTTTATATAGTAAAACTGGGGTTTACAGGGGTATACATTATTTTTCTTATTTCTGTTCAAAAACATAGATTGTGGGTACTCGTTAGAACCGCCTTGCCGAGGCGGTTCTAACGAGTACCCACAATCTATGTTTTGAACAGAAATATAAAAAGTATTAGAATTTTTCATCTGAAAAATTTCTTTTTTTTTTGGTGGTAAAATTTTCAGTATATTTGAATAGGCATGTTTTCGTAATGGCTGAAATCAAGCCTTATTGTCTGAGAAATAGTACCCTATGACAACAGTCAGGAGGTTGGGGCAGCATAAAAATTTGCTTCTGTTTGCTGCACATAGGGTATGAAGTTTATGTAATAAATTTCAAGAGTTTTTTAATTTTCCATATATATATTATTGACACAGTGAATATATATGTATGATTTTTGGATAAAAGTATCAAGAAATAGTTCTTGACCAAACTTCTTTGTCACTTCTACTTAAACTGGTTTTCTATCCATACGTGCCCAGTTGTTCAAAGCATCGTTAGCTTAACGAACTTGTTAGTGTTCAAAATGTTAACTGCTCTAGTAAGTACAATATCTAATTCACAGGTATTTTTGCTGAAAAAATGTGAGTAGCTTTTGCAAAAGCTACTCACATTTTTTCAGCAAAAATGATGGCATATATGTCATATTTAATGAACAAAGTTTTAATGATTCGTTAACTAATGACATCGTTAAGTTTGAACAACTTGGCCCTGGATGCTAACATTTGTGACCACCCTAGTATTCAAGTCCATTTCTGAACAACTAGTACACCAGCCATCATCTTACCAAACATACATTTTCTCCCTACCAAGGAAGCTAACAATGCAGCATAATTCTTTGTGTCAACCCTAGTGTTTAACTTCTTGTCTGATTAACTGTATGACATTCATTTACACCTGGCATGCACAACAGGAACTCAAACATCGCGGTTTTATTTTTTTTACCCTGACCTATAAGTCCCCCACCTATGGGAAGGGGGACGTTGTTGTGGTGCAGATTCCGTTGGTGTTGGCATCGGTGTTGGCATCCGTGTCGGCATCACAATTTTTCTTATCTTCACAATATCTTGTGAACCAGTGGTTGGATTCTTACCAAATTTTCATGGATATATAATTGGGACATACCAATGAACTAATTAGATTTTGTGACCATGACCTTATTTTCAAGGTCTCAGCAGTAGCAAAAGTGAAAGTTCACGGTGGGGGATATCTGTTTTCTCTTAAAACACTGTTATTGAATGATTTTATCATTTTTACATCAGTCTTAGCCTAAAGCTCCATTAATGTTTAATCATATGACCTACAGTCCACATGGCATACACTTAACAGGGACCATGATTTACATATCACAGTGCAATGACTGTCATTCTTTACACAAATTTATGTCTGTTTTGTAATACTACAAGTGCCTGCAGATGCAATACCACCTTCCACGGAAATCTTGTGTTTGTCTTACCCTAGGAAATAATACCTGACATGTCCATTTTATCTTCAGGAGATGCTTTGCTTTGCAGAAATTGACTTTTTGTGAAGCCCTGTTTCCAGGGAAAATTACAAAAAATATTTAGAAGGGTTTTCTGTTAATATTAAAAGATAATGAGACATGCATTAACACTTCCCATGGTATGGGGAAATTCAGCAAACGACAACAACAAACTGATGATATTTTTTTATTCATCTAGAAATTAGGATCTGACACTTCATGCAAATTGTCTCCTTAGGAGACAATTTGCATGAGGTGTCAAGTCCTGTTTTCTAGAAGAAATAAGAAAAATATTTCAAAATGTCATCTGCTGAAATTTTTACCCAGCATGCAAAATGTTGAAGATTCCAATGTTTCTTTTCTGTTTTCTAGGCAGCAGGTGAGGCTTCACCACAAGAAAGAAAGGTATGTTACTGCAATGCTCACCAGTTTACAGTAAATGTCCTAAAATTTTGAACACTATTCCTTACTTTTTTTGGCCACAAGAAAGAAAGGTATGTTATTGTCTAATACTGCAATACTCACCAGTTTACAGTAAATGTCCTAAAATTTTGAACACTGTTCCCTTTTTTGGCCACAAGAAAGAAAGGTATGTTATTGTCTAATACTGCAATGCTCAGTTTATGGTAAATGTCCTAAAATTTTGAACACTACTCCATATGTTTTTGGCTAAATTTTGCTTTTTATATAGTTATTTCTTAAATTATGTAGTGGAATAGCAAAAAGTGTAGACCCTGATCAATTCTCATCTAAGTCTGCTTTGTTTGCATATGTCATTTTATTGGCAAGTTTGATGAATGAAATTTAAGACATTTACCTTAAGCCTTTTTTGATTTATCAAAAATTGAAGAAAAAAAAACAACAAAACAATTATTTTTGCATTATTTATTAGGGTGAAAATCAGGAGAACAAAACTTCTTCGATAAATCAAATAAATTCAAAATACTTTCATTTGAATTACTGAGCCGACCTTGGCAGCTGGTTGGATGTGCGTCAGACTGGTGATCAGGAGGTTGCGGGTACGACCCCCACCAGGTTGGCAACATTCTGTAGTGGAGATTTTCTACGGTCATTCTCTCCCTTTCACTGATTCAAGAAGGGCAGTTGTCTGTTTCTGGGGAAAGAATATGCACAATACTGGTTAATTGCTTAAAGGACTAAGCCTGCACAATAAAAAGTGTGGTTAGATAAACTGACCACACTCGACGTGACCCCAGTGGGTTGACTAGGCTGTAAAACCTCAACACAAACAAAATTTGAATTACGGAAATTTGACTATTAAATTACAGAAATTTTTTGTAAGCTTGAAGTCAACTGTAAAAAGAAATGGCAAAAGCTGTTGATAATATATTTTAGTTAAATATGCTCCGGAGTAACCAAATCATTATCTGATAATGGCTTTTTTTTTTCTTATGGGCACTCACTGGAACCCCTCAATAAGACAGTTGCCGGCATTGGTTGAGCAGTTGGATTGGTGATTAGGAGGTCGCAGGCTAGATCCCAGCTGTCCGGCAACATTCTTTCATGGAGATTGATCATGAAATATTTTCTTTGGTCATTTTCCCCCTTCCACGGATTCAAGAAAAGTAGTTGTCAGTTTCTGGTGAAAGAATGTCTACAAGTATCAGTTAACCGCTTAGAGGAATAAGCCTGCCCAGTAAAAAGTGTAGTAAGTTGAACTGACTAGTTCAACATGACCTTAATAGTGTTGACTGGGTCGTAAAATACAAACTCAGTAAGGCAATTCCCATGAGTACCCACAAAATACATTTTGGTGCAGAAATGACAAAACTTGTTCCCACAATTATCACTACCGCTGGAGCTATGATAGGCTGCATAGAAGCAGTATCACATACATGCTGGTCCTCAGTTAGCTGGAGTTGTAAATTATGTTTTGTTTTATTTTTGCAGCCTTGCAAACCTGAAGATATAGCTGTTATTTGTTATACCAGTGGGACCACAGGTAATTGTCATATTCAAAGCTCTAGATAAGGGGATGTATCTACACAGTAGTTTTCTTACTTCTTCATGAAAACATGTTGTGGTACTCATTAGAAGCGCCTCGATGATTCTTCAGAGAATATTGTTTTTTATCTTTACATATATACACATATATTTATCATCATTACTCATTTGACTTGTAGGCAGTTCTAATGAGTACCAACAATTTAGTTTAAGTAGAGACACAGGAAAAGTGTTTATGGCAATATCCCTCTTATTTTGATTTGACCTTTAAATTAGGTGAAATTTCAGTTTTTATAAATAGATGTATTGATTACTAGAAGTTGGAATTAACCAGATAGGTTCTGATAAATCTGACTGCCCGGGACTAGTTTATTTTTTTGCTAGGCAAAATGAAACGTTTTCTAGCTTGTCCAGAAAAATGTATAATGTAGTTAGGGAAAGGCAATGAATTCCAGCATTTTCCTGCTGAATTACAGACAGGTGAATAAATACACCACAAGACAGGTGAATAAATACACCACAAAGAGAGAGCACTCTTAAGCTGAAAGTTTTTGCATCCCTTTCAAAGGGAGACCACTCCAGCAGAAGAGACATAAGAAAAATACTTACACAGTTCTGTTTCCCTGCTCGATGAATCCCTTCTGAAAGGAGACTACACTTTAAGAGTAGCTCCTTGAGAAAGGAGAAAAATACTTTCTTGTCAGAGTGATTTCCCTTGGGGTGATCTTCCATGGAGATTTGTCCATTCACCTTAAATTTTTATTTGTTTTATTTTTGTACAGGCATGCCAAAAGGAGCAATGCTGACTCATGATAACACACTGTGTTCAGTTGTGGCATGTGTGTATCTCTTCGTAAGTTGACATTTTCATATTCTGATTTAATTTTGGTTTCCTTATTTATCTTTATATTTCCTGGATTAGGACATAAATTTCTGTCTGTTAACTGGTTGTCACACCCATAGCTCTTGATAAAGAGCATTTACATCCAAAAAGTATCATTATTTTTCTTATTTCTCAATGAAAACATATGTTGTGGGTACTCATTAGGAGTGCCTCAGTGAGGCACTTCTAATGACTATCGACAACATAGGTTTTTGTTGAGAAATAAGAAAACTATTTACCTGATACCCACTCGTAACTAGACCTATGACACCCTTTTAAAAAGTGCTAATATCTGGAGAAAAAAAAATGAAAGTTTATATACCTTACATTTTACTTTTTGATTGAAAGAAGCGAGTGAAAGTGTCAGGGCAGCAGAGTGGTTAGTACTCCTGGCTTTGGATGACAAGGTCCTGGGTTCAAATCTCGCTAGATGTAGAGTTAATTCATGATTGTATGGCACTTTCTGACACAAAGCCTCATCACCTCGATATTACTTAAATAATATTGAAAGAGCTGTAAAACACTAATCACCTATAAGTAGCATATTATATTCTGAAACTAGAGCAAGTCGATGGCAAGCCGTCGCATATCCCCGCGCCAGCGCCATCGCATATCTCTGTGCACATCAAAATTCCAAATGCGTTCCTCCAGTCCTCATCCATAGGGCTATCACCTGTGAAAGTTTTAAGATTCTAGCTTAAATGGTCTAGGAGCAATGGTGTGACATTACAGACGAATGGACAGAGGGGCGGGAGGTATTACAATATCCCCACTTTTTCTTCGAAAAGCGCGGGGATAATATCATTTGCAGGTTTCTACCAAGAAAGAGAAAAAAAAAAATTCAACATTATAACAAGGATTTCATTGACCTAAAATATAGGAATCATAGCTTTGCATAAGGAATGTATTTAGAATATAATTTTGATTTTTGAAGCCGGAAGTCTTGAAGCTGGAAGTCATCTTTAATATCAAAATGTTACACTGTCACTGTGTATTGCACATCCAGCAGTTTTTAGACATGACACTTGTAGTAAACAGCGGTTACGGTAAACATCCTAAAATTTCTTACACTAAATGTAGTAACAAAATGGCCAGTGCAAACAGTGCAGACCCAGATCAGACTGCTCTGTTTGCCATTCCTTTTAGAAGTTCAAGAAACAAGTGCATAAAAAGCAAAATTCATACCCAAAAAATATGAACTAAAGTGTTAGAAATTTTAAGACATTTCTCGTATTCAAATTTTAGGATATGTATGGTAAGGAGTTAAGTTATCAGAATACTGAGGGTTGATATGATAAATGCAAATAGCTTGTGCATCCATAGTTTAAATAGAATCTTTTCTATTTGACGCACACTATAGCATAGCTCTAGATAAGCGGGAGTGTCAGGTAACTACTTTTCTTATTTCTCCTTGATGAGGCACTTCTACTAAGCACTCACAATATCAAGACTTTTTGGTTGAAAAAAGCCCTTATCGAGAGCTATGTTATTATACCCCCGGCATACGAAGTATGTCGAAGGGTATATAGTTTTCGTTTTTCCGTCTGTTTGTCCGTCCATCCGTTTGTACATGCGTGCATCCATATGAATTTTAACAATTTGCGTCAAAGTTTTGTGTGAAGTTTTTTCCTTTTGCATATATTTTTGAAAGCTTACACTTTAGGATGTTGATGTGTGGTTAGTGTTACTTCTAGATGATTACAGAATAGCTGACATCATTCTGCTGATTCTGCTGACCCAAGGTCAAGGTCATGGACTTAGAAAATAGTGTGATGTTTATGTCAAAGTTTTACGTGAAGTTTTTGTCTTCTGCTTGTATTTCTAAAAGCTTTGACTTAAGGTTATTAATGTGTGATTTGTACTGCTGCTGGATGATTACAGAATAGCTGACTTCATCCTGCTGCTACATCTACTGACCAAAGGTCAAGGTCATGAACTTAGAAAATTTGTGTGATTTTACATCATAGTTTTATGTGAATTATTGTGATTGTGCGTTGTATCTTTGCTATTACTTGGTTTATTTGTATGAAATGTTGAACAAGAGTTCAGTTCAGCATAATTGGACATGGGAGTCACTCTGACCTACTTTTCAGGGTCTTGTGATTTTGCCTTAAATTTTTACTTCTACTTGATGCATTTGCATGAAACTTTGCATATAAATTCAGTTCAACATGAAAAATAACTTGATAAGACAGGTGGGTCATTGTGACCTATTTTTCATGGTCCAGTGATTTTGCCTTATATCTTTACAGGCTATAGGATGGATTTGCACGAAACTTTGGATATAACTTGTTAACATGAAAAATAACCTGATAAGACTGTTGGATCACTGTGACCTACTTTTTATGGTCCAATGATTTTGCCTTGTTTCTCAAGTATATGTTGGT
The DNA here is from genome assembly GCA_964016985.1 of Anodontia alba. Taxonomy (NCBI): domain Eukaryota; kingdom Metazoa; phylum Mollusca; class Bivalvia; order Lucinida; family Lucinidae; genus Anodontia; species Anodontia alba. The sequence goes on from OZ024822.1 coordinate 55,085,003, forward strand.
CAGTGACCTATATTTTATGGCCCAGCAAATTTGCTTCATGTCTTGAAGACTATTTACTCCAGGAAAGTTGTACTTGGGATGATAGATCAGTGTCACTGAGAGACTGACATTGTAAACTATATCTTGCCTTCATTGTCATTAACTTTAAAATATTTTATAATTAAGAAATGGCGCTGGCCGGGGGGTATTCGTGACCCTCTGTCTAGTAGAGAATTTGCAGAATGAGTACAGTGAAAAACAAAACGACTGACCAGACAACTTGTCAGGTCTGGATCTTCAGTATTTTTGCTAGAGCTGAAAAGATTCACCAAAGTTACAGTGCTAATTCTTTTTCGCTGAGTTTCAATACAGTTCGGTTCCCTCAATTGTTATCATTTAGCTGCCAATTAGATCAGTAATTACTGCATGCAAAATAAATATCTCGCTTCATTAAGATCAATTTAGGATAGTTGTACTGCTGCATGAATACGTTATGCAAACTTTTAATGACTGTTCTCAACAAAAACATGTACTCATCGCAGAAAGTCTAATTGTCATTAGTTTTCACAACTTCTGAACATTCCCGAAGAAAGTTTATTCAGTCAGTAAACATTGTTATGAATATTAAAAGTACTCAAAACACTCAGGAGAATGTTGTCAAACACTATTTTATAGAATTATCAATATTCAATGCCATTTTGCAACTTAGCAATTTTGTATAAAATCAATAAGTCCAGCTCCACTGATTGAAAGGAACAGTATTCTGGACAGAACCTGTTTTTGAACATTGTATATCTAGGAAGCTTTAGTACTTGAACTTGGATGCTTATATGAGGTTCTGTTCACTGAAGAAAATGGAATAAACTTTTCACAATATGAAACTCTCACAAATATTAAACTGAGACTCTGACTGTTAATCATTTCAAAGAAACTTTGAAGTATGAAGAGCACCATAGTTGACCACTATTGTATAATCCTCATGCAGTTACTGATTATCTCAAGTCTGAAAAGTGTATCGTGATATGTATCGTATTGTGAAGCAAGGATTGCAATATGTATCATATCGTGAAGTGTGTGTGTATCATTGCAGCCCTAATTTTTGCATATGAGGAAAAATGCTAGTGTTTTTATAGCAAACCTCTAGGTATTACTTGTGAATGGATTGGATGTTTATTTGTTTCAGGACCAATCTGGGTTGAAAGTCCGCGAAGGTGATACATTAATATCCTACCTCCCTTTGGCACATTCTTATGAAAGGTTGTGTGAGGTAAGACATTGAATCAGATTTCATTGCTTTAGATGACAGTTTTCTTATTCTTCCATAAAAAAATATGGTACTCATTAATAGTACCTTGAGGAGACGCTTCTTATGAATACCCTTAATATGTTTTCATGAAGCAATAAGAAATACTGTCGACTCTCGTTATCTCGAATTCCAAGGGACTCACTGAAACACTTCGAGATATCCGTACCTCGACATATCAGAGTTGAAACAGTGAGGAAAACAATGAATTGAACAACCACATTTAACAAATGAATATGTAATTTGACTCCTAAAGTTAGAAATATATATATAAAATAATGTTGAAAAAAGGAGAAATTGCTCCTTAGGAGCAATTTCTCCTCTTTTCCACATTATTTTGTTACCTATTGTCATAGTTTCATGTTAAAACAGGGACCAGATTTTCACTTCGAGATAAGCGGTAATTCGAAATAAGCGAGTTCGAGATAACGAGGTTCGACTGTAATTTATTTGGAAACATTCTTATCTAAAGAGCTATGGAATTGAACGTAAGCAGGAACTTGTTTGTTCAGAATATGGTTAGCATTATCAAAGCTAATTCATTTTTTATGCCCCTGCCTGCCAAAGGCAGCAGTGCGACATACAGTTTCATCATAACGTTTGGTCTGTACATGCGTATGTCACATTTGTAATCAGAGTCTTAACAAATTCTTAAGTTAACATTCAAATTTACATTGACATTTACATCTGCATTTCCCTTGGAGGTCATAACTTGGGTATCTTTTATGCAAGGAAGTTTAAATTTGGTATGCTACTTACCCAGACTTAAACCTTCAACTCTGTGCCCCTGGGTCATGCACTAGAGTGGGGCTAGGGGTCAATGTATATAACAGATCAGATTGAGCATTTGCAAAACAGTTGTTGAGATTTAGACAAAGACCAAAGGGCAGGGGCATTAGTGTACTTTATACACATGTCTAGGTTTTTCATGGAGATTGATCATGAAATATTTTCTACGGTCATTCTCTCCCTTCCGCTGATTCAAGAAGGGCAGTTTTCAGTTTCTGGCGAAAGAATATGCACAATACTGGTTAACCGCTTAGAGGACTAAGCCTGCCCAGTAAACATGTGGTTAGGTAAACTGACCGCGCTCGACATGACCCCCATTGGGTTGACTGGGCCGTAAAACCTCAACACAAACAAACAAACACATGTCAAGTTACAAGATGTTTTAATGTAATACAGTTCAAACTTTATTACACTTTTTGGTATCCAAAGCTAAAAATATGCAAGTTAAGCAATCATGTATCCAAATAAAAGTGTACAGATTATTGAGAAAACTGACCATTTAAGATATTAGAATGGTTAGGTATAAGATATCTGGGCCCAGTTGTTCAAAACTAACAATGTTAGTTAACGTATCAATAAAACTTTGATCATTAAATATGGCATATATGCTAATATTTTTGCTGACAAAATGTGAGTAGCTTTTGCATTTGCAAAAGCTACTCACATTTTTTCAGCAAAAATAACTGTGATTTAGATATTTTACTTACTAGAATAGTTAACATTTTTACCACTAACGAACTAGTTAAGCTAACAATGCTTTGAACAACTGGGCCCAGTATACTAAGGGTAAACTCAGTATATGCAAACAAGCTTGTGCATCCACAGAGTCTAAACAGTCTCTGCTAAGTTCTACAAGTAGACTATTTATGGTCATATTTCTAAATAATCTATAAATTTTTGTTGGGATAAACTTTTGTGGGTCCTTCTTTAAACTTTGTTATATCAAAAACTATGATGAACCATGTTATAACAAGCTTCCCCTCCGTGATTTTGCCATTTTCTCTATATATTGAATCAAATTCAATATTGTTAATACAGTTTGAATAAAATTTCAAACCCTCTCTTTCAGGAAAATGTAAAAATATCTTCTATAGTTGTTTTATTTCTATTTTCAGGCTGTAACATATTATAATGGGGCCAAAATAGGGTTTTTCCAAGGTGATGTGAAGAAGTTAATGGATGATATTAAGGAATTAAAACCAACAGTATTCCCGTCTGTGCCTAGACTGCTAAACAGAGTGTATGACAAGGTAAAAGTTATATCAATCGGTCCCCATGCTGGTCTGCCGTCTGCACTTTGTCAGTGTTACTGTATGTTACTGTGTAAATGGGGAGAAAGGTAGGTATTAATCACCTAAAGGGGAATTTCTGCCATTTTTACAAGGCAGACAACTTTTTTGTGACTTCTGTTTGCTTTCCTGCACACGAAACCCTTCTGAGAATGGGTGTACTCTAAAAGAAAAGAATTTGCTATCAAGGGGAGCAAATGATTTCCTTTTAGAGTAGGCCCCTTTTCAGAAGAGAAGCAAAATATTTTAACACATTTGCCTCTCCTGGAAGTGTATCCTTTAAGTGGCCACCATACCTTATATGGTAAAAACACTTAAAAACCTTCTTCAGAACCAAGAAAGCTTTGAGGCTGAATCTTGGTACATAGCATCAGGGACTCAAGGTCTACCAAGTTTGTTCAAATGATGACCCTAGGTTGTATGCCACATCAACCACGCTCGACATGACCCCATTGGGTTGACTGGGCCGTAAAACCTCAACACAAACAAACATCAAGATCAGGTGTCATGTACAACACTTGGCTTGCCTTGAAAGTCAAAGCACTTAAACTTTGTGCAAACTGTCTGCTTACAGAATCACTTAATACTGCAGAATGTATACAGTGAAGGTACTGATTAGACTGAAGAGACACAGGCAGATCTGGGCCCAGTTGTTCAAAGCTAACAATGTCGTTAGTTAACGATTCGTTAAAATTTGCATCGAGTGATACGCAAATATGCTGAAATTTTTTGCTGAGAAAATGTGAGAAGCTTTTGCAGTGCAAAGCACTCACATTTTTTCAGCAAAAAATTTCAGAAAATTGTATATTGAATCTGCTAAAACAGTTAACGAAATGACCCTTAACGAGCTCGTTAAGCTAACGACGCTTTGAACAACTGGGCCCTGATGTATGATAGAGGCCCCTTTTCTCATGACTTGAATCTGTTACTCTATGATCGGATTAAACTTTGTACAAATTCCCTTTTAGACTTTGGCAGTAGTTCATGTCCAGCTTATACTTTGTGATGCATGAAGGGATTTTGAAATATTTTGATAGAAATGTACAGATCAGGTGTCATGTACAACACTTGGCTCCCTTTCTTGAAAGTCAAAGCACTTTAACTTTGCACAGACTGTCTTTATACACCTTTACCAGCTCGACATGACCCTAATGGGTTGACTGGACCATAAAACCTCAAGTCAGTCTACCAATCTATACTCATGTAGCAGTAGTTCGTGTCTTGTCCACAACATTTTGATGCATGAAGGAATTTTGAAATAATTTGACAGAAGTGTACCTCACAAGATCTTATTAAATGTAAACCTACTTTCCTGCATTGAAGGTCCAGATCATATTATGTTTCGCTTATACAGTCAAACCTAAAGCTTATACAGTCAAACCTAAAGCTTATACAGTCAAACCTAAAGCTTATACAGTCAAACCTAAAGCTTATACAGTCAAACCTAAAGCTTATACAGTCAAACCTAAAGCTTATACAGTCAAACCTCAGTGGCTCGAACATCTTTGGTTCCATGGACATTTGTTCTAGATGTGGGTAGTTCAAGCCATTGAGGGTTATTCATAGCACCAGGTTAGGAGACAAATGGGAATAATACGTCTTTTCGATCTTCTATAAAATAATGGTATGTTAAGTGTACTCATTAAAACATACAACATACAGTTTCATGATAAAATAGAAAAAATTCCTAAAATATCCCTAAGTATACCACAACCTCTTTATAACACTATTGTTTGGGTCCAAAGCATAAACTGTATTAGTTAAACAACCGTGTTATATCCAAACAAAAATATATAGATTATATTGAAAAATGACCATTTATGGTCATTTTTCAATATAATCTATACATTTTTGGGATCCAGCTTTGAACCGTGTTATATCCAAAACCATGTTATAACGAACTGTGTTATAAAGAGGTTGTAATGTATTTGTTTTCTTCAGCTATCAGAATTTCCGAGGGACTCAAACCCAAGTTTGAATTAACCACGGTAAATGAGTTATCGGTGTTTGAGTCTTTGAGGTTTTACTGTATCTGGTTCTTATCTGACCTGTGTATGGAAGGATTTTGAAACAAACTGACAGGAATATACCCAAAACCAATATCAGGAGCTACATGAACATGCAAAACTCAGCTCCCAATATAAGTCAAGATCACATTTGAACTTTGTACAAATTCCTTTTAAACTCTGTGGCAGTGGTTCATGTTCGGCTTAAAACTTTGGCTGAGACTTTGACAAGTGACCATGCTATTTTTCATTTAGTATACTATCATGGCAAACTGTACTGATGAAAAAGCTTGATGTGTTTTTTAAACCTGAAATAGAATCATTGTATAGAATCAGTTTTCTTGATGTTAGTGTAACCAGTTTTTATTCATCTGATACAGCCGGCCTCGGTGGCTCAGTTGGATGCGCCGTCCCACTGGAGACCAGGAGGTCGCGGGTTCAACCCCTGCCGAGGTCAGCAACATTCTTTCGTGGAGATTGATCATGAAATATTTTCTACGGTCATTCTCTCCCTTCCGCTGATTCAAGAAGGGCAGTTGTCAGTTTCTGGCGAAAGAATGTGCACAATACTGGTTAACCGCTTAGAGTACTAAGCCTGCCCAGTAAATATGTGGTTAGGTAAACTGACCGCGCTCGACATGACCCCATTGGGTTGACTGGGCCGTAAAACCCCAACACAAACAAAAACACAATTCATCTGATACTTTGTTAAAACACTTCTAATGAGTACCCACATTATGTTTCCATGTAGGAAAATATTAACCCATCCATCCCTGCAGACCAAAAACAGATACTAGTGCAAACATGTAGATCCTGATGAGATGGCTCATAACAAGCCATCTCATCAAGATCCACCCTGTTTGCTATTTTTGTTTTAAGTTTTGCCAGAAATCCCAGTTTGCAACAGTGGATGTGTCCAAATTCAAAGAGAGAAGAGTCTGCTTCAGAAACACAGGGGTGAAAGAGTTAGTACCTTTTCATGGAAAAAAGCATAGCTCTTGATAAGGCGCTTTTTTCAACCAAAAAGTATCTATAGTTTTCTTATTTCTCAACAAAAACATATGTTGTGGGTACTCATTAGAAGCGCCCCACAACATACGTTTTTGTTGAAAAATAAGAAAACCATGTACCTGATACCCATTCTTATCTAGACCTATGAAAAGTACCTTATCTGGAGCTGTTGACTATGCTATGCCAGTTTGTTGCAAGAAATTTTTCCTGTATTTTAAAAAGGTTATGGCTGGTGTTAGTGGCAGTGCTCTCAAGTCAAAACTTCTTAATATGGGATTGAGTTCAAAAGAAGGAGACATTAAAAGGTAAGTGATTTCTTTTCTCTGTAGTGTTTCTGCATCGGCATGGCAGAGGGGTTAGTCCTGCTGACTTTGGGTCATGAGATCCTGGGTTTGAATCCTCCTAGAGACTGAATTTAGCTATGACTGATGCTTCATTGCACAGAGCCTTTCATTATCACACTTTCTTATCTTTGGCTATAACTTACATTCTCTCAGTGTATGCTGTAGAATATAACAACTGAGCACAAAGGTCCAGGTGAAATGGTACAGATGCATAGGATGACCTGAACCTGCACATATGTTTAATGATCCATATTTGCATAATGTGATTCTGTTATCATTTTTACCCAAAATATTCAGATACCTTAACTCCTTACAATATTTGTCCTTATGTAGAATAATCCATATTAGCCCTTGTCATTCTGAATTACAGTCGACTCTCGTTATCTCGAACTCCAAGGGACTCTCTGAAATACTTCGAGATATCCGTAGTTCGGCATATCAGGTTTGCAGAATTGAGGAAAAAATAATTTGATTAACCACATTTAACAAACTGATAGGTAACTGGACTTTTGAAGTTAGAGATATATTGAAAATATTGTGGAAAAGAGGAGAAATTGCTCCTCAGGAGCAATTTCTCCTCTTTTCTACAATATTTTCCATCTGTTGTTAGGTTTTCATGTATAGGCAGGGACCAGATTTTCACTTCGAGATAAGCGGTTATTCGAGATAAGCGAGGTCGAGATAACGAGAGTCAATTGTAATTAAGATGCCACGACCACTTTTAATTGTCAGCCAATCAGATTACTTGATCCAGGTTGTTGGTACAAATTTACATACTTAATGACAAACAGTGCAGATCCAGATAAGTTTGCTTTTTCAGAAGCCAACTGATCAGGATCTTCACTGTTTGCAAAAGAAGGGCATATCCAGGATCTGCAGGACAAGGTTAGATAATACTACCTATTGAGGTGTCTAAAAACTGATTACTTGCAAACAAGGTAGACCCTGATCAGATACTGCATTCTGCAGCATCTGATCTGGGTCTGCACTATTTGCTTAGGCCTGTCTGTTCAGGTACTTAGGATAAATAAAGTAATAACATTTGTCTTTCTAGTGGTATCATACGTAACAACACATTCTGGGATAAACTGGTGTTTGGTAAACTTCAACAAAGCTTAGGAGGAAGAGTACGACTAGTCACTACAGGGTCTGCACCACTGTCCCCAAAGATACTTATGTTCCTTAGATGCTGTATGGGTTGTCCTGTAAGTATCATGATTCACATAATTAGCTCACCTAGAGCTTTGCTCCAGGTCAGCTTAGGCCGTGGTGTGTTGTCCGTCGCCTGTCCATCGTCCGTCTGTCGTTAACCTTTCATGTTTTTGACATCTCCTCCTGAACGGTAAGTCGGATTGAGGTGAAACTTAGTGGGAGGCATTGTGGCATCATGGAGATTCAGAATTGCTAAAATCATTCCGTTCCAGTATCCAAGCGGCCATCTTGAAATTCTTCAAACGACATCTCCTCCCAAACCGTAAGTCCGATAGGGCTGAAAATTGATAGGAGGCATCACAGTGAGACAGAGATTCAGAATTGCTAAAATCATTCTGTTCTGATATCCAAGATGGCCACCATGGTGACCATCTTGAAATTCTTCAAAGGACATCTCCTCCTGAACCGTAAGTCGGATTAAGCCAAAACTTGATGGGAGGCATCACAGTGACACAAAGCTTCAGAATTGCTAAAATTGTAACGTTCCGATATCCAGGTTGGCTGCCATGGCGGCCACCTTGAAATTCTTCAGATGACATCTCCTCCATAACCTTAAGTTGGATTGAGCGAAAACTTGATGGGAGGCATCACAGTGACACAGAGATTCAGAATTGTTAAAATAGTTCAGTTCCGATGTCCAAGATGGCCGCCATGGCGGCCAACTTGAAATTCATCAAACCACATCTCCTTCCAAACCGTAAATCCAATTGAGCCAACACTTGATGGGAGGCATCACAGTGACATAGAGATTCAAAGTTGCTAAAATCATTCCATTCTGATATCCAGGACGGCCATTTTGAAATTCTTCAAATGACATCTCCTCCCAAACCATAAGTCGGATTGAGCCAAAACTTGATGGGAGGCATCACAGTGACAAAAAAATTCAGAATTGCTAAAATCGTTCCCTTCCAATATCCAAGATGGCCGCCACGGTGGCCATCTTGAAATTCTTCAAACAACATCTCCTAAACTATAAGTCTGATTGAGCTGAAACTTGATGGGAGGCATCACAGTGACACAGAGATTTAAAATTGCTAAAATCGTTCCATTATCCCATGGCGGCCATCTTGAAATTCTTCAAACGACATCTCCTCCCAAACCATAAGTCAGATTGTGCCAAAACTTTATGGGAGGCATCACAGTGACACAGAGAGTCAGAATTGCTAAAATCATTCCGTTCTGATATCCAGGGTGGCCGCCACAGTGGCCATCTTGAAATTCTTCAAACAACATCTCCTCCCAAACCATAAGTCAGATTGAGCCGAAACTTGAAGGCATTGGAGTGTTATAGAGTTCAATTGCTAAAATAGTTCCGTTCTGATATCCAAGATGGCTGCCATAGTGGCCATCTTGAAATTCCTCAAACGGCATCTCCTCCCAAACCTTAAGTTGGATTGAGCAAAAACTTGATGGGAAGCATCACATGGACACAGAGATTCAGAATTGCTAAAATCATTCCGTTCCGATAGCCGCCAAGGGGCCATCTTGAAATTCTTCAAACCATAAGTCAGATTGAGCCAAAACTTGATGGGAGTCATTGGAGCATTATAGAGATTCCGAATTGCTAAAATAGTTTTGTTCTGATATCCAAGATGGCCACCATGGCAGCCATCTTGAAATTCTGCAGATGACATCTCCTCCCAAACCGTAGATCCGATTGAGCCAAAACTTGATGGGAGGCATCGAAGCGACATAGAGATTCAGAATTGCTAAAATTGTTCCATTCTGATATTCAAACGACATCACCTCCCAAACTGTGTTGGAACTTGATGGGGAGCATTGGAGCGACATAGAGATTCAGAATTGCTTAAATCATTCCGTTTGGCTATCCAAGATGGCCACCTCTTGAAACCACATCTGCTCCCGAACCCTAAGTCAGATTGAGCCCAAACTTGGTGGGAGGCATTGGGGCCACATGGAGATTAAGAATTGCTAAAATCATTCCGTTCCAATATCCAAGATGGCCGCCATGTCAGCCATCTTGAAAATTTTCAAACTACACCTCCTACAGCCATCTTGAAAGTCTTCAATTGTTATCTGCTCCTGAACAGTAAGTCGGATTGAGTGGAAATGGTGGAAGGCATCGGGGCATCATAGAGATTTAGAATTGCTAAAATGGCAGCCATCTTGAAAATCTTCAAATCACATCTGCTACCAAATGGTTAGTCTGATTGAGCTTAACCATGATGGTAGACATTAGGGTGTTGTGGAAATTCAGAATTGCTTAAGTCCATCTGTTCCAATGTCCAAGGTGGCTGCCATCTTGAAATTCTTCAAACCACATCTCCTCCCAAACAGTAAGTCAGGTTGAGGGGAAACTTGATGGGAGGCATCGGGGTGACATGGAGATTCAGAATTGCTGCATCATTCAGTTCCAATATTCAAGATGGCGGCCATGATGGCAAACTATCTGATAGCCAAGATGGCTGCCATGGCACTCAGCCATGGCACAGTGTAACATATCATGATCAGCCTAATCCAGGTGAGCGATTTCTGGCCCACTTGGGCCTCTAGTTCAGAGAAGCTCTCTAGTGCATTTGAATTGTAACTGAAGGAAAGGTCCTTAAGCCGTATGTGAATAGTTCAGCCTGCACAGCAATGCAGTTAGTTCATAGCCATCTGTCTTCACTCAATATACTGCAGTATGTAGTCATTCTGTTAGTGGGCAATGAAGGCCTCGATAAACTTGCAAATACACAGGCTGATCTGTGCCTTCCTTTTCGGCATATGAAATTAAAGTGGTTTAAGCATGCTGTGCATGATATATTAACAACAAAGACCCTTACTGATCTTGGGAACAGTACAGTCTTATCAGTGCATTTGTTGTATGCCTGTGAAGACTGCTAGATGGTGTAGAAGCTACTGGAATAAAAATGATTTGAGCCTTCCTTGCTTACATATGTATAAAGCTTTTTTTTTCTCTTTTTGTGTCAATTTTCTAGTTTCCTAATTCTCTCTTATTTAAAGGCTTCCAAACAATATAATCATTATTTTTATTAGGCTATAATTTACCATAAAAACCCTAAGTATTGGGACAGATAGACCTTTGCAAACAGTGTAGACCCAGATCAGATGCCACAAAATGTGGCATCTGATCAGGATCTACACAGTTTGCCATACATATAGCAATAATTTAGACACATCAATTAGTAGAAGATTGGACTATTTCAAATTTTAGTATGGTAAGTAGAGAAGATGTCCCAATAGGGTAAATACGGTAACCTTGGCCTGTTTTGCACAGCTCTAGATAAGTGATATAACATAAAGCAGTAATATAAAACATAGCAGGAAAAAAAAATTCAGTCTTTGGTGGATTTGAACCCTGGCCACCCAGGTGAAAATCCAATGTTCTAACCTCTGAGCTATAGAGTTGACTCCAGGGGGTGGTCGGGTGGTGCGAAGGTGTCGTTTATCTTACGTTACTGGGGATCCAACTGATATTGGCGTATAGTTGGGCAAGGCCTGCTATCCTTGTAGCAGGTAAGGGTAGAGGGGAATGTTTTTATTTCTTCTGTTTCTTCACTTTCATTCCTGTTCCTCTTTCTTCTCTGTCCCTCTCTTTCATCTACTCTACTATCTCTTTTCTCCCTTTCTCTGGGAGACGACACAAAATGACCCACAAGGGTTAACGTGTTGTGAAATCCCAACACAGTCAAAAGAGTCGACTCCCTGGTGCATTTGTCAGAGATTCAGTATATACCGACAAGCGCTGCATAACATGGAAGGTAGAAGTGATTGGAAGTAATAATAAGACACTTTTTTTAATTAAAATGTGTAGATATTTTCCTTATTTCTGCATGAAAACATATGTCATGAGTACTGATTAGAAGCTGCTTGATGAGATACTTGACACAATGAGTACCTACAAAGTATGTTTTTTTGGAGAAATGAGAATACCCCTTTTATCTAGAGCTGTGGTTCTTCATAGCTTCAGATAAAGCATTTTTTTTTCAACCAAAAAGTATTGATAGTTTTCTTATTTCTCCACAAAAACAAAACCATTTGTTGCGACTACTCATTATCCAGCCAAGGCACTTCTAACCCATTATGGAGAGATAAGACAAATGTTTACCTGATACCCTTTATCATCCTTTGGTACATTGAGAAAACTTCCCTTATGCTGTGTACAAACATCAAAGCAAAGCATGTGCATTCATACAATTAAAGAAAGATCTTTACTATACACTATTTAGGCTTTAAGATTCCGCAGCATGTAAATTTTGGGTATGAAGACATTTATAGCCCTGACTAGACTTTATGGATGTATAGGCTGATTTGAGCTTTAATGTGTTCACATGACTCTTTTGTACAGGTATTAGAGGGTTATGGTCAGACCGAGTGTGGAGCAATTTGCTGTCTACAGATGCCAGGAGATGGCAGTATTGGTAAGCTCTTTTACAGAAGCTCTCAATTTTTTGTCTACCCAGCTTGATTTAACAGTGAAGGGAATGGATACACTATCAGGGAGGGAGGTAACTCTGTTAGATTTGTTTTGTCCCCCTTCTGAAAAGTGGTCTACTCTACAAAGGAAAGGATTTGCTCCACGATCTTTTCCTTTTAGAGTACACTGATTTTCAGAACAGGAAAGTAAACAGGAAGTCACAAAAGTTGTCTCTTCTGTAAAAAATGGTCTTTAGCCACCTTAACCATGCTGAACCCGGATATATCGTGCCTTTGCAAACAGTGTAGATCCAGATCAGTTGGCTTCTTTGCCATTAAGCAGTGGATTTATAGCAGCAATTCAGATCAAGCAATCTGATTGGCTGAAAATTAGAAATGGGCATGGCATCTTTATTCAGCATGACAAAGGTTAATACAATAAATGGAAAACAGTTTCATGTTTTTCGCTCTTTAGAAATTGTCGCTGAAGGCAATTTTTCTGCTTTTATAAAGGATGAATCATATTTGGGGAAAATTATTGTAAAAATAAGGTTAATCACTGTTTTTATGGGGTGTATAGGATGAGGGAACAAGAAAAATATGATTGTCATCTACTTTTGTAGTGAGCGCATACTAAGGTTTTATACTTGCCTTTGTCTGTTTGTCTATTCCCTTCACTTGAATAGAGCCACAGCTGAGTTTGTTGAATGTTGTGCATTCATGAGGTCATAGGTCATACTGAAAACAATAAAACTGGTATAGCTGAACTATTGCTTAGTACTCGGCATAGAGCAGATCTACAGCTAGTTGGCCCAGTATTGGTTTATTGATATTGGATATATTATTGTGCCAGTAGTCAGAGCATAATACATTGGAACCACTTTATAGAGGAGTTCATCATAAGACGCTTTCAGGTAGAAGACAGTACCCAACAAAAATATATAGATTATACAGATATAAATGACCATTTATGGTCATTTTTCTATATAATCTGTACATTTTTGTTTGGATACAACACAGTTATTGAGCTTACATGGTATTTGCTTTGGATCCCAGCAATAGTGTTAAAAAGGAGTTGTGTACATACAGTTTAGTAGTAATATGCTTGATTGTTGAAAATAATGTTAAACCACGCATATACATCTGTCAGACTTCATTGCTATTTTTTTTTTTTTTTTTTTTTTAAGAAAATATGGTTTAACATTTCATGGCAATTGTCTAGGCGTACAATTCATACTATATATCAAACTTTTTTTTTTTTTTTTTTTTTTTCAGAAACCTTATTTTGTCTGAAAATAATAAGGATCTGTCTGTTCCAGTTTTGAATTGCCTGTATCTTTGTAGTTTGTGTAGGAAAAATAAGGCATCTCATTACTGCATAGTTGTTCATGTGACCTGAAACAAGTATGATATATTATTTGGATAGGGTGGTGATTGGCGTAAGAATCTTTCTTTTCTTGACTGTCATTTGCATTTTTTTTCATCCTCCTGTATTTCTATCTTTCCTGTCATGCACTAACTTTTCTGTCCCTTTTCTCACTTTCTTTGAGTGATTACACAAAATGACCAACAAGGGTTGACATGTCATTAACCAATTGTAGACTGAATGAACTCCCCACACTATATATTGGTAGATTCTAATATCGATTTTAGGTATGTCAGGCTATATGATGTAGATATTCCTAGAAAAAAATGGTTGAACCATTTGCAAACAGTGAAGACCCTGATCAGATGCCGCATTCTGCGGCATCTGATCTGGGTCTGCACTGTTTGCCAAATACCCTTTTAGGGGTTTCCAGACTACAGTGGGTAAAACAAGAACTCAAGCAAACATATTGTTTTGATGCAAATGACTCTCAAGAACTGAATAATTGTTAAAACCAAACTCATCATCTTTGCTGTTAACCCATTTATGCTGAGTGAACTCTTCTACCTTAAGTCATTGGACTGGTTCATTTCCAACAGAAGAGGCATCTGGTTAATTATAATTACCATGTTTTATAGAAATTCCTGTGTTTAATGCAAACAGTGTAGACTCAGATCAGATGCCACATTCTGAGGCATCTGATTTGGGTCTACACTGTTTGCCAATGTCCCTTTCGTGGAATGCTTGGCATAAAGTTGTCTTTATTTTCTGAATGACTAGGTGATGTTGGACCACCACTAAGATGTAACTATATCAAGTTAGCTGATGTACCAGACATGAACTACATGGCCGCTGATGGCAAAGGAGAAGTAAGTTTGTCTTGAAGATTCTGGTAGGAGACAAATAGTGTATTTTGGAATTTGAGGAGGTTTAACATCGGCTCATTTGATAGAAAGATTATCCAAAATTGTATTGCAGTTTTTCTAAAATGGATATTCGCAACATCAGAACCCATGATTTACTTCCCACAACACTCCAGAATAAGAAAGTTGTTGGTTTTACTGCCACTATATGGGTATTATTGACAAGATGAAGGAGCCGTAGTACCTATATTTGTAACAATAAATATTCCAGTACATTTGATCTGCTTTTGTACCATAAACACTTCTTACGTCTTATTTCTTCAATAAACAGGGAGGTGGATGCTGCCATTTTAGACATGTGAAGTTGTGATATGCAGCATTACAGTTATATTTCTGATAGGAAATCCTAGAATTACTGTTGCAAAGATTTGACACAATCTAGTCTGATCTTGTGTTGCATTGATTAGTACATTAGGATGATGTTTTAGGCGTGACAGACTGAACTGTATGCTGAGGCCTGTTGGTCCAAATATTTAGGATAAATATGGTACTTTTATCTGTTTTCATTGGCTTCATTAAAGTAGCATTGTTCATAAATCTGGATTCATATTCAAAAGTTCTAATAAGCTGTTATGGTTACATGTGTATTTGTAAATTGTATGTTTTATATAATATTACAGACTTTGTTGTAATTATAGATATGTATAAAAGGACCAAATGTTTTCCAAGGCTACCTGAAAGATCCTGAGAAAACTAAAGAAGCAATTGATGCAGATGGTTGGTTACACACAGGTGATGTTGGAGAATGGACTCCGGTAAATGCATAATTTTTTGTAATGCTTGTCGCTATAGTCAACAGAAATAATTGTGTCAGAGAGATCATAAATATAAGTTTTCTTGGAGATGTAAAAAGAAAAAGATCAAAATACATGTACCATTATAAACCTAACTATCGAGACAGATGGTCTGAGCAAATTGTGTAGGATCTGATTGGGGGATTTATGCTGTTTGCAACTCATCAAGCTGGTTTACACATTGAAAGGTACATGTAGTAAAATGGACTTGTTAGGACAAATATGCTAAGGAGTTAACAGAGGACTTGTAAAGGAGGAGTATTTGGTGATAATTCTGGAATAATTCTTCTTATTTCTGCATAAAAGCATATGGGCGCTTCTAATGAGTACCATAACATATGCTTTTATGCAGAACTTCTGAAAAATCCATAATTATCACCAAATCCCGTAATTATCACCAAATACTCCACCTTAACAATTTCTCTGAGTTAAGCTGACCCAATATTTAGGGGAAATTTAGGGTAACAACTTAAATAACATCTCTAGATATTATTTTGAATGCTGTATATCTATATATGATATGAAGCTCACTCAGGCATCAGTTACATTTATTAAGCATCTAATACTACTGTGACAATGGCAGGCTTGCACTTCTCCTCAGTCAAGTTACTACTGTGATTGTACACTTCTTGGACACAACTTCAGGTTTTTTTTAACTAACCTTTTTAATGTATTGTGGGTACTCTGTAAAAGCGCATTGCCAAAGTGCTTGTAATTAGTACCCATATTTTCATGGATAAATAAGAAAAATAATTTCTTATACTCCTCTTATCTGGAGCTATGCAGAGAATAACCAATTTATAGACCTATGCCACAGTCATCATTTTCTGTTGTTTTCATTTTAGGCTGGTTGTGTGAGGATCATTGATAGGAAGAAACATATATTCAAACTAGCCCAGGGAGAATATATTGCTCCAGAGAAAATAGAGAATGTGTATGTCAGATCACCCTTAGTCGCTCAAGTTTTTGTTCATGGAGATAGTTTAAAGGTAAAGTCACTATCCTTGTAGTATCTCATCTTGGAAAGATGGGTATCTAAGCAAAAAGTGTTGTGCTAGATCAGAATGCTCATAAAGAAGTAATCCAATAAACTGACACTGTTTTCTGTTTAAGCTTAAAAGAGAAATATCATCAGGTAGTCAGATGGATTTGTTCAAGTTTTAAAGTAAGTACAATGAGGAGTTTTGATATTGGAGTATATTTTGGATATTAAATTACAGTGTCATGATGAAATAAAAACAGTGTCTTGACAGATTGTTTAACAGTTTAAGGGGGCTAGACACACATGGTAAATTTTCCACAATTCTTTACAAGGTAAACAACTTTTGTGACTTTCATTTAGATTTCATGCACACCAGTCCCCTTCTGAAAAGGGACTTATTTTAAAAGGGAAGAATTTGCTCCTTAAGGTAGCATTTTTTTTTTTTTCCTTTTCCCTTCTCAGATGGGAGCAAAAACAGTTTTGACAGAGTTGCCTCTACTGAACATGTACATCTGTTCCCCCCGGGAGCAAAATCTTTCCTTTAATAGTGACCTTTTTTGAGAAGGGATTAATCTATATACAAAAATAGCTTCCCTTAAAAAGGGAGGCAAATTCATCCTAGAGAGCTGTCTCTTAGAGGTGTATCCATATAGCTTGAGTGAGTCCACTGACAAGAAAACCTACCTTGATAGACAACATATTTGACCTAATTACTGCACAGGACACTTAGGTTTTTCAAAATTACTGGGAAAACTTGCAGTAAAATATGTCTCCTCCTATACTAAGGGTGCAATTTAAAAAAGAACAGCAAAGGACTTGTCTAATGATGCTAAAGCAGTGTTTTTGTGTTGTTTTTTATTCCCTGATTTTCTTGCCTTTATAAAGAAGTAGACAAAAAATACACTGACTGTAATCTGGAGATTATGGAATAGTTTGACTGTGCGCTTATATGGGTATGTGCAGTAATTAGGTCAAATATGGTATGTGACCAGTATGTTCACTTGCACATTCTAGTCAGGATTGTCCATCATACGCATTTGAGCCTGGGAAAAGGTGTCTTTGGGCATATGCAGAGTTACAGGCCAGTTCAATATGTATTTCAGTGCAATATGTATAATCAGTGCCATTGTTGCCCTTCTACAGCATTGTTGCATACTGCAGAATACACTGCAACCTCTTTATAACATAGTTCGTTATAATATGGTTTTGGATATAATGCGGTTCAAAGATGGATCCCAAAAATGCATAGATTATATTGAAAAATGACCATAAATGGTCATTTTTCAATATAGTCTATACATCTTTGTTTGGATATAACAAGATTGTTCAAATAACATGTTTTTTTTTGTTATGGACCTCAACAATAGTGTAATAAGGAGGTTGTGGTGTATGTTGCTGTACATATGGCAAAGGTTCTTACCAGATTGTGTCAACTTGCTGGCTGACCTGGATTATTTACTGTTTGTATATGCTTCAAACACCTCTCTTCTCATGGTTTGGCTCAGTTTCTAAAGAGTATACAGTCAAACCTCAGTGGCTCGAACATCTTTGGGACCATGGGAATTTGTTTGAGATATGGGTAGTTCAAGCCACTGAAGGTTAATCATGGCATCAAGTCAGGAAGCAGATGGTGATAATTTAGGGAAATCTTTTTGATCTTCTACACAACAATGGTATGTTGAGTGTACTCATTAGAATTGCCTCGTAGAGGCAATTCTAATGAATACAAACTGCATACAATTTTATGATAAAAAACCCTAAATACACTGCAGTGCCGTTACAACGCGGTCACTTAAAATACAAAAACTGTTATAACACGGTTGGTCTATGGCTCCGATTTTTTTTTTTTTTTTTTTTTTTTTGCAGTTTTTTCCCCAGTTTTGAAAATTTTGCCCTTTTTCCACAGAGCTATCAGAAGAATTTCGCAGGGATTCAAAAATGATTTCAAATGAGCCATGCTAAACGAGCCATCGGTGTTCGAGCTTTAGAGGTTCAAATGTGGTTCATGTTGAAAACAGTAAAGAGTGACCAAATTGCATGGATTGTTGGTTAGATATGTTATATGGAACATTTAGAAAGTTACCATGTGAATATATTGTCTGATATTTTCAGTCTTGTATAGTGGCTATAGTAGCACCTGATCCAGAAACCATACCAAAGTATGCTGCTGACAAGTTAAACTTGAAAGGAGAAATGCCTGAATTATGTAAAAGTGAGGTAAGTGTTCCAGAGCAGAGTTTTTGAGAGGTCACAGCTACAGATAAGAGAAGTGTCCACAAAATTATTTTACTTATTTCTTCCCAGAAACATGGGTACGCTAAATTTCCCAAAATTTTGAACATTTTATTCCATACTTTTTATACCTAGCCTTATGATAGTGGCGGGGTATTATAGTATCACGTTGGACATCCGTGTGTCTGTCCATCCGTCATTTGTATGTCCGTCCATCCATTTTTCGTTACCAGATGATAACTTGAGTAAACATCAATGGATTTTCACTATACTTGGTATGTGCATTGATATTGTGGCGATCTGGTTTGGGATTGCTAATGGGCAAATTTCATCAAATATTTACGTACGGTAGATTTCCTATTAGTTCGAACACACGAATAATTCGAACACCCCTTACTGTTTTGAAATCACCTCCCGAAAATTGCTCTTTTAGTCCGAACAGTCACGTATTTTTGTCAAACTCATTTTTAAATAGTTCGAACACGTGAAGTACAATTCACAAACTGTATATGTATAGTTCGTTGATGAACATTACGTACCTCGAATTTCCGTGTGCAATCCGATGAAAAAAAATGATACACATGAATTGTTACACACACACAAAAAAAAAAAAAAAACTTAATTTAACAAAGAAAGCAGTCACCAACAAAAGTACCTCGCCGCTTATATGACTGATCAAAATAGTGACCGAAGCACTCGGGTCAACGCATTCTCGCAGGCAGTTGAAAATTTATGTAATTTGTAAAGCTGATTCTGAAGAGCCTAAAAACAAATCAGAATTCGTTTTTTGAAAGCGCAGACTCATCTGGGTCTCTGTATTTTGCAATGGTTATAAGGTACAATTTTCCTCGTTGCTATTCTGCAGGTGGTCATTAAATACTGAAACCAAAAAAGGTATCTTACCGATTGTAGAAAAAAAAAAAAAAAAAAAAAAAAGCCAAAAATAGGGCAGGGTGTCACATCGGTTTATTCCGATCAGGACCTACTCTGTTAGCTTGACAGAGTTTGCAGGGCCTAGAAACAGAGCGTCGTTTCAAACAGTCAATGCGCAGGCTGGTCCAGGTCATTGTATCTTGCCCAAAAAGTAAGTTACTATTTTGCGGATCATGAGTCTACCTCTGCATGAATCCCATGCAGCGTCCCACTGACAGGCTTACAATATTTCTGTTCCGACAAGTCAAAAAAAGTACCTTATCGCAAATATGAAAAAGGAAGATCCAGATTAATGTGCTCATATGCGCAGTCCGGTAAGTCTATTTTATTTATTGTGCATACTTACAAGGCCTGACATTCTATATGTATAATATTAGCGGTTTTATTATTCTGAGTAGCCTGCGCAGCCGATCTGGTTGCGATTAATTTGTATGAACAAAATAAGGTCTGTTTATCACAGTTCAAATTTCTAGTAACATCAAAGGGATTATAAAAGTGGCCGATTCCTTTGATGGCAATAGGTTTGTTCATCCGTCAATCTTGTGGCTAGTTGGTGAATGTGTCATTGAAATGTATATGATTAACCTTTACAGCTCTGTGGGCTAATTCAGCAGACGACAACTTGATCACATTTTTCCAAGAAAACTGAATTTGACATTTCATGCAAAATGTCTTCATTGGAGATAACTTGCATGAAATGTCAAACCTGATTTTGGGACATATATGCATCAGAAAAAAATATTTCTGAAGTAATTTTGCCCGGAGTGCTAAGAGTTCAGTCTTTTTTTTTTTTTTTTTTTTTTTTTTTTTTTTTTTTTACATCTAATTTCCTTACCCGTTTTACCTAATGGACCAATCCGAAAAGTCTGTGCAATTATTTCCCGTGTTCATTATAAGGAAAAAAACGAATTGGTTTTAGTGTTCCTCGGGGATGGATAACATTTTGGAACATAATGTGATTTTAATTAGTCTGGATTAGTAAATTTCTGTCAATGGACGAAGGTAAACATTATAGCTTTCTTCCTGCTTCGATGATCGGCACTTTCCGTGACCACGTGGCACCACCGGACTTGCCGAAAATACCGATATGGCCGAAGATCTTGATAATATAGACGGGTCTGGTTTTTGGGGGCATTTTTTTTTTTTTTTTTTTTTTTGTGGAAAAATCACAGACTTATAGGCGGGGCGGATTAATACAGTAACCGCAATGGACAGAACCAGGTTGATCCCCGCGGAAAAAAAAAATAAATCGGATATTGCGGGAAAAAAAAATGAGTCGCGGCGATTTTTGCGGGTCGGTCAGAGCACAGCAAACTTACAAAAGTTTAAGGATGGCCTTAGTTCTTCTTTTACATCCAAGAAGCCCAATTCGTTTTAGAGTAAATAAATTTCTGTCCGCTGAAATGAAAAGACCCGCAGAGAATAGCGGGAGACCAAAATGCACTGAAAAGCCGGTAATCAGTGTTTTAGCATCGGTGAATTAGCGCTTTATAATTATCGCTTAACCCTTTAAGAGCCAAGCAAAATTTGTAGCTGACAAAATTTTTATTTTTTAGCCATTATTATTTTTTTATCAGAGAAAAAAGTTTTGACATTTCATGTGAAGCATCTGCTTGACTGATGATTCACAAGAAATCTCAAGGCTTAGTTCTCTGAAAAACTTAAAAGTAAAACTGTTTTCTGCTGCAGTTGTGATTGGCGCATTAAGGGTTAAATGCCCTTTACACGCTCTTGCATTTCTAATTCAACAACTTATCTGTATCTCCGTTAACCCTTAAACCGCCAGTCACAACTGCAGCAAACAACATTTTTTACTTTTTCTTATTTGTCAGAGAAATTAAGCCCTGACATTTCATATGAATTGTCTACTTGGTAGACAATATTGGTAGACAATTCACATGATATGACAAGACTTGTTTTCTCCGAAAACAGAAAAAATAAATACCACAAATTTTGCTTGGCACTTTAAAGGTTAAATGTCTTCACAACCTATGTTAACATCAAAGCGTTTTCGGCTCCGATTTCATTCATACATGACACGAGGGCCTTTACAGTTATAGCTGATTGACTGCCACTATAAACTAACCCTTGAAGCGCTAAGCAAAAATTTTAGCAGACGACGTTTTGATTTTTTTTATTTATTTAAAAAAAAAGTGAAATTAGAGAAATGAGTGATGACATTTCGTTCGCAGATGATTCACATGAAATGGCAAGACTTTATTGTCTGAAAAAAGTAAAATAAACAAATAAAATAAAATAAATAAATAGAATTTTTTCTGCTGCAATTGTGATTGGCGCTCTAAGACTTTGTTTAAACTGTACAGAAGGCATGCGGTAGAATGGAAAATAATCTTTAAAGCGCCAAGCACATTTTGTAGCAGACAACATTTTGAATTTTTTATTCTTTATTATTATTTTTCTTGACACTTCATGTGAAGCATCTGTTGGGCGGACATTTCACATGAAATGTCAACTTGTTTATCTGAAAAATAAAAAAAAAACTCAAAATGTCATCTGCTGCAGACGATTCACCTGAAATGTCAAGACTCAAAATCTCCGAAAAAAAAAAATAAATAAATAAATACAAGTTTTTTTTTTTTTTGCTGCAGTTGTGATTGGCGCTATTTGGATTAATTGTACAGAAGGCAGCGCTAGATTGTATATTAACCCATAAAGCGCCAAGCAAAATTTTTTTTGTTGTTTATTATTATTTATTCTTCAGAGAAAATAAGTCTTGAAATTTCATGTGAAGCATCTGCTTAGGAGATGATTCACCTGAAATGTCAAGACTTTATTCTCTGAAAAAAATAAAATAAAATAAAATAAATAGAAATAAATTAAAAAAGATTATTTCTTTTTTTGCTGCAGTTGTGAATGGCGCTTTAAGGGTTAATCCGTGTTAACACGGTTTCGCCAGCTGACTGCAGGTGCTATTTTAAGCATGTTAGTTCTTACCATGCTATGGGCAAATTTAGCAAACGACAAACTGATGACAGTTTTCTATTTTTGTCCTAGAAAATAGCAGCCGACTGTTCATGCAAATAGTCTCATCGGGAGACGAATTGCTTGAAGTGTCAAATTGTGTACACTGAAAAAAAAATATAAGAAAAATGTTATCAGTTCGTTGTCTGCTGAATCGGTAAAGGTTAACAAGGTCAACAAGTATGTTTCACAGAGATTACCCGTGAGCAAAAATCTGGTGTCCGAAAAAGAAAAAGGGATCTTACAAGAATTATTCGCAACCCGATCGGCTGCGCAGGCTTTTCAAAATAATAAAACTGCTAACATCTTGCGTAAAGAATACCTGTCCTTGTAAGTATGCACTATAAATAAACTAGACCCTTATCGGACCGC
This sequence comes from Anodontia alba, assembly GCA_964016985.1. Classification (NCBI taxonomy): domain Eukaryota; kingdom Metazoa; phylum Mollusca; class Bivalvia; order Lucinida; family Lucinidae; genus Anodontia; species Anodontia alba. Next base: position 55,107,900 of record OZ024822.1, read on the forward strand.
GCCGACTTGTCTGGATCAGCAATTTTCGCGTTTTTAATAAGGTGCGCTTTTTACTAGTCAGAACACTGGGATTTTCCGGTAGACTCGTGAAACGCAAAATGGTTACTTCTTGGGCAAGAAACGATGGCCTAAATCAGGCTGCGCATAAAAACATTTCTAAGTCCTGTTAACGCTGTCAAGCAAACTGTTGGTCCTGACCGGAATAAGCGGATGCGACAACTGCTGCCCTATCATAGTTATTTTTTTGTTTGTTTGTTTTGTTTTAGTTGGTAAGGTACCTTTTTTCAATGACCGCTTTCCGTTATGCAAGCGATTAGTTTGATGTTTTTATAGACGGTTTTTGATGATCGCCTTAGACAAGTGTCGTGTGTCACGTCCGCACCAAAGTCTAAGGAATGTTGAAATGCATAGTATACGGATGACTTATTACAAATAAAGACAATTATCCGCATCAAAATGATAATGTTACTCTGTAATTGAAGAACGTTTAGAGTGACGTCAATTGTTTATGATTATGACCAGGCTACTCTTTTCTGAGGATAAGAAGAAAGTGACATAGAATGTTTTTGTTATTGAAAATAGTCCATTGTTAGGGAATTCGCACAACCATGAACAATTATCGGTAAATACCGCGAGTTACGTTCTAGTTCAATCAACAGTGGGAAAATAGCTCAAATCGTCGACACATCACACAGGGACTGATGGTTAGTTATTGATTTTTTTTTATCATGCTCGTTCAGTTTTTATCGGAGATTTTCCGCAATTTAAAATAGTTCGAACAGTGTTTTTTTTCTGAAACTGATTTTCGTATAATTCGAACACCCGGATCAATATTTATTTTTTACCTGTTCGAACTAAAGGGAAATCTACCGTAGTTATCTGCCTGCAACAAGACAATGGTGGGGTATTATAGTTTAATGTTTTTATTTGGCCTGATATTTGCTTTTGTATAATTGTTAAAATGTAGACCCTGATCAGACTCCCGTTTAGGAGTAGTCTGATCTGGGTCTGCACTCTTTGAATATACAATTTTATCAGACACTTAGGTGTACAAAATTTTAGGACATTAACTGTACTCATTAGAATTGCATTGACAAGGTGCTTCTAATGAGTATCTACAGTATGTTTTCAGGGAGGGATAAGAAATATATTAGTACATACACATTTTGGTTGAAGAAAAGGTCTTAACTGGAGCTATGGATGGGATTACAGTTTGTGCATTGAACAGTCATAATGTCGAGGGTTGAGCGCAAGACTAGCGTAAGTCAGATGGTTGTTTTTCCCCAAACCTAATCTCCTCACCATGAAGGCGTTATGAAGATTACAACATTTCTTTCTGTAAACAATGAAAATTTAGGTGCCATTGCTCATATGATATGAGCAATGGCACCTAAATTTGCATTGTTTACAAAGGGGTCCAAGTTGCCCCTAAATAAGGGTTTCAAAAATATGTTTGAGTTACCATAGTCTTGCGCTCAACCCATGATGTATGGAAGGCTAAGAACTTTAAATGGCCAGTCAATTCCAAATTCTGTACTTGCTTTTGTTTTACTCACAAAGCAGCAGGATGGTTAGCCAGGTTTGAAATGCAGATTTCATCATTTTGCGCCATCCATTGTTTTGAGTTGAATGCCCTGTACTGATAAACATGTAAACTGGTCCAGAGACAAGGCAGTTAACCCATTTTAGACTGAATGAACTACCCCCACACTATATAATGGAAGAGGCTGGCTTTGCGGGTCAGTTTGATGCACATCAGACTGGTGATCAGAAGGTTGCGGGTTGGAACCTTGAAGGGTCGGCAACATACTTTCGTGGAGTGTGATCATGAAATATTTTCTACGGTCATTCTCTCCCTTCCGCTAATTCAAGAAGGGCAGTTGTCAGTTTCTGGCGAAAGAATGTGCACAATACTGGTAAACAGCTCAGAGGACTAAGCCTGCCCAGTAAAAGTGTGGTTAGGTAAACTGACCACGCTGGACATGACCCCATTGGGTTGACTGGCCCTTAAACCTCAACACAAACAAAATAATGGAAGACATCAATTTTAGTTTTAGGTATGTCAGGCTAATTGAAAATAAGTTTAGCCGGTATGAGATCTGCCATATGTGCAGCAAGCCAGCTACCTGGAAAAGGGGCCCACTGATGTGGATGTTGCCCCTGTACCTGCACATTAATCAAAAATCTGTTGATGATGATGATGATGATGATGATGATGATGGTATGATCAAAACAAAATCCAATAATGTTTTGTATAAATCATTATGATGGTATTTCTTCCATGTGCTTACTCTTTCTGTCTCCTTATTTATAGGACTTAAAGAAAGCTATCTTAGAAAGTATGACAGATGTTGGTAAAAAAGCAGGTCTTACATCTTTTGAACAGGTTAGTAGCACTATAGTAATGTCAGGCACTTTTTGGCATCTGCTATGTTAACATTTTTGGTTAAAATATTAAATAAGGTGATACCTGCTGTCAGATGACAACTTATTATTATTATTTTTTTTTTTTTTTTTTTTTTTTCCTTAGCTCTCAAGCATCCTCCAGTATCATCCTGCTTGGGACTCTAGTTGTTATTTGGAATGAAACTCAACATTTGCAACTAGCTCTCCTATTCTAATGTGGTAGCTGTTTGGAAAAATGTAAATCTGTTTGCAGACCACGTTTCTGTCTAGTAGTAATTTAACCCTTGTCCTGCTGAATAAATTAAGAAGCCACACCCACTTCTAACTTTCAGCCAATCAGATGACTTGATCTGGGTTGTTGCTATAAATTCACATACTTAATGGCAAACAGTATAGATTCAGATCAGTTGGCTTCTTCAGAAGCCAGCTGATCTGGATCTACACTGTTTGCAAATGCAGGGTATATCCGGGTTCAGCAGGACAAGGGTTAACATAATTTCAGTGTTTGCTGTATTTTTAACTTTCCGTTATTTTTACTCCAATCTGATAATTTTTACAAGGTCATCTGTGCAACGTTGAAATTTAACTATGAAAAGAATAGTATCATCAGCATAAAGATCTGGGCCCAGTTGTTCAAAGCGTTGTTAGCTTAACGAGCTCGTTAAGGGTCATTTCGTTAACTGTTTTAACGGATTCAATATACAATATTCTGATATTTTTTGCTGAAAAATGTGAGTAGCTTTTGCACTGCAAAAGCTACTCACATTTTTTCAGCAAAAAATGTCAGCATATTTGCGTATCACTCGATGTAAATTTTAACGAATCGTTAACTAACGACATCGTTAGCTTTGAACAACTGGGCCCTGTTGACCCATTACTAATATACAGTGTAAAGTTGTTAATAAAAATTAGGAAAAATACAGGCCTAAAAGTCAGCTCTGCAGAACACCACAACAATATTTTCTCTGCATAACAAAGTATATTGGCAAAACTCTTTGCTTTCTATTCAGTATTTGAAAAGAAGACCGTTTGACAGCTCATATGTTTGCTGTGAAGATGAGAACGTTTGCTTTTTCTACCTTTGTCAAATTGATTATTGTATAATATTACATATTTGAAGCTTTTTTTTTAAGTAATTTATGTGGGAAATGGAATTGATAATTCCTTGGAGGAAATATTGGTCTCCTAAAGTGGGGATATACATGTAATTCTTATAGAATGCTATCATGCTTTGTGACAAGTGAAGATGATGTAACACCAAAATCACAAAAATACTTTTTGTCCTGGAATTTGGGTTTGATCCCCTGCCAAGTCATACCAAACACTTTAAAAATGGTACTAGCTGCTCTTTTGCTTGGCGCTCAGCATTGCCAAAGTAGAGCAAGATAACAGAACTAGTCAGCCCAATGTCAGTATAATGTGACTGGGTGGAATATCACATCATGTCTGGGTGTGATTTTTCAGTGAGGCAGCACTCTAAAAGTGAGCATTGAGCTCCCTGCACATCCAGATAACCATTACTACATGAATAAAAGATTGTTGAAAGCGTTGTTTAACCGAAAACAAAACAAACAAACAAATTTGTTTTTCACACTCTTGTTTGTCAGATTTTGTAACTTTCTTGGGAAATATTTCCTGTATATAAACTCTAGGTGTACTAACCACTACATGTAATGTATTTTCATTTCAGGCAAAAGATATCTACCTGTTCCCAGAGTTATTTTCAGTAGAGAATGGTCTTCTTACCCCAACTTTCAAGGCAAAGAGGGCAGACTTAAAGAAATACTTCAGTTCTCAGATAGATCAAATGTACACAAAATTTGAATAGTCTGCACTTAAATATAGCCGTGACAATCCTGTCATGCATCATTTGGGCCACGCCAAGCAAAAATGTGTTTTCAAGGTATATGCGGATAGCAGAGGCCCTACATAGCTCCAGATAAGAGAGGGTATCCATATAATATTTTTGTTATTTCTCCATGAAAACATGTTTTGGTATTCATTAGAAGTGCCTCGGTGAGGCGCTTCTAATAAGTACCCACAAGATATATTTTCATGTAAAAATAAGAAAAATACAAGTATTTTTTGGTTAGAAAAAGTGCCTTTGCTGTTAGCATACAGATTCATTGGATACAGAAGGTTGTCTCCTTGTGAGATTTTGTGGCAGCATAGATGATCATGAATCTGTATGTTTCAAATATGCTCTGGCACCTTTTCGCTTGAAGTGGTCCATTTACCATCATGTTTGTTACTCTGATAGCCAGGCTCTAGGTGAGTTGAGTATTCAGATTAATTTTTTCTTTTTTTTTTTTTTCTTTTTTTTTTTTTTCTTGTTTCAAATTGTCTACAAAACCTATTCTGTGACACACAACTTGTTTTTATGAAGAAATAAGAATATATTTACAATGCTTTAGGGTAAATAGATACACCTGAAACAGTTTTGCAAAGGGGAAGCAACTTCTGCAGACAGGACAGATCTATGGAAGGTGCTTCTTTTGTACATGCATTTCAAACCCTTCAGAAAAAGGGTTTTTTTTTTTAAAGGCATGGTTTTCCCTTTTACAAGGGAGACAACTATGTCAATGTCAGAGTTATCAATTTCCCCGTAAGAACAAAAATATCAGTAATTTTATTGCCAGAATAACAGCTTACCTAGAGTTATGTTTAGTACGACTGTTTCGAATGTTTGTTATATGATTAAATCACATCATTTCCAATGCTGTTTTGTTAAAAGATGTAATTAACCCTTGCCAAGCTGAATAAATCAAGATGCCATGCCCACATAATTTTCAGCCAGTCAGATTACTTGATCCAGGTTGTTGACAACTGATCTGGCTTCCAACTGATCTGGATCCACACTTTTTGCAAAGGCAGGGCATATCTGGGTTCAGCATGACTAGGATAAAGAAGACAAGGTATAATTGGTAGACTTTATCTCTGATCTAGAGCTATGTTCTGCCCATTCTATGTTTTCCTCCCCAATAAAAAAAAAACAAAAAAAAAACTAGCCTATTACATAGAGCCTGCACATGTTAAAAATGGCATTATCCAATTTAACCTAAATATTTGGACACTCAACTCCTAATTATTGTTGTCCTAAAACAAAAACAAGTCCATTTTTATGTGTCTAAAAATTGCTAAACAGTGTAGACCCTGATTAGATCCCACCTATGAAATGTGATCTGGGTCTACACTTTTTTTCTCTGACCTGTTTGTCCAAATGCTTAAATTTAGTATGGTAAACCCCCAGGTCTTTCCATCCTCCCCTGAGGAGACCATTTGCATGAAATGTCAGTCTATTGTCTGGGAAAAATAAGAAAAATATTTCAAAATATCATCTACTGTATTTTTTTTGGCATGCTAAGCATTAATTATAGTAAATGAGGCAATACATGACAAAATCTACAATAAGACTTGTGTGACCAGCAAAGACTCAGATCATTTTGTGCATATGTGCACTCTGATCAGAGTCTTCACTGGTCACATGTGCCTTCTACAGCCTCCAGGCTGTCCAAAGAGGGATAACGACCCTTGCCATACTGGATGGATGTACAGGCTGATCTGAGTCTTCGCTGGTCACACAGGTCTTATTGTAGGTTTTATGGTGCGCTAGCTCAAATACCATTGTTGTTGGAAATGGTGTGGTTTTACTCTTTCAGCTACATGGACCAAATCTTAAGTACATGCAATTTGCAAACAATGTTAAGCCACCAGATGAGATAGCCAGTTATGAAAATATCTCTTCAGGATCCACACTGTTTGTGGGTTAATTTCAAAGTTTTGTTAAGGCACCTCTTTTTAAAACAGTTCATTTGCCCAGATACTAATATGCAAGATTCAGTTTTGGATTTTTTTGCAGTGAAAGGGTTTACCATGATGGATGAAATGTATGTACTGGTTGTTAATAGATCTGCCAGTTTTTCTCTGATTATGAGGGAGCCCTCTATTTTTATAGCGAATTGACCTTTATAACAAGTTACACTTGTTCATTATTTGTAAAAAAATTAAAAAAAATTACCCCAAAAAATCTCAGATGAGACATATCTGCACCCCACTCCCCAGTCACCCACCCTCTCACTCCAGATGGTATGTTTATTTTTATTGAGACTGTATTTGGCTCCAAGACCCTGTTTAACATGCTGTCTCCTTAAACTATTTTTTTTTTTTTTTTTTTTTTTTTGAAATTTCCTTTTTTGATTAAACATAAGGACCTTAATACAATTTTATTTCTGAGAAGCTCCTTAATTTTTATTCTGACAATTTTATGTGTCTGACACTCATAAACATATATACACACACAAACACACACACGTAGAACTTTTATTTTCCTTTCTGCCTTGTCCCTCTTTCATCTCCTCTACTATCTCTTCTATCTCTCTTCTCCCATTCTCTAGGAGACATCACAAAATGACCCACAAGGGTTGACCTGTTGTTAAATCCCAACACAAAATTTCCCACATGGGCATCTTCAGAAATTGGCAGCTATGTTTAATTAGCCTAGTATTGGAGCGAACTGGATATACCTCGAAGGGAAATAATTTTGACATGGAAATATTTGCCTCCCTCATCATTAGAGGTGGCTCTTTAAGGAGAGAATTTGCTTCCAGATGGAATATTCCCTCCTTTAAGAGTAGCACCATTTCCTGTCTGCATAAATTATCTCCCTTTGCAAAATGATATTGTATCTATTCGCCTTAATTTACAAATGAGCTGTGAGAAGCAAAAGGACCATAATCCATGTGCAAACAGCAAGAACAGATGGGACTGGGTACCTGCACAGGCTGATCAGAGAATCTTAATTGCCCTAAATATTCACACAGACAGCCCTGAGCTGACTTGATAATGTACCTAAATTGTTGTGGCAGTCTGGGTCCAGTTGTTCAAAACATCGTTAGCTTAACAAGCTCGTTAGTGGTCAAAATGTTATCTGTTCTAGTAAGTATCATATCTAATTCACAGTTATTTTTGCTGAAATACTCACATATTTTCAGCAAAAATATTAGCATATATGCCATATTTAATGATCAAAGTTTTAATGATACTTTAACTAACAACATCGTTAGTTTCGAACAACTGGGCCCCGGCAAACAGTGCAGCCTTAGATCAAACTGCCCCAGAGCAGTTTGATCTGGATCTCTACACAGTTTGTGAATGCTAATCTGTGGGTTTCACTGTTTGTGAATGCTTATCTGTGGGTGTCACTGTTTGTGAATGCTTGTCTGTCGGCTTCACTGTTTCAAAAGTTTGTGAATGCTTATCTGTCCGTTTATCTGTTAGCTTATACCTGCTGGTGTTTTAGTAACTATAAGCTTATGCCTGTCTGGATATTTAGGGTAAATGATATGCCATCAGAACTGGCCAAGTGCAGTATGTCTAGACTTTCGAACTACAAGTAGTAGATTTTAGAAAGCAGACTGTGCATACTTCTATATGTGCACATATATGGTCTGGTCTAGGCATGTGAAGTTCTTGTTATGATTCTTCTCTTATGCGAGCTCTGACAGGTGGTATGGGCTGGATCATAAGAGAGTGATAATTATGACATATGCAAACAATGTCTGCCCAGATCAGACTGCATCAGATGCAGTCAAATCAGGGCCTTCTTTGTTTGTCAGTATATGCTAAAGTCTCTAGCAATTCTGTGAACAGATAGCAAAGGACCTGATCAGGTTCTGTGATTTGTGGGCTGGTATGGGCCTTGTCTGTCTGCTTATACTGTAAGATCACTTTTCTCATGAGATAGCTCAGATGTATCTTAATACATGTGTATGTATATATATATATATATATTGTGAACATAGAAGGTGTAGGTGAATGTGTTCAACATTAGCAAGGTCTGTACCTTCTAATGTCTAATGACGCATACTTTGGGGAAAAAAGCCCGCAAATTACCATATTTGGCATAAATATTGGGACAGACAGGCCTGAGCAAACAATATGAACCCAGATTAGATGCTACAGAATGCAACATGTGATTCGGGTCTATACTGTTTGTCACTCATCCAGCTGTTTTAGACACATCAACAGGTTGTAAACTGGGTTATTTCAAAGGTATATTTCAAAGTTTAGGACAAGTATGGTAAAGAGTTTAGGGTCCCAATATGTAGGGTAAATATACCGGAACTACCCATAATTATGTGAATGGCAGTGGCTTAGACTGACTTGCACTGCTGCCCCAAATGTGTGCCACACCCGCTGCCAATGAAATATACAATTTATGTACAAAATAGTGATTTATTATGTAATCTGCACCCAGACATATATTTATAAATATATAAAAAATGTATCAGCGCTATTAAGAAAGACAAAGTCTGAATAAGACCACACAATGAGAGTTCCATATTTTCATAAAAAGTTCACAGTGGGTCCTTGATGTTTGCAACATTGGAAACTCTTGATTTTCTATGTGAATGCCTTACAGTGTAGACCTTAAGACACGAAATATTTACCTACCTTATCAGTAGGGGTTACTCTCAATCTTTCTTTTAAGTGTAGCCCCCATTTATAAAGGATTGACGTACACGGGGGAACTAAATTCCTGCCTGCAAAAGTTGTTTCCTACTGAAAAATGGTTGCAAAATCTTCAGTCCCCTATATCAGATAATGATGAGGCCAACTGCTGTAAAAACTTGGGCAGAAGCTAAACGTCTAGTGATATTTTTTTGTCATAATAGTGACACAAAATCTCCACAAAATTTCCTCCAGCTGAGCTAGAATCTCTAGAAATAAGCTGCATCAGATTAAAAAGGGACCCTTTGATATATAATATAGTCGACTTTGTTATCTTGAACTCGAAGAGACTCTCTGAAGTACTTAGAGATATCCAACTTGATATATCAGATTTGCTGAATTGAATTGCCTTAGGAGCAATTCCTCCTCTTTTCAAAAATATTTTGTTATCTGTTGTTAGATTTTCATGTTAAAACAGGGATCAGATTTTCACTTCAAGTAAGCGGTTATTCCAGATCGGCAAAGTCAAGATGACGAGATTTGACTGTATGACCAATATAAACAGGATACTGTATGTATCCTAAGTATTTGGGCTGACAATGAGCAAAGTGTAGACCCAGATCAGATGCTGTGGAACACAGATCTGGTCAGGGCCTACACTGTTTGCCATTCATCCAGCAGTTTTTAGACACATCAACAGGCAGTAAAATTGGCTTTTTCTAACAGAAGTAGGATTAGGAGTGTAGGTGACCGAATGTTTAGGGTAAATATGATCCATTAGTATATTAGTGCACTTAAGGGGTTCATTTGTGTAGGCTGACTAAGAATACACTGATCCCATGTCATAAGGCATAACCTTCCGCTGATTCAAGAAGGACAGTTGTCCTATTCTGTTGAAAGAATGTGCACAATAGTGGTTAACCGCTTAGAGGACTAGGCCTGCCCAGTAAAAGTGTGTTTAGGCACCCATTGGGTTGACTAGGCCGTAAAACCTCAACACAAACAAAATCATAAGGTATAGGGGAATGTCCAGATATATATTTTCCTTATTTTTCCACAAAAAGAAATGTAATTTTTGAGAACTCAGAAGAGCTTCCAGGACAACTTTGAATGAATACTTCCAAAGTATGTTTTTGTGGAGAAATCAGAAAAATATGAAAACTGTTTTGTTGTAAAAATGCCTTATCTGTAGCTATGATGTCTTTTTAATTTAATAAAGCTCCTTTAATATCATCAACATGAGTTAGTTTGTGTGTTTGAGATACATGTATCCATATTGCTACACAACCCAAAGTAAAATGTTGTTTTATTATTGTTGTTTTTGTTTTTATTTTTCTTACTTCTCCACAGAATATATGATTTCCTGGAGAAATGTATCAGCATTTGTGGGAACTTGATATGCCTTTTGATTTCTGCTAGTTTTGTATTTTTCCAAGAAATAAGGCTTGATATTTCATGTGAATCATCTTCTAATGCAGACAATTCACATGAAATGTCAAGTCGTATTTTCTTGGAAAAACAAACACGGTTCCACTTGATAGCTAACAAATCTAGGAAAATAAGACATTTATTGCCTAGCCAAGAATATTTGTGTTATGTCGTGTGTAAATGACCTTAGTGCATATGTCAGCATTATATCGCAGATCAGCTTGTCCATCTGCACAGGTTGATCAGGGTCTTTATTTTTCTCCAGCAGATTCTGTGGTATTCATTCTTTCCTGCAGTGAACAGTGAAGACTATTTCTGGTCATATTACATAGTCAGTGGCTTAAACCTGACATAGACCTGTGTGCTGATGTGTATCTACAGTATTTACCCAAAATACTCAGACATATAGCTCCAGATAAGAGCGGGTATCCACATAATATTTGAGCTAGGGCATGACAAAACCTACAAAATGGCATGTGCGGCCAGCGAAGACTCAGATCAGCCTGGGCATCCACCCAGTCAGATCAGATTCTTCGCTGTCCGCACAAAGAAAGCTTGGGTCCTTAGCTATCCAATAAGCGTACAGCAAAGACTGATCAGACTGGGCAGATGCCCAGGCTGATCTGAGTCTTCGCTGGGTGCACATGCCATTTTGTAGGTTTTGTCATGCGCTGTCTCATTATCCTTATTTCTGCATGAAAACATATGTTATGGTACACATTAGAAGTGCCTTGCTGAGGTGCTTCTAATGAATACCCACAACATATGTTTTCATGGAGAAATAAGAAATATACTTGTACTTTTCATTTGATAAATGTGCCTTATCTGGAGCTATGTCCATTTTACGAACTTCATTGAGTCTGAAAGCAAATACTAAAAGCCTTGAAAAAAACTGCACAGAAGTGCATGCTAGAATTGACTTTGGCTGTTTGTGTGTTGCATTTTATAGTTTTTGCTATGTGCCAGCTGAGTTAAGTTTGCTCTGTAGCAATAGATGATAAATGTTAGCTGAATTTGAGGCTGGTTGCTTGTCACAGATGTACATGTAGGAAAGGTTATTTGCTTTTGCTGAAGGGCTTTTCCTGTATGAGCACCTTCCAGGGCAGAACCCGATTTTTTTTCAAAGAGTGCCATCAAAGAAACTTAGTTATCTTTATAATAATATGTCTAAAGGCTTTATTAGCATGCTGTGAAAAAAGTCAGCTGACAACATTTGGAAATACCTTTTTTCGTATTATCCCCATAAAATAGGCTTTGACATTTCATGCAAATTATCTCCTGAGACAGTTTGTATGTAATGTCAAAGCCTATTTTCTGGGGAAAATAAGAAAAATGTCATCCACAGCTGAATTCTCCCAAAGAATAATAAAGGTTAAAAGCCCCCATCACTAGAACTTCAGTAAGTTTGAGGATTTGCCCCACAAGTTGCTTTTCCTGGAAAAGCCATCGGCACATAAAATGTTAGATTAATTATAAGTGTTGCTGATTTAGCAGACTTACTGGGTTTTTATAGCGCTATGAATTTTTGTTGTATACAGTTGCTGAAGATTATAAAAAAAGTGCTATGTGTTTACAGTGAGTAATCATTTGTCTGAGCTAGGGTCAAAATACATTCTTTGTGATGTATAATAAAATGAGTTGCAACTTGAGATAATCTAACTTATGACATGTGCCCCATGAAGACTCCAGTCAGCCTGTGCTGTCTGATCCACCTGAAGAGGGCTTGGATCCTTGGCTATATACATAATGTACAGCAATGACTGATCTGATTGCAGTACACTGATACTTAGGCTGATCAGAGATTTTATTGGGCACATGTTCAAAGGTACAGTTTCCCATGTTGTGGCTTAAATTACACAAAGTAGTAATATTACAAGGTAGACTTATTGAATAGATTATGTTTGTGTTAAAGGGGAACACAATACCAAGTATATCTTGGAGTAAAGTGCTTAACAAGACATTTATTTTGATGCAAGAGTTTTCAAAATCGGCCTAGAAATAAGGAAGTTATAGTGGTTTGAATATATTTAAAATGGCTGTCATGGATGCCTCCATATTGTAGGCTTTGTGACGTCACACAGCCCAAATTAAATATGCAAAACCAAATTATAAAGAGTTTTTAAGAATAATTTTGCTACAGATATTTTAATTCTATGACATGCAATCATTTCGCCCAAAATAAAACAATTTTATGAGAATAACTACCTTTATGAAATGTATTTTAGTTTTTATGAAACCTCATTAAATATTCAAAATAGTGGCGCCCATTCCACCAATGTTAAAATATTCAGTTGTCTATAACATACTTATTTTTCCACCATTTTGATCAAATTTGTGTCAAAATTCATTGTTTGTAAAGTTCTTTACTTTAAAGCACAATGCCTTTTAAGGTTGCGTTCCCCTGTAATGCTAACAACATTGTTTATACATGTTGATCTGGGCCCAGTTGTTCAAAACTAACGATGTCGTTAATGTTTTGTTAAAACTTTGATCATTATATATGGCATATATGCTAATATTTTTGCTGAAAAAATGTGAGTAGCTTTTGCATTTGCAAAAGCTACTCACATTTTTTCAGCAAAAATACCTGTGAATTAGATACTTACTAGACAGTTAACATTTTTACCACTAATGAGTTCACTAAGCTAACAATGCTTTGAACAACTGGGCCCTGAAATTCATTCAATGCATTGATACATGGGCCACATCAGGAGAAAATATGTCTCTGAGCATATGTAAAATATGTAGATTCAAATCATACGGACTTATCCACAATCATCTCATTAGGGTTTTTCTGTGGTTACACTCTACAAAGATTCTGTAGGTAGATAGCAAAGGCCTTTGATCATTGTGTGGTCCATGTGGCTGAGCGGCTACTTCTGACTTAGGAACACAAGGTCCCTGGTCTGAATCTTACTAGAAGCAGTGTTTAGCTTGTGGCCATTGCACAGACCCTTTCATTATCTTACCTTCTTCATCTCAGTATGACTTAATGCTGCATGCTGGGTAATTTTGCATGCTTTTTTGTCGTCTGTAGATTTTTTTTTTTTTTTTTTTTTTAAATTTTTAACTTTTTTCAAAAAATATTTAAAGAATACCATCAAAGTATCAAACAGTTTGGATCCAGATCAGGCCTGACATTATATTGAATAATATTGAAAGAGACACCAAAGCATTATCATAATTGTGATAATTGTGTGAATGGGCAAGCTGATCTGAACCTTCGGTCTGCATATACCTCAGTCACATTTTTTCAAATGGGTTGGCCCATAGATGTTTACATGTTTTTACTTGTTCTGTACCATTTGATTTTTTTTTTTACTGTGCTACTATTTTTCTCATCATATTTATCCTAAGTATTGGCACAGGCATTATGAGGGTATGCACTGTTAACTGCTCACTGAGTAGTTTTTTAGAAACAAGGAGTTAAAGGAACTTGTTCAAATTTTTACTTCATCATCATCATCGTCATCGGATTCTTGATTAACGTGCAGGTACAGAGGCATCATCCACATCAGTGGGCCCCCTTCCAGGTAGCTGGCTTGCTACACGTATTGCAGATTTCACACCAGATCTCCAGGTAGATCTATCGTGAGGTTTGATAGTCGAGAGCAATCTCTGCAATCCTGTCTGTCAGCTGCTTCCATGTCATCTTGGGCCTCCCACCCACGCTTTCCATCAACTTGTATGTCAAAAGCTGTCTTGACTGCATCATTGGAGCATTCCACATGTCCATACCAGCGGCGCCTTCTCTCCTTCAGAATGAGGTCCAGATATTCAATGCCAAGCCTAGCAAGTAGCTCATTGGATCTGGTGGTGACAATGTCTTGCAGCTTGACGTTGCAGATATGTCTGATAATTGCCCTGTCATTTCACTGCAGGCGTTGGAGGTTTGGCTTTGTCAATGGCCAAGTCTTACTGTCATGGAGCAATGTGCTCCACACACAAGAGCTGTTGATGCAGCCACCTGTCTTGAATGAGAGGTGGTGGGAAGAGAGAACTGCTAGCAGCTCCTTGAGCTTCTTCCAAGTGGTTTTTACACGTGTTGTGGTTGAAAGTTCACAGTCACCAGCCACTGAGAGCTTGCTCCTAGGTAGCAAAAGGAAGTTAGTACCTCCAGCTTGTCAGGTCCACTTGGACTTCCCTCTGTGGTCTGCCGTCCAGGGGTGTGCAGTTCCCTGGCACTGTGTACATCTGTAATAAGGGTCCTTTGTCAAGCGCTTGAGCCCACTGCATTTCTTGGGCACCCAGTGCTTGCAGCCATTGCAGAAGATGCTGTTGCTGCCCACTCCAGAGCGACAGACGGCGCATGGAAACTCGCCTGAACTCTGCAGGAGGTCCAGACCCGTACCACAGATCCCATGATCTTCGTCTTTCCTGCATTTACTCTGTCCTTTCTCCTCCATTGCTTCTCTCCAAGTCAAGAGCCTCCTGACACATTCCTCAAGCTATTCAGAGATGATAACAAGGTCATTAACTTAAGTATGATAAGGTGTCCCAATACAGTCAAACCTCAATGGCTCGAACATCTTTGGGATCATGGAAATTCGTTCGAGACATGGGTAGTTCGAGCCACTGAGGGTTATTCATAGCACCAGTTCAGGAAGCAAATAGCAATAATTTTGGGAAATCTTTTCGATTTTCTACACAATGATTGTATGTTGTGTACTCATTAGAATTGCCTCGATGAGGCGATTCTAATGAGTACACACAACATACAATTCCATGATAAAACAAGAAAAAATCCCTAAATATTTGTTTTCTTGAGCAGTTGGAAGAATTTTGTAGGGACTGAAAAAAAGAGTTCGAATCATCCACGGTAAAAGAGCTATCCGTGTTCGAGCCATTGAGGGTATACTGTATTTAGGATATATACAGTATTTTCATACAGAGAACACTACACCTTCATCTTCCCCATATGAGCTGTGCCATGGCACTCCAGGCATAGGAGGACAGGGATGGCCTAAATCAGACTGCATGCAGTGTGAACTGCACCTATGATGTCGACTTAAGAAAAGTTTTGAAATTATTTGGTTTAAGTTTATTTGTTGAGGTTGAATGTACCTTTCAACAATCTTTCAGTAATATCGTATTTAGGGAGATGACAATAGTTCCTGCATCTGTGAGCAAATGACCCTGATGAGTTGATGTGTTGTTAAACCTGAAATCAGCAGCATTAGTGAGGCATGCCATGAGAGAGTGGACCTTTGTGCTTATACAAGCAGCTCAGGGCTTTTCTTGTTTGTCAGTACATTCCAAAGTAGCTAGTAATTCTGTAAGTGGACATTCAAGGTTGCATTTGGACTACTCATATGCAGCCTGGTCTGGGTGTTTGCTTTTTGAATATTGTATATACCCTAAATGTAAAGACTTTAATTCCTTATCATACCTGCCCCTAAAGTTTGAACAAGCTCATTTGGCTACCTAAAGTATTTGAAATTTTGTGATAGAATTGCAAACAGTGTAGACCCTTTACAAGCAGTTAGATCAGGGTCTACACTGTTTGCTTTTACCTGTTTGAATACTTTAGGTAAATATAATCTGTTTAGGTCATAAAATCTGTTTTCCTTGGCTTGATACCAATAGAGACCATATAAACACTGGGCTAGTTTACAGAAGTTTCTAAAAGAGGGCTGTATTAACATATTTAGCCTTTTTTTTTTTTTTTGTTTCTTTTTTTTTTGACAGACAGCATATGCAAACAATGTAGACCCAGATCAGACTGCTGCTAAGGGCATGATTTTGCCACTTAGCTAGCACTTTTTGGACAAATAATCAAGACCTTTTCAGTTTGTTTTTTTTTGTTTGTGATAAGTACATTATTGTATGCAAATACATGTATTTTGGGTAATGACAAGCTGTCTGTCTGATTATGTCTCCCCGCCTACAGGGAGGGGGACATATTGTTTTTGGTGTGGATCCCGTTGGCGTCTGTGACAGCATTGGCATGACACTTTCTTGTCTGCACAATATCCAGTGAACCAGTGGCTGGATTCTTGCCACATCTTCATAGATATATAATTGGGACATAACAAAGAACTAATTTGATTTTAGTGACCATCACCTAATTTTCAAGGTCACAGTAGAAAAACTGAAAATTTGGTGCAGGGACATCTTTTTTCTCGGAAAACACTTACTAGTTTTTAGGGTAAATATGGTTTATGTTTCCCAACAAAGAGAAGAAGCCAATTTTACAAAGTCAGTTTAACTGTTTTCCTTTAATACAACTTTGGCTACTTACCTTTCCTACACAAGTTTAATTAGGTGATTACTAAAAATATTTGTTCTTATATATCGCAGGATGTATTAATCAGTATTTTATTCACAAACTCAGTTTTAGTGCACCTATCTTTGAGGGACAAAATTGTTACTGGGTGATGTAAAGTAATTAGCAATAATTTTGGGGCATTTATGATTGATTGGAAGTCCAGTCACCAACTCCATTTTACTATACTTCAGGTTTGGGACAAATTGTTAATAACATGATTTTTGAGGGCATTTATGGTATGGCATAGACACCATATTGATCAGTATTCTTCAGTCTCGAATTCTGTTTTGTTATACCATATTCAATTTAATTATCACACTACAAGTTGTCTATAAAGCATGTTATAGGTACTCAGTTGAATCATCTTGACTTGAAGAGGTAATTCACAATATATATGCTTTGAAAAAGAAAATCAGAAAAAGTATCACACAGGCATCATTAAATACTCCCCACACAAATTCCTCTGCTGACCTTTCTTTTAGTGTGTCCTTATTAGGTTGAAATTTTATTTACTACACCTTTTCCAGTAATTTTGGTAAACCTGAATGCATAGTCGGTAATTAGGTCGAATATGGTACTTCAGTTTTAGGGATAAAATTGGTTACTTACCTCCTATATGGATCATATTTGATTACTTATAGTTTTTGTTGGGCCTGTTTTGAATCATCACATTGATCTATTCCAGTCACCAACTTGTTTTTGCTTTACTTTTTGTAGAACTTGTATACATTTGCTTACTTTTGCTTTAAGGAGGTCTTGGTATGGGAATTCTGTAGGGTTGTTCAATGTGTTTACAGTCAAATTGTATCATCAGTTTTTCTGCTAATTGTTAGGTTTTGAAAGAACAGCCTTTCCAAATAGAAAATCTACCAGCATAGACCCAGAAACTGACCACACAACATGAAGCCAGCAAGGACCCAGAAAAGCAGTTGTGAACAAAGTATCACCTTGATTCTGTAAGCAGTCTTTTTTTTTTTGATGTGCAGGCTGGTCTGGGTCTATGCTGGTAGATATGATATATGGTCATTTTCTACTTGAGGTTGCTCATTAGTACTTTCCTTTAGTGCTTTTTTATTTGACTAGATAAACCTTCAAGGAAATAATGCCTCCTTTCTGAGAGAGGGTTACTTTCAAAGGAAAGAATTTGAACCATATTTTTAAAGGGAACATTTTGTCTTTAAGCATAGTCCCCTCTTATGAAGAGATTCATTCATATGCCAGGAAATTCATTTGCTATGAGAAGGGAGACAGAAATGTCAAAGGGCTCTTTACATTCGAACCTAGATCGCTCGAACACCGATGGCTCACCCAGTTCAAACTTCTCCTTTTAGAAGCAGTTTGATCTGGGTCTACACCATTGGCTTAGGTGGTCAGTCCCAATATGTAGGGTTGATATTGTATCATTAACAGAGCTGGGACATGCGAAAACATGTCTTTGGGCATATGCAGAATGAGTGGCATCTGCACAGTCTGATCAGAACCTTCACTGTCCACTTATTGGCTACTGTAGAACATAACCATGAATAGCATTCTGATCAGACTATATATCTCTGCTGGCTGAGTTGGATCTTTACTGTTACCCAGAAGACACTTTTTCTCATTTTCTGGCAAAAGAATGTGCTGGTTACTGAACTGGTAAACCACTAAAGGACTAAGCCTTCCCAGGAAAAAGTGTGGTTAGGTAAAGTGACTGCACTTGACATGACCCTAATGGGTTGACTGACCCATAAAACAACACAAACAAACACCTTTCCAGCTGTAGAGGGTTATGGTGTGTTTTATTACAGCTAATGTATCACCCAGTGTAAAAGGTTGTCAGTTGTGAAAGCATCTAAGGGAGTTACATGTCGTTTCATATAAAAAGCAGCAGCCAGGCTCATCTGCGTATATGTAGAATCTGACGAGGTCGCTAGAGTTCATATCTTCTACAAAATTAATGCTGGGCTCTAGATATAGGGGCTATCCATATAAATATTTGTTTTATTCCTCCACGAAAACATTATGTTGTGGATAACAACATACTTTTTTGTGCAGAAATAAGAAAAATATGAGCACTTTTCTGTTTAAAAAAAAAGTGCCTTATCTGGAGCATTGTGAATTATTTTGGTGTCTGCAGACAGCTATCTGGTGAGAAACCACAGAATGCCAAGCTCAGCCTGTAAATACTGTAAAGCACATAACCCTTTCATCCCTGCAGACCAACACTGATACCTTTGCAAACAGTGCAGATCCAGATGAGACGGTCCATCACGAAAACATGCCTATATAATTTTGACCCCTTTGAACCCCACTTTTATATAGTAATACTGGGGTTCACAGGGGTATACATTATTTTTCTTATGTCTGCTCAAAAACATAGATTGTGGGTACACGTTAGAACCGCCTCACAGAGGCGGTTCTAACGAGTACCCACAATCTATGTTTTGAGCAGAAATATGAAAAATATCAAAGTTTTTTTTTATCTGAAAATTTTCAGTTTTTGGAGGTGAAATTATCAATATATTTGAATAGGCATGTTTTCGTAATGCGTAACAAGCCATCTTATCAGGATCTACACTATTTGTACTCTTTATTGATTTTTGATTGAACAGTCTATTTTTATGCACCCCCACCCACCCCCTAACTGTTTTGGTTTCTGAGCGTGAGGTATCTAATAAGCACTGCTTATTGACCTTGTTGGAAATTGATGTGCCCAAATTCAGAATCAGAGATGATGAATATTTCAGGGATGAAAAGGTTAATATCTGCGGCATCAAAATTTGGTGGTTTGATGGGAAGGACTTACTTGCACATTCTGGCACATTTATACTATAAGATTTATGCCACTCTGCATTTATATTGAAAATTGATGGAATTTTATTTTGGTAGTTTTGGCTTAGATCACTAGTAGTGCCAAAAGAAGGCATGACTACCAAATATATGGTAAATGTCCTAAAATTTCATACACAAAAGTTTCCAATAAAATGGCATAGGCAAACTGTGCAGACTCAGATTAGACTGGTACTTCAGTCTGATCAGTGTCTGTTTGCCATTCCACTAAGTATTTTAAGATACAACTGCACAAAAAGGCAAAATTTAGGCAAAAAAGGATTGAATAAAATGTTCGAAATTTTAGGACATTTACCATGTTTTACAGTGTGCAGACTGATTTTGGCATTAGATATTTGAATCATCTCATGAAATGCATGTAACAAAAGCCCTTTTCTTATTGTATGGTTCAGATATTGAAATTTATTGCAGAATCTCTACTATATGGATAAATGTTGTGGACTCACAATTTCATAAGACATGGTAAATTTTCATCACACCAAAAGGTACCTTACATGTAAACAGTACAGAACAGTTTCAGTACAGTGAATGTCCTAAAATTTAGACAACTTTATTCCAGACTTTTATTTTAGCTTGCTGGTGCAAAAGTACAACAAGAGCTGTGGTAGTGTTTGTGTGAGTGTCCACATCACACATTTTGTTTAAAATTTATTTAGAGACCCAAAGCCATTTAACTACTGAATTGATTCAGATGGTTGATATTTGAAGTGGTGATAGATACTGGTCTAAAGTATTAAAAAGTACTACCCTCACCCCATAAAGTGTCCTTGAAGTCCTCATGGACTAAGAAAATTAATGTTACATTTTTTTGGTTGAAGTTTTAGATGCTTTTATCTCCATAATCCTTGTATGTGGTTTATATTTGGACCGATATTAGATACTGGTCCACACACAGTAACACCCATGTCCCACTCACTGATCTTGGATTTAGAAATTCAAAGTTTAACCCTTTCATCCTCAAGTTTTTAAAGTGGACTATTCCATCTTTGTATTTGGTAATGTCCATTGTTGTCTAAATGTCCATTGTTGTCTATAGGGCATTTTACTTAAGACACTGGCAAATAGTGTAGATGTTGATGTGATGACTCATTATGAGCTGTCTCATCTGGATCTACATTGTTTGCGAAGGTATTTGTACTGGTCTACAGGCTTGAAGAATTAAGCTTCTGGTTAAAGTTTGCTAAAGATCTGTTTCTCTTTAATATCTGGATACTTGATAAAAAATTAAAAAAAAAATTAAAAAATGCTTCAGTACCATTTCACTGACCTAGAGGTCAAGGTCAGGGATTTAGAAATTTACATTAAAGTTTTTCTAAAGGCCAATTTCTGATGAATGCTAGAATGAATTAATTTGATACTTGGACTAATGTATGAGAATGGTAAGTTTTATCCAGTACAGGTCCCACTCCTCAGTGACCTTTTCCAAACAGAAAGTTGTAGGTAGGTACGTTGGATCAAGCCTACTGTGCATGTGGTTTTGGGTCCAACCCTGTGATTTTCTTACGATAATGTATGTACTGGCTAATGCATCAAGGTGCCTTTTCTAAGTGTGGCTTATTGGTATTGTGTTTTCCATATTTGATGTGTGTTAGTAACTTACAAGTGTGTAACTGTTTGCATTTAACATTTACAATTGGCTATTTTGAATAAAATGATAACACCTGATTTCATTTTGTTACTTTCATCATCATAACTGGATTTTTGATTTATGGGGAATTAACTCTTTTGGTGCTTTTTTATTTTAACAAACCATCACTTGGAAAGACATTTATATGTAAAGTTGAAAGACTGAATGTCAAACAGCGTAGATCCAGATGAGACAGCTCAATGAGCTGTCTCATCTGGATCTATGCTGTTTGCAAAAGACTTATTATCGCCTGTGGCAGTGTAAGAGTTAATACACTTCCAGCAACTCTGATAAAATTGTTCTGCTTTCCTTCTGAAAAGGCGTCTACTCTAAAAGGAAAGAATGCTCCTCTTAGACATCTATTCAGAAGAGGTTTATTATATATAAAAGCAACCAGAAGAGGTTTATTATGTATAAAAGCAAACAAAAAGTCACAAAAGTTGTCTCCCAATGAAAAAAAAGGCAGAAAATCAAGTTTTGATTCTTCTGCATGACACATCATCTTAACGCTTAGCACTCTGGGTAAAATTTTCAGCAGACGACATTTTGAAATATTTTTCTTATTTTTCTCAGAAAACAGGATATGACATTTCATGCAAATTGTCTCCTAAGGAGACAATTTGCATGAAATGTCAAATCCTGTTTTCTGGGAAAAATAAGAAAAATATCATCAATCTGTCGTCTGCTGAAAATGCCCAGAGAGTGGTAAAGGTTAAATAAATGGATCTATGAAGTTTCATGACCCATCTCATGGTTATGGCTTGGACGTGTTTTACCAGGGGCAGATAACTGAAAAACGGAAAAAGTAATGAAGCGATTCCTGTTTGTTACAAACTCTTGCGATATATCCATAAAGTTTCATGACTGCATTTCATATGGTTCAGGAGTGATGGCTTGGACAGGAATTTTGACTAATAGCAGAGAACTCAAAAGTGGAGGAAGCAATAGGTGTGATTCTTGTTCGTTAAATGTCTTCTTGATGAGATATATCCCTGTATGAAGTTTCATGACTTATCTCATATGGTTCAGGAGTTATGTTTACATTTGGATAGATATACCTGCTGTGCAGATAATCTAGATCCTAATCAGACCTAAAACTCACTTTGGTCAGACTGCAATGTCTGATATTCAATCAGCATGACGGGGGCCAGTTGTTCAAAACGTTAATGTCGTTAACATATCATTAAAACTTTGATCATTAAATACTGCGCACATATGCTAATATTTTTCCTGAAAAAATGTGAGTAGGTTTTGCATTTGCATTTTCAACAAAAATACCTGTGAATTAGATATTTTACTTACTAGAACAGTTAACATTTTGACCACTAATGAGCTCATTAAGCTAACGTTACTTTGAACAACTGGGTCCAGGTTGCCAAATGGTCTTGTTAAAATTTTAAGGTAAGGTTACAGTATCCAAATACATGCGGTGAATGTCCTAAAATTTCAAACACTTTTTTCAAACTAGTTTGGCCTAAATTTTGCTTTTTATGCAGTTGTTTCTTAAAATAATTAGTGGACTGGCAAACAGAGTAGACCCTGATCAGACTGCTCCTTCAGTCTGATCTGGGTCTGCACTGTTTGCATATGCCATTTTGTCAGAAACTTTGGTGTTCGAAATTTTAGAATTACCATAATGTAACTAAAGTATGTATGCAACAAGCAACAGAAAGGGAATACAACAACCCATGCTACAATAAAAATTTAATGTTTGCAAGCAAACATTTTGTTTCATGAATAAAATGACAACAAAAAACCAGTTAGATCACAAAAACAAAACTGTACAATAGTATATGATAACAGAAAATAAAACAGACAACATGACAAAAGAACCATTATGGCATATACAAATGGCAAAGGCATAGCTCCAGCTAAGAGGGGTATCCATAATCATGAAATATTTATCTTATTTCTCCACAAAAACGGGGATATTCATTAGAAATGCTTTGGTGAGGTGCTTCTAATGATCCCACAATATATGTGCATGCAGAAATAAGAAAATATTAGTACTTTTTAGATGAAACAAGTGCCTTATCTGGAGCTATGCAAAGGTCCAGATTGGCCTTTGCAGTCTTGTAATGGAATCACTTGATACAATAAAATATACATGCAAGAAGGCCCTAATCAGACTGCACAAATATGCAGACTGATTCGGGGCTTTGCTGTTGGTGCACCACATTGCTGCTCAACGCACGCACTACACTGTAAGAAATGGATCTTTGTGGCATATATACACATCATAAGCCTGTTGTGTTTTCGACTTCATTTGGAAAAAGGTTTTATATCAGAATTTTTTATTAAGGCATCCATATGTAATAAACTATAGTCTTACATATTTGAATCCTTTTGTCGTCCTTGAAAAATATTTACATCTCTGCTTTGCTTGACAAAACAGTTATATTAGAGTTCAGTTCAGAATGAGTCTATCATAATACATGTACACAAAGATAATACACAAACCACATAATGAAACAAGAAACTTAAAAGAAAAGGAAGGGTAATATTGTAAATGACAATTACATCAAAAGAAATTCAGCTGATAATACATGGAATGAAAGACTACTGGTACAATGCAAAGAAAGGGGCCCCTACCTCATGTGGATACTGAATTCCCAGATCTGCCTGTGCATTTGCTCAGACTGATCAAGCCCTTCAATGCCAGTTTAGAATCACTGGATACTGTATTGATATACAGAAAAGATTCTGATCAAACTGCTTTTATGAACAGGCTAATCTTGGCATTTACATAGGGGCCCTTTTCTTATGTTTGTATACCCCTTTATACTGGGACACCTTTACATTTTAGCATGCAGATTTAAAATATTAGCAGATGACATATAAACATTTTTCTTACTTTACCCAGAAAACAGGGCTTGATATTTCATGTAACAACCTTAGACTATCAAGCCTTATTTTCCAAGAAAAGTATCTTATTTATCATTGTCTCAGACTGATATGAAGGGTGACTTGTTCAAAAAAATGCTATGCTTGGAATACCATATTTACTTAGGGACAGACAAGCCTGTTAAAACTAAGTACCCCCAGATCAGACTGCAGAATGCCGTGTCAACAGTATTTTACACCACCTGCCACTCAGGGTCTACACTATTTGCCACTCATTCAGCAGTTTTAGACACATTAACAGGTTCAAATTTTAGGACAAGTATGGTAAGAACTTAAGGTGTACCAATATTTAGAGTAAACATGGTAACAGGTTTCGAGGGACATGCTCAGTAAGATGTTTTTTATGTACTGGATAACACTATTAGCATCATGGATAAAATATCAGCAGATAACATTTTAAACTATTTTGTCCAGAAAAATTTAAAAAAAAAAAAAAAAAAAAAAAAAGGGCAAAATAAAAAAGCTAGTTATATACACGATGTTCTTCAGAGAACAAAGAGTTTGTGGACAGACAGAAACTGACCAAAGACTTCAGCAATACACACAGTAGATCATGCATATGGAACTTTCCAACTCTGACATGCATTATTGTACCAAATCATCTATAAAGATCTTCTCTAAAACTTACATCCTATGAGCAAATGACAATCTGATATTTTTCTTATTTTTCCTAGAAAATAATTTAATTTCTAGGAAAAATAAGAAAAATATTTCAGAATGTCTGCTGAAACTTTTACCTAGCATGCAGTGATAACCCTTGTCCTGCTAACCTGGATATGTCCTGCCTTTGCAAACAGTGTAGATCCAGATCAGTTGACTTCTGAAGAAGCCAACTGATCTGGATCTGCACTGTTGCCATTCAGTACTTTAATTTGTATCAACAACCTGGATCAAGTAATCTGGTTGGCTGAAAATTAGAAGTGGGCGTGGCATCTTAATTTATTCAGCAGGACAAGGGTTCTTTCATGTTTAGCCACCATATTTATCTAAATATTTACCTAAATAGGACACCATAACTCCTTACAATACATGTACTAAAATTTTAATTAACCCTTATCCTGCTGAATAATTTAAGATGCCACACCCACTTCCAATTTTCAGCCAAACAGATTGCTTGATCTGGATTATTGTTATAAATTCACATACTTTAATGGCAAACAGTGCAGATCCAGATCAGTTGGCTTCTGAAGAAGCCAACTGATCTGGATCTACACTGTTTGCAAAGGCAGGATATATCCGGGTTCAGCAGGATCAGGGTTAAAACATATATTTTACTACCTGAGTAGCAAACAGTGTAGAACCTGATCAGATGCCAGGTTATGCAGCATCTGACCTGGCTCAGTATGATAATGAAAGGCTCTGGGCAATGAGTCATCATATAGTCATGAGTTGAATTCCGTCTCCAGCTAGATTCAAAATTGG
This sequence comes from Anodontia alba, assembly GCA_964016985.1. Lineage (NCBI taxonomy): Eukaryota > Metazoa > Mollusca > Bivalvia > Lucinida > Lucinidae > Anodontia > Anodontia alba. The sequence continues at coordinate 55,133,234 of OZ024822.1, forward strand.
GCCTTGTGATTCTAAGTTGGGAAAGTTACTACTCGGCCACATGGCTACTTCCACGTCATATGGTCATCTTCAATATTGCGGGGCTCAAGTATTAACAGATATTTTCTGCCATAATAATGGTGTTTTTCGTTCTCTAGAATATACAGGTGGATACCTGGTAGTTTTTATGCCCCTGCCATTCAAAGAATGGTGGAAGGGCATATAGTGTTTACCCTGTCAGTAAGTATGTATGTATGTTTGTATGTATGCATCAAAAATAGAGTCTTTTCTTCGTGTCCGTTCTATAACTGTATGTACGTATATATGTGCACATTTTGTCTGATCCATAACTTTGTTATTCCTTGATGGATTTCGAAATGACTAAGCAGAAATGTTAACAATCATGACACAATGTGTCACTCGCAAAACCCAGGTTTGTAGCATGAAGGTCCAGGTCACATTTAGAGGTCAAAGGTCATAAAATAGGGTCTTTTTTTCGTGTCTGTGCATTACCTCTCTTTCAAAACACATGGCCCTGTGTACAGCTCTTGTGTGCGGAGCACAATGCTCCATGCCAGCGAGACTTTGCTATTGACAAAGCCGAACCTCCAGCGTCTGCAGCGAAATGACAGGGCAATGATCAGACAGATCTGCAATGTCAGGCCGCAAGACATTGTCACCACCAGGTCCAATGAGCTACTTGTGCGGCTTGGCATTGAGGATCTGGACCTCATTCTGAATGAGAGAAGACTTCGTTGGTATGGACATGTGGAACGCTCCAGTGGTGCAATCAAGACAGCCTTTGACATACAGGTTGATGGAAAGCGTGGGCCTGGGAGGCCCAAAATGACATGGAAGCAGCTGACAGAGAGGGATTGCAGAGAGTGGAAGCTCTCGGCTATCAACCCTCATGACAGACGTACATGGAGATCTGGTGTGAGATCTGCCATGTGTGCAGCAAGCCAGCTATCTGGAAGGGGGCCCACTGATGTGGATGTTGCCCCTGTACCTGCACGTTAATCAAAAATCCGATTATATATATAAAGTCAAAAATTGTTTTTTTTTTGTTTGTTTTTTTTGTTTTTTTGTTTGTTTGTTTTTTGTGTCCTGTCCTTAGCTTTGCCATTCCTTGATGAACTTTGAAAAGACTTGGCAGGAATGTTGACCATCATGAGGCAATGTGTCGCATGGAAGACTCAGGTCTATAGCTCCATGGGTCACACTTAGAAGTCAAAGGTCAAAAATATGGTCTTTTTTTCATGTCCGGTCCATAACTTTGCCATTCCTAGATGGATTTTGAAATGACGGCAGAAATATTAACCATCATGAGATGATGTGTTGTGCCTAAGACCCAGGTCTGTAGCTCAAAGTTCAACGTCACACTTAGAAGTCACAAATAGGGTATTTTTTTTCGTGTCAGTCCATAACTTTGCCATTCCTTGACAGATTTTGAAATGACTTAACAGAAATGTTGATCATCAATACACGATGTGTCACACACAAGTCTGAAGCTCCAAGGTCAAGGTCACACTTAGAGATCAAAAGGTAAAAAATAGGGTCTTTTTTTCCATGTCTGGTTCATAACTTTGCCATTCCTCAATGGCCTTTGAAATGACTTGGCAGAAATGTTGACATCATGAGACAACGTGTCGCACCCAAGACCCAGCATGTCATACCTGGAATATAAGTTCCATGTGCCCTGATGATTGACCTGAAAATACATCTAGGTCAGTGTGACGTATATATCATGCTGCAGTACTTTTGCCTTATATCTTGAATACTTTTGATGGAGGAATGCCTTGGATGGAATATAAGTTCCATGTGACCCAAAGATTGATCTCAAAATATAACTAGGTCAGTGTGACACATATTTTATGGTTAAGTAATTTTGCCTTTAATCTTGAAAACTTCAAGATATTTTCATGAAACTTCATGAAAATATAAAGCATCATGCAGACTACAAGAACCGTATCTCTTGTTGATACATTTTTGGAGTTATTCCCCTTTAAAATTTGACAATGGTAATTTCGTGTCCACTCTAATTTGAAAACTGTTCAAGATATTTTCATCATTTTTATGCTTCCTGCCATCCCCCACCCCACCAAAAGTGATGGAAAGGGCATAGGCATATAGTGTTACCTGTCCCTCAGTCTGCCTCAGTCTGTGTCTCGCATTAGCAATTTGCATTTGTTTTTCAGGAGGAGGCATCCATATCCTTTGGAAACATTTCTAGTTTTGCTTCTCTACCAAGAGAGTTGACTACAGCATCATGCTAACAAAATAATAATTAACAATACTGATGAGAAATAACTTTGTTAACACTTAGCACACTATGGGCAAATTCATCAGAAGTGAATAAGATTTTTCATGGAAATAGGGATTTGACATTTCATGCAATGTCTCCTAAGGAGACAGTTTGTATGAAATGCCAAATGCTTATTATCTGGGAAAAATAAGAAAAAAAAAAAATTTCAAAATGCCGACTGCTGAAATTTTTACCCAGCATGCTATTTAAAGTGGTAAACTGAGCTCGATAAACAAAACTGTTGATAAACCTCTAGAATGTTGGATAAAAATATTGACACACAATATTTCAATTATTTTTTATTAACAGATGAGAATCTAGTGCAATGTCAAGCCCTATTTTCTAGATAAAAAATCAAAGCTAATGTGAACAACGCTATGAATAATCCTGCATCAAAAGGATAATTTAAATGACATGTTGAACACTTAACTCCTGGAAAAAAAGTATTTGTAGCAAAAGTCTAATACCCACAAAATAGGTGTATCTTGCACATATAAATAGTGAACAAAGTATCACTGGAAAATAAAAATAAAAAAAAAAAAAGCTTGCACGAGGTTCATACAAACATTAGCTTACATTACATGATTTCTGATGATTATTCAGCATCTCATTAACACTTTTATGTCTAAGGTCTACTAAACTGACTGACCAAGAGTGCAGACCCCAATCAAAGACTGCAGAATACAGCATCTGATCAGGGTCTGCACTGCTTGCCATTAAACCATGTAAAATAACAATATTGTAAAACAGCAGTTCAAATATTAAAAGGACTTGGCCAGCCTCTAAAAGGAAGAATCCATTATGCATAAATGATAATCAAATGTATCGCAAATGGTGCCATGTTATTGAAAAACAAGCCATAGTACATATGCAAACAAGGCCCAGATAAGCTGACTGATCTGAGCAGTCTCATCACAGCCTCTGCTTTCTATCAATAGAATGTGTATGACCTATACAGACATGTTGTCTTTTATGTTTTTCAGAGAGACTATTATTTTTGGCTCCAAAAACAGAAATAAAAAAAAATATAAGTAATTACCTTTATTCAATGATAAAATAAGGACCCCACTTTTTTTTCTTTTTTTTCAGACCTGCACTAAGTCATATTTTGACAAAACATGCCTGTCTTTCATAATTAATGCAGTATTTTTCTTTGTTTCTCCAAGAAAAACAGGATTTGACATTGCATGCAAATTGTCTCCATTGGAGACAATTTGCATGAAATGTCAAATCCTGTTTTCAGGAAAAAATAAGAAAAATATCAATGTGTCGTCTGCTGAATAAGCCCAGAGAGTGGTAAAGTTTAAGGTAAATCCAAGGTAATATCGCAAAATAACTCATTTTATTCACTTAAAGGGAAAGACAGTGTTTGTAAAGAATGTTTATGAAATGAAAGCTCTTGATGAACCATACATTTTGATGCAAATTTGATCAAAATCAGATGAAAAATAAGAGTTATAGAGGTCTGAAGAGTTTACCGGTAAACTGCTTTTATGTGTGCCGCCATTTTGAATATTTAAATAGGCTTTAAAATGTCATACAGCCTTAATTTAAATATGCAAAATCTAAATAAATAATATCCGCAGCATTATTTTAATCCTATAAATTTTATCATTTTTGCAGTGAAACATATCTTGTGTCAAAATGTCTTGTATGGAGCCAGCTAAAAGGTACCAGGACAGATGATCTGGGCTCAGTTGTTCAAAGCGTCGTTAGCTTAACGAGCTTGTTAAGGGTCATTTCGTTAACTGTTTTAGCAGATTCAATATACAATTTTCTGATATTTTTTGCTGAAAAAATGTGAGTAGCTTTTGCACTGCAAAAAAGCTACTCACATTTTTTCAGCAAAAAATTTCAGCATATTTGCGTATCACTCGATGTAAATTTTAACGAATCGTTAACTAACGACATCGTTAGCTTTGAACAACTGGGCCCTGATCATGCTACCAACTAAGTTTCATGGCAAGCATGACTACTTGTCTGGATGTAGATAACATAAAAAGTATATGTGGGACCTGCCATGCAAAATCAAGGCCTTACTAGATCAGCCTATACATACATACTGTCTCATCAGAGTATTCATTTAGCTTGTAGATTCTACAGTATAAAGTCTTTCTAAAGACCCTGATAAAAGATGATAACTGCAGATAAATAATTTTGTTATTTCTCAATGAAAACATGCTGTACATGTAGGTATTCATTAGAAATGCCTCCTCTGTGTGCATTTAACCCTTGTCATGTTGAATTAATTAAGATGCCACACCCACTTCCAATTTTTAGCCAATCAGATAACTTGATCCAGGCTGTTGATACATATTCACAAACCGAATGCCAAACAGTACAGATCCAGATCTGTTGGCTTCTTCAGAAGCCAAATGATCTGGATCTACACTGTTTGCAAAGGCAGGGTATTCCAGGTTCACCAGGACAAGGGTTAATAAGTACACTGAAACCTCTTTATAAGACAATTCATTATAAGACCGTTTGTTAAAAGAAGGACCCCAAAAGTGTATCCGAACAAAAAAGTCCAGTTTATAGGTCATTTTTCTATATGACCTAGACATTTTTGTTTGGATACAACACGGTTGTTTAGCCAACACGATTTTCACTTTGGATCCCAGCAATCATGTTATAAAGAGGTTATGGTGTACCTACATTTTTTCATAGAGAAATCTGAAAAATATCCATACTTTTTGGAAATACATGTAATCACCTTATCTGGAGGTACAATTTCCCAGCTAGCATTCTACGTAAATCTACATCGGGCCGTCATCGGCCCGTCAGCTACCCTGACGGGCCGATGACGGCCCGATATAGATTTACGTAGAATGCTGACTGGGTTACGGCTATGCTAATATCCAGTCTGAGCCTTTGCTGCTCGTATATGTGGCAAGATCTCTTTTTTTTGTTTTGTTTGGTATGGCTGATTTTATAAATAAGAATACATATATAATAACAATTAGCATATTCAAATGCTGAACACTTATTTCATATCTAAAATTATATATTGTTAAAAAATAAATAAAGCCCTTAAAAAAAAGCACCTTCAAATCTTTGAGATGATCTTTACCCACAGTGATATAATATTAGCAAATACACATGATTAACAAAAAGTAAATACAGGTATTTTACAAAGAAATTTATCTGAAAGAAAATTCTCAAGCAGGAATAATATAATAAAATACGAAATTTGGTAAATCTAAAATATGACTCTAGTTGGAAAAGTGATGAATATCAAGAACTTTGAAAATTTCATGATGGCTGTCACTGATTAAGCCATCTTGAAAGTTCAGGTCAATTAAATGTGAAAAGTTGAACTCAGAACCTTATATTACAATATTCAACAGCAATACATGCTGGAATTATAGAAGATAGATGATTTATAATTTCAAACAAAAAGACTTCATAAAGATAAAATAGTAAAGTGATAAAAGACAATGACATAAAAAAGTTCAATGTCATTTGTTCTAAAGGTCATATAGATACACTTTCAGGGGAGGCAACTCTGTCTAATTGTATTTGACTTCCTTTTGAAAAGTAATCTTCCCTAAAAGGAAAGAATTTGCTCCCATGGGGAGCAAATTCTTTCCTTTTAGGGTAAATCCCTTTTTAAAAGGGCCCTGGTGTTCAGGAAGCAAACAGAAAGTCACGAATGTTGTCTTCCAAAAAAAACTGTCAGAAAATCTAGAAGTGTATCCAGTTCCCTGGGTCTAGATATGCACACTAAGTATTTTCCTTATTCCTCTATGACAATGTAAATCACTAGATTTCATAAGAATCATCACAACATCCTGTATCAGTGAGACAATTCTAATGATTTCACAGATCATATGAGCCAGTGCACGACAAAACCTACAATGACTTGTGTGATCAGCGAAGACTCAGATAGCCTCCAGGCTATCAAAAAAATGGATAAACGAGAACCTTTGGAATATTGGGTGGATATACAAGCTGATCTGAGTCTTTACTGGTCACACAGATCATTGTAGGTTTTGTCATGCTCCGGCTCTTATACCTACATTTTGATGGAAGTCTTAGAAAATATGTAAGCTGCGCCATGAGAAAAGGGTCTTTGGAGTTTGTACACATTCTGATAAGGGCATTTACTATTACATCAATATATTCGACAGTATCCAATGATTCTGTAAGCAAACATAAAAGGCCTTGATCAGACAGCAAAGCTGCATTGTCTCATCGGGTCTGCACTGTCCACAAAAGACCAACAGACCCCTTTTCCCATGTCACAGCTCATATGAACATTTTCATGGCAGTCTCAATGAATAAAAAGTATGATCTGTATCATACAATAAAGAAGTTTAACTTATATGGAAACATCTACAGTCCAGATCTATCTGCCCATCCATCCAATCTGATCAGGGCTGGTGAACATCTTTTCACATTACAGCATACATATTTGGATCCAATTGAAGTACCATAATTACCGTAAATATTCAGATACTAGAATCCCTTACTGTATTATACCCCCAACTTTGAAGAAGTTGGAGGGGCATATTGCTTTTGAGTCATTTCATCAATCCATTCATCATTCTTTTCTTGTGAGCAAGATATCTTAACTATCTGAGTTAGGGCCTTGAAACTTGGTGAGCTTATAAGGGCTGAGATCACCTGATTAAATTTTGTAAGAGTTATGCCCCTTTCCAACTTTGGCATTTTGTAGGACAAACATATAGTTGGGGGTATAGTGTTTTACAAACACATTTCTAGTTCTTAAACTTGGAACTTGTCCATTTGGGTACCTGGTGATGGGTCCAGTTAAGTGTTAACCAAACATTAAAGAGTGCAGACACTGCTGAAACTGCACTCTTAGAAACAGTTAATCTGGGAAAACACTGTTTGCTTAAACATGTATGTAAGAGCACTGTGATGCAGTGAAGCGCTGTGGTGCAGTGAAGCACCTTGGTGCAGTGCTAAAGCATCAGATTCAAGATCAAGTTAGCGGGTTCAAACCTAGTGAGCACCAAGTGATGTGTCCTTGAGCAAGCCACTCTATCCACATTGCTTAGTATATTTCTACCCAGGAAATGAGGGTGTCACAGTATAGATATCTAGAAGAATATTTAGGGTAAATATGCAATACATGAGATTAAAATTTGTGTGACCGTTAGTTCATGAGATATAAAAATTTTGATCCTTAAACATAAACAGTAAAAATCATCATTAGCACAGCAGATGAAATCAAACCACCTGCTATAGGCAGAACAGAAACCACCATCTGTCTCAGCCTATTCAGGCTCTAGCTTCTTTTCTATGGGACTTCCATACACTGGCACAACCTCAGGATTTCTAACACATATTTTGTTAATATTAACACATAGCACTCTGGGTAAATTTTGTTTGTGTTGAGGTTTTACAGCCCAGGCAACCCAGTGGGATCATGGTCAGTTTACCTAACCAAACATTTACTGGGCAGGCTTGGACCTTTAAGCGGTTAACCAGTATTGTGCACATTCTTTCACAAGAAACTGACAACTGCCCTTCTTGAATCAGCTGAAGGGAGAGAATGACCGTAGAAAATATTTCATGATCAAATCTCCAAGAAAGAATGCTGACACGCGGGGGTCGAACCCCAACCTCCTGATCACCAGTCAAATGCACATCCAACTGAGCCACTGAGGCCGGCACTCTGGGTAAAAAAAAAAATCAGCAGACAACATTTTGAGATATATATCTTTTTTTTTTTCCAGAAAATAGGCTTTGACAGTTCATGCAGCTTGTCTTCTTAGGCGACAATTTGCATGAAATATCAAAGTTATTTTCTGGGAAAAATAAAAAAATATAACCAATTTGTAATCTGCTGAGGGTAACGGTTAAAAAAAAGGACAAATCTACCACATAAAAATTTCACAGAGGATTTTATGAAGAGATACACCAGAATGGGACTTTGTTATATGCTCAACATTGTTTCATATGCATAAACGAAAGGCAGATTGCAGAAAACACATCATCTCTTATACCTGAACAAATCTACACTAAGGCTCAAGCATTAATGTACCAATCACAAATGAAGCAAATGAAATTTGTGATTTTTTTTTCAACAAAAATAAGGTTTGAAATTTCAGTTGAATCATCTGCTAGGCAGATGTTTAACATAAAATACCAAGCCTTATTTTCTCTGAAAAATAATAAAAACAAATAAATACATGCATGCTATATCTCACACTGTGAGATAATATCTCACAGAATTTGGCCCATCTGGAAGGCATTTCCTATGAAAAATTCAGATCTCACAGAATTTTCAAACCATTTTACAACAAATTTTATGAAGAAATAAACATAAATCACACACTTTGTGGTTTTCACAAGCTTCTGACATGAAAAAAAATCACTTAAGATTATATTGGGGGAGCTCCAAAGTGATGTTTAAGAAAATCTTACAGAATTTTGTTGAATCTCCCTTAAAATTTTGCCTTATCTCACGGATTTTAGTCCTCAGCTTATGGCATGTATGCAAATAAGACTTGACATTTTGTGTGAATCATCTGCATAGCAGATGATTCACATGAAATGGCAAGTCCTATTTTCAGCGATAAAAATTATTTTCAATAATATAAAATAAATAGTCATCTGCTGTAATTTTGCTTAGTGCTTTAAGGGTTAAGCTATAAGACTGTATATGTAATCTGAGCGCATAGTAACAAAAACTGTGTAACCCTTTAACTCTTTCACTGCCACAGGTGATAATAATAGGTTTTTGCAAACAGCATAGATCCAGATGAGATGGCTCATATGAGCCCTCTCATCTGGATCTATGCTTTTTGACATTCAGTCTTTCAACTTTACATATAAATTACTTTCCAAGCGATAGTTTGTTTAAAAAAAGCAGACAACAAATGTCGTCTGAAAATTTGGCAGTGAAAGAGTTAACCCATTTATGCATAATGGACTCTTCTACCTCAAGTCTTTATAGAAAGGGTATCAAGTTAGGTTTTATTATTATAATGTTTTATAGAAATTCCTGTATTTAATGCAAACCATGTTGACCCTGATCAACTGCCACATTCTGCAGCATTTGATCGGGATCTACACTGATTGCCAATGTCCCTTTTAAGGGATGCTAGGCACAAATGGGTTAATGACCTGAAAATGAAATATAGGCAGTGAACAAGTATCAACCAGTGATCAGAAATAACAAAATTAGAACATATCTGTTTATAATATTGTATGAGCTATAAATTACAAAAAGACTGGCCTTATTATTTGAGCAGGTCACCTAAATACAGTCCTTACAAGTTAGTCCTATGCAAATAGCAACAGGTCCTAAATTAGCCTGTGCATGCATACTCTTCATAGCTTTAAATATTGGAGGGGTATCTAGCTCTATCCAGATCAATATTTTTTCTTATTTCTCTATGAAAACATATATTATAAGTACTCAATGGCATCATCTCAGCAAGGTAATAAGGATCCACAACAAATGTTATCATTGTGAAATAAAAACATGAAACGATAATACCCTGCCATTATCATGTCGGGAATTGTCTGGAAGCGAAAATATGGATGTGTCTCGGCAGATACCTCCATCAAAAATTGATGAAATTTGCCCACTAGCAATCCCAAACCAGATCTCTACAATATAAATGCACATACAAAGTTTGGTGAAAATCCATTGACTTTCACTCAAGTCATCGTACAGAAATAAAAATACTGATGGACATACGACTAACAGATGGATGGATGGACAGACATACAAACGACCACGTGATACCATAATGTCCAACCACTGTCGTGTGGTGGGGTATAATAAAAACAATAACAGTAGTTTTTGGTTTGGTAAAAAATAATTCTAGTGCTATGAGACATGGTATGATAAGGAGCTTTTGTTGTTGCTAGGAGATTCCATAGGTCTAGATAAGGGAGGATATTTGGTAAATATTTTTCTTATTTCTCCACGAAAACATATGTTGTGGGTACTCATTAGAAGCGCCTTGGCGAGGCACTTCTAATGAGTACCCCAACATATGTTTTCATGGAGAAATAAGAAAAATATCAATACTTTTGGACTGAAAAAAGCACCTTAACTAGTGCTATGAGATTCTTCTGTGGGTACAAGTTAGCAAGAAAGCTCCTAATCAGACTGTGCAAAAGTACTATGCCCCTTTTTATGTGATGACAGTGATGCAGTTCTAAAAACCTTCAACCTGCTGAATCAAAAAGCAGCAGATGGCATTTTTATCTTTCTTTTTTACTTACTACAGAAAATAAGGCCGGCTTCGGTGGCTCAGTTGGATGCGCCGTCCGGCTGGAGACCAGGAAGTCGCGGGTTCAACCCTCACCGAGGTCGACAACATTCTTTCGTGGGGATTGATCATTAAATATTTTCTACGGTCATTCTCTCCCTCCGCTGCTTCAAGAAGGGCAGTTGTCAGTTTCTGGCGAAAGAATGTGCACAATACTGGTTAACCGCTTAGAGGACTAAGCCTGCCCAGTAAACGTGTGGTTTGGTAAACTGACCACGCTCAACATGACCCCATTGGGTTGACTGGGTCGTAAAACCGCAACACAAACACAAACAAACAGAAAATAATCAAGACTTATTTTTTTGTGAAAAATTAGAAAGTTGTCATACACTTGTTATCTGCTCATTTTGAGTTGGGGTTTAACGACATATCAACCCCTGTGGGTCATTTTGTGTCATCTCCCAGAAAAAGGAAGAAGAGAGATAGAAGAGATAGAGGAGATGAAAGAGATGGACAGGAGAGAAAGGAAAATGAATGAAAGTGAAGAAACAGAAGTAATAAAAACATTCCCCCTCTACTCTTACCTACTGCAAAGATAGCAGGCCTTGCCCAACTGTAAGCCAATATCAGCTGGACGCCCCAGTGATGTAAGATACGCGACACCTTTGCCGCAATTCACCTAGTGTGAGCTAAAAGTTTATAATAATGGAAAGGGCTATTATTATAGCACTAAATATACACACAGAAAAGCTTTCATATTCTTAGAAACCTTGAAGCCTAGTAGCTGCCTTATTCTTGCACATATTTTGTTGCAGTTTCGTTGGCTGGTTCTAAAAACTGATAAAATAGATTGTAGTAATATTCAAAAGACTACTTTTCTTGTTCACCAACAATAAAAAGCACTGCTTAAACAACTTGCTTTTTTTTTCTTTTTTATCATCAAAACCTATCAGTGTATTTTAAAGTTTTATGTTAAAATAGCTTAAATATCACAATAACTAAATGGCTTTGTAAAGTTAATGCTTCTACAACTGGAATTCAACATAGTTCCAGATAAGGTGCTTTTTCAACTAAAAAACTGGTATTTTTTCTATTTCTCGACGAAAACATATGTTGTGATATTCATTTGAAGCACCTCATTGAGGGGCTTCTAATGAGAAGTGCCCCTTCTAATGAGTACCACAACATATATTTTTGTTGATAAATAAGAAAAAATATTATGTGATATCCCCTCTAATCTGTAGCTATGCTTCAATAACTCCCGTGTTACACTGACTTTTAAACCTAAACATACAGAATATGCTGTCAAGAGATTACTGAAACCAAGGTTTCGAACCCACAGCACTCTACTGAACATAATAGCAAGCTCAGATGACCATTTCACTCTGGCCGGCAGAGGACGGATAAAAACACAAGCTACATCAAGCAAAATGGAGACTTCATGCCTACAGAGACATCAGAGGCCAAGATCAGCTTACTTCTACACAAAATTTGAACAATTTAGGATACATTTCATTTTTTCACCATTGCATATTGTGGATACTCATTGGAATAGCTTCAGCAAATTATGTTTTGGCGAAAAAATCAGTACAATCTTGTGCATAGATATTTTTCAGTTTAGATATTTACAGTAAAATTCTGCTATTAAGACCGCCAGTGATATTGCCTAAAAGTGGTCTTATTAATGAAGTGAACACTGAATATAGAATAATAAGAAAAAACCTATTTGGGACGAGCAAAAGCTGGTCTAAATAGTGCAGTGGTCTTATTTTTGAGCAGTCATAATAGCGGAATTTTATTGTATCTTAGTTTTCCACAAAAACATCTGTACACACATCATCACCTTTATTAAAAAAATGGTGAAAGTGCTTACCTGAATTAATGGCACTTACACCATTTGGCATAAACTGGGCCCAGTTGTTCAAAGTGTCGTTAGCTTAACGAGCTCGTTAAGGGTCATTTCGTTAACTGTTTTAGTGGATTCAATGCACAATATTCTGATATTTTTTGCTGAAAAAATGTGAGTAGCTTTTGCACTGTAAAAGCTACTCACATTTTTTCAGCAAAAAATTTCAGCATATTTGCATATCACTCGATGTAAATTTTAATGAATCGTTAACTAACGACATCGTTAGCTTTGAACAACTGGGCCCTGGATGATATGTATAGTGTAACATACAGATATGTAGGGCAATCTGGGCCCTCACTATTCATATATATATATATATATATGCATTAAGCCCCTTCTCACCTGATGCAGCGCAGAATCTCAACATATCAATCATCTTTAAAGGATACACCGTCAAGGGAAATAACTCTGACATTGAAATGTTTACTGCCCTTCTCAATGGAGGCTACTCTTACAGAAAAGAATTTGCTCCCTGTGGGAGCAAATTCTTTTCTTGAAGAGTGGCCCCCATTTTTAAAAATACTTAAATACTAGAGAAGCAAAGTTCTGTCTGAAAAAGTTGTCTCCCCTGGCCAGGCCCTGAGGTTATAAAGCTTTTTTCATGCTCAACTCAACTGAGCATGAAATTGTTCATGCTAATAAAGCTTAATTTACTAACAATTGTAAATTCTTTCTTCCTAAACATAGCTAAGCATGAAATTTTCTCTGCTAATAAATATGAAAATGCTAACTATTGTTGGCATTTTCATATTTATTAGCAGAGAAAATTGCATGCTCAGCTGAGCATGAAAAAAGTTTTATAACCTCGGGGCCAGGTATATCCTTTCAGCTGAACTGTCAGTCTCTCAAAGCTTCAACCCTTCAACTCTTCAATAAGCCACTCTGGTTGCTCCACATTTATCCGATCCAGAAGTTTTGATAAAGCTATGTTATATTTACTATAAAACTGTCTCAAATAATCCTCTGATTGTACATCTATTGGTGGATACTGACGACCTTTGCTCTTTCCCAAACACTTTGTTTTATCACCTGATACTACTTGACAGAAAAATCCTTTGTTTGAATCAAACCTGAAATAAATACAAGAAGAAAGGTCAATATGCAGTGCTTGTTAGATACCCCCGCCAGGACCAAAACATCAGAAAAAGACCAACGAATGGACATACAACAACGGGAAAACAGTATTCCCCTTCCCCACACCCCCACAAACATACACACACCACACACAAACACAACCAGTGTGTGGGGTATATAAAAAGCAAGCAGAATAGCTTCCTATAAAAGGGGAAATACTTTTCTTTTCTCCATAAAAGCATATGTTGGCAATAAAGTGCCTCAGTGAGGTGCTTCTAATGAGTACAACAACACGTTTTTCTAGAGATGTAAAATTGCAATAGTTTCTGGTAAAAAAAAAAAAAAGAAAAAAAAAACCCTTCTCTGGAGCAAGGAAACAAAATAAAAATGTAATGTTGATTTCATAATGTAATAATTATACTGTATACTTTTTTGTCATCCATCTGTATGCCAGTTAACATTTCCTCTCAGTTTTGTTCAGTTTTATTATTTCACATATTGTCAAAGTACTGCAGTATCCTAGAAGTGTGTATCTATGTGAACAGGCCATGCACTGTTGCAATAGCTGGTTTTGTTAACATTTGCAACTAAGCTGTAGTAACCCTTTCATCTCAGAGTTTCTGAAATGAACTCTTCCACCTTTGAATCTGGTCAGAACCATTAGTCCCAATAGGGGTCTCAGTCAAAAGTCAAAACAGAATGGCAAACATTGTAGATCCTGATGAGACTGCTCATTATGAGCCTTCTTATCAGGATCTACACTGTCTGCAATGAAAAATGTTTTAGTCTGCAGGGCTTACCATGTTAAGTTTTCTTTCCTTTGCTTATATTTCTAAAAGTCATCACCTGAAGTTACAGTTCGTATGTGAATAGTATCACTACTGGATGTATTAACTGATCAACTTGCAGTAGCTTCCAACCAAATGTACACAGATCAGTTCTCAACACATTGCAGCTGCTGACTAAAGGTCAAGGTCACAGACTTAGAAATTTTGCTTTTGCCGAAGCAATGTTCTTACCTAATTCTTTGGCTATAGTCATAATATGGCTCTATCCTCATAAACTTTTGTATTTTATCCATAACATCAACAGGATCATTCTTTAATTGGTCCCCATCTATGATGTAAATCTGAAATATTTAAAGGAACTTCATACAGCTAGTAGATATTCTGTCATTTTTTACTTTTTATAAGGAAGACAACTTTTGAGATTTCCTGTTTGCTTTTCCATGCACCATACCCCTTCTGATAGGGGTCCACTCTAAAAGGAAAGAGTTAGGGAGCAAATTCTTTCCTTTTAGAGTAGACCCCTTTGCAAAAGGGGGGAGAAAATACATTTGTCAGTTGCCTGCCCTGAAGGTGTATCCATTCCCCTTAAACAAATCAACTGCAACATGAGAAACAGACATTATGTCATATTCAACTAGTGATGACAATGATCAACCTGCAATTATCTGCACATATAGAAGCACTGGCTGTATCTAAAGAGAAAGTCCCAATTAGACTGCCTGGATGCTCAGGCTAAAATGGGCTTTGTTGCTTGCATACATAAAAATGATTCTTTTTTTCATGTGACTCAAACCTATGTCAAATCCAAAATGTAAAATACATGAACTGCCATATTTTAGCTAAATATTCGCACAGACAGGTCAGAGCAAATAGTGTAGACTCAGATTAGATACCACCAGATGTAGCACCTGATCAGGTCTGTACTGTTTGTCACTCAGTCAGCTGTTTTAAACATATCAGCAGGCAGTAAAATAGATTTGCCCAAAACTTGTTAGTCTTGCCAAGAAAACATGGGTGCTTCAGAAATTTTCACCTCAGTGTGTGTGTTCTGAAATGATTGCTCTCAAACATCATTACTTTTGGAATCTATCGTTTGAATTTTAGGATAAGAATGGTTAGAAATTAAGGTGTCTAAATTAATGGTAATACTGTAATCAAAACACTCCAGATAAACTGCCTACATTTCACTAAAAAATATTGATGTTTTGCATTAATTTTTTGGCATTTCAAAACATTCTCATCAAAGTCGGCAGAAAATAGGATTTAACATTTTGTGATTTATCTTATCAAATTCAGCAGACAATGAATTGATGTTTTTCTTATTTTTTCCCAGCAAACAGGACTTGACATCCATTCAAATTATCGTCTTGCGAGTCAATGTGCTCGAAATAATGTTTATTCTGCAAAAAAATATGACTAATAACATGATTGCCCAATGATTCAAGAAGCTACTAGAAATATGGGCTAATATGACTGTATCTATCCAGGTAAATATACTGCCTGTTATAAAACACTAACAATGGTTGATTTACAATATTAGTAACTGAAAATTATAACAAACCTGTCTAGAAGGAAAATAATCCAACCAATTACTGAGGTGTTGAGAGTATAGACCTGGGTTTAAACATCTGTTTCGTAGAGATCTTATCTTACTTGGGGCAGTGTCTCCAGCTGTTATTACTTCATAGAAGCTTAAGTTTGTAGCCACTGGGTCCTCATGAGCCCGCATGTGCTGAAAATATTAGAAATTATATGATGCTGAATAGATCAATATTAGAAATTATATGATGCTGAATAGATCAATATTAGAAATTTTATGATGCTGAATAGATCAAAAAGATTTTGCCATCAGTTTGCACAGGGAGACAACTTTTGAGGACAGGAAGTTGCAGCCAGGTTAGCTGATCTAAGGTTTACTGTTCGCATATTATTATATGAAATCCAATTCCTGGTAAATTGTTTATAAGCTCAACCACTACTGGGTTACATGGCAGGAAAATTGAGTCCCTATCAATTAGCTGACTCCATAGACGGCTGTAATTCTCATCACATGTGAAGTTCATAACTTGTTTATGATTTTCAATACAGACACACTACCCAATACCCACAGAGGACTTGTTAAGGAGAAGTATTTGGTGAAAAATCTAGGATAATTTTATCCAGTTCTCCATAAAATTGTATGTTGTGGGTACTCATAAAAATGCCACACTGAGTACCCACAACTTAAGTTACTATGGAGAAATATGGAGAAATAAGGACAATTATCCCAGGATTATTATCAAATACACCTCCTTAACAAGTCCTATGCTACCAGTCACTTGACTGCCACAGATGGCTGTAAGACCCTCCATCTGTAAAGTGCATAATTTGTGTATAATTTTCAATACAGAGACACCCTACCTGATACCAGGAGTAGGCCCTCCTGGCTGGGTTGACTAGAATACAGATGATTTTGGCACGGGGAAGTAAAGCATGTATTCTCATTGGCACCAAAGGATTGTCAAAATATGTAGCACTCTTCTCAAAAAGATATTCTGAAGCAACATTGGCTGGTCTAGGGAAAAATTCCATGTACCTGAAATAAAAAAGCAAGCTAGTCACATGTCAGAAGTTTTTGCCATAATAAAACCTACCAATTTCTCACATATTTTTATAGCTCCTAAAAGGAGGGAGCATGAAGATAATATTTTTCTTATTTCACCACGAAACCAAGTTGTGGGTACTTATTAGAAGCGCTTGGGCTAGGCATTTCTCATGTGTACCCACAACATATTATTCATCAAGAAATAAGAAAAATACCAACATTTTTCCTTTCAAAGAAGTACCTTATCTGGAGCAGTGATCTTAGCTGAAACATACCAAGCAAAATTACAGCTAAATTCTGTTTTTTTAAGACATGCAGCTGACAGTTTCATGATCTATAACATAAAAAACATAACACACATATTATCAGGCGCTATATGCCATTGTAAAAAGGAAACATTTTTTTTTCCTTTTTGAACAGACCCCTTTCAGATGGCACCTGGTGTGCAGAAAACTTCAAGGAAGTCATGAAAGTTGTCTCCCTTGCAAAATACGGCAGAAAATCTGCCAAGTGTATCCAGTTCCCTTAATATGGACCTTTTTCTTTAGATCTGCTGTAGAACCTCATTAAAAATAATTTCACCTCGCTTATTCAGGTGAAATACTTATTTTTTGGGAAAAAAAAAAAAAAGAATCTCATTGTTTTGTCTCAAATAATTGTTCATACAGACAGAAAAAATTACCATGAACAGCCACGAACAGCTGACAGTATACGTAAATGAAAACATCCCCTCTACTGACTCAAACAGCAGACTGCAGCTATCACATTTTCTCTCTTATAAATATGTGTAGAACTCACCAGTCAATTCCTTTAAAATAATTATTGCCACTGAAAAACTGGATTTCTTCATACGTCTCTTTACTATTGTAGTTACTTTTAACCATAGGATGCATTCCCAAGAATGTATATAGAGCTGTGGTACCTGTAATATTGGTACATCAATGTGATCAATAATAGTACACTGGAACCTTTTTATAAGATGGTTCATTGCAAGATGGTTTCAGATAAAAGATGTATTTAGATTATAAATTATACCATAGATTATATAGAAAAAATGACCTTCTTACAACATAATGCATAGATTATATAGAAAAATGACCATATATGGTCATTTTTCTATATAATCTATGCATTTATGTTGTAATAAGGTTCTATGCATTTATGTTGTAATAATGTCATAGAAAAATGACCATTTATGGTCGTTTTTCTATATAATCTATACATTTCTATTTGGCCACAACACAGTTGTTTAGCTAACACATTTTCACTTTGGATCCCAGCAATAGTGTTATAAAGAGGTGGTGTACTACAGAAATTTCACATTTAAGATATTCAAAACAAAACCATCTGGAACTGAATTTTTAAATTCAAATTTAAAGCCTCTCATGTTGGCACAGAATAGGGCATTGTAGGATAGAAATGTACTTATAGTAACACATATCTTTTCAAGTTTGACAAAATTTTGATGATTTTTTTTTTTCAGCAGATCTTTCTCTTTCATGTTTTTTGTCAAAAACCAAATCTTTGTAACTCTAAATTAATATTATTTTACAACCGAATCAGTACCTGTTTTCTGTGGTCCGACTACAACAAATTTAGGCAGCCTGTCACAGGTTTTATTAGCTGACCAGATTTCTAGATGACGCTCATAATCACATACATTCTGCAATGTAACAAGGAACAGAAGTACCGTAATAACCCTAAGTATCTAAACAGACAGGCCTTTGCAAACAGTGTAGACCCAGATCAGATGCCACAGAATGTGGCATCTGATCAGGATCTACACTGTTTGCATACATACAGCCATATTTTAGACATATCAAGAGGTAGTGGAATGAACACTTTCAAATTTTAGGACAGGTATGGTAAGGAGATAAGGTGTCCCAATATTTAGGGTAAATATGGTAATCAAAGCCATTATCAGAGCTCCAGATTGGAGGAGTATCTAGATAAATATTGTAGAATTTTTGCCAGGTCAAGCAAAACAGTCATCCATCCAGGTATTTACCACAATGTACATAGCTACAGATAAGAGTGGTTATCCACATATTTTTCTCATTTCTCTATGAAAACATATATTGTGGGTACTCATTAGAAGTGCCTCATCGAGGCACTTCTAATGAGTACCCACAACATATGTTTTTGTCAAGAAATAAGAAAATTATCAATACTTTTCGGATGAAAAAAGTGCCTTACCTAGAGCTATAGTACACCACTTAAATTCATCAAAGAGCCAATCAATAGCTCTATCTGCATCACCAGAATTGGCTTTCACAGCAAGGCTGTCGAAATGATTTATATACCTATCTCGTTACATTACAACCCCTCTTCTCTTGACTTTGCCCCAAAGTCATCAACACTGCCTATTCTGCAGACCTGAAGAAAGAAACTATGCAAAATCTTCCAGTGCAATGCTTCCAGGGACAACTAGCCCTGCTACTGGGATCCAGAGATGATGGTGGTATCATCCTGCATCCCACAACTGTCACCAAATGCAGTGTTTTTGCCAGGACTTCCATGAAGTCAAGCATTGTGGTCACCCATTCATATACTGATCACAATGTATGTTGCTTAATTTTGTGAAAAAGCCAATCATTCTATCTGCGTCACCATAAAAGTCTACTTTTATGTACTTATATATTCTATTATATCCTCTCCCACTTAACCACTTTATCACCCAACCTTTCATTTGTCATCTAATAACTTTCATCTGCAGTTTGGTAAAAGTTTGTCTTTTTTTTCATGACTTTTGAGCAATTGGTTGTTAACTCTATATTCATACAAGAAGAAGTCTTTTGAAAAAAAAAAAAACAGCCTTAAAGAACAGTCTTTGTTTGCACTTACCCTCCAAATGGGACTGGATTCTTCTGGGAACATGTCAAAATACCTCATGCCCATTTCAATCGGAGTCACCTGTTGTAACTTTAGATTGGTCCAACACTGTACAAATTTTATTGCGCTTTCAAACATGTACAAAGCAAGACGATCATTTCCATAGTTGGAGAGATGTGTCATAAAAATATTGAACTGAAAAAAAAAAAAAATATAAGAAAAAATAAATAAATCTGACAGCTCCATATAAGAATAGTTAACCAGGGCCCAGTTGTTCAAAGCTAACGATTTCGTTAGTTAACGATTCGTTAAAATTTACATCGAGTGATACGCAAATATGCTGAAATTTTTTGCTGAAAAAATGTGAGTAGCTTTTGCAAAAGCTACTCACATTTTTTCAGCAAAAAATATCAGAATATTGCATATTGAATCCGCTAAAACAGTTAACGAAATGACCCTTAACGAGCTCGTTAAGCTAACGACGCTTTGAACAATTGGGCCCAGATAAATGTTTTCTTATTAATACATAAAAACATAATGTTGTGGCTACTTATCAGAAGCACCCAGCAAGGTACTTCTACTGAGTACTACAATGTAAGTTTTTGTGGAGAAATAAGAAAAATATCAATACTTTTTGGTCAGAAAAAAGAGCATCTTATCTGGAACTTCAGATTATTTCATTTCAATATGGTTAATGTCCTAAAATTTCGAACACCAAAGTTTCTGATAAAATGGCATATGCAAACAGTGCAGACCCTGATCAGACTGCTCCTTCTGGAACAGTCTGATCAGCAAACAGTGCAGACCCAGATCAGATTGCTTCTATAGGAGTAGTCTGATCAGGGTTTATGCTGTTTGCCATTTGACTATGTAGTTAAAGAAACAACTGCACAAAAAGCAAAATTTAGGCAAAAACAGTATGATATAAAGTGTTCTGAGATTTAGGACATTCACTGTACATGAGATTGTCTAGCATGTCAAATATACAGATACAGTAAACAAAATCTTATAAACATAACTAATATTTTGAAGATAATGTTTGTTCTTTTTCACAGAAACACATCTTGTGGGTTCTCAATGGAATCGCCTCAACTTATCCCCACACCAAAGGGGAGAAGGACCTATTATTTCGGTGCGGGTGTGGCCCCTATTGGCATCAGCAACTTCGTTGGTGTGATTTTACTCTCCTGTCTGCAAGGTATCACATGAATCAGTATGCAGAGTCTTGCAAAATTTCATTGGGACTAGGTGATGAGCGAATACAGGTTTTGGAGACCCTGACCTAATTTTCAAGGTCACTGCTAGACTAAAACTGTCAAATTTAAGCATTAGTGCACTTGAACTGCTAAATCAGTGAGGGTTCCGCTCTTTTCTCTGAAAATACTGTTCTTGATGCAAGTGTTCTTAGTAATAACAGATACTTTTCTCATTTTCCTAAGGAGACAATTTGCATGAACTGCCAAAGCCTATCTTCTCGGAAAATAAGAAAAATATTTCAAAATGCTGAAATGTTTACCCACCATGCTAAGCATTAACTTACTGGATTGTATAAGAATGACTGAAAGAGTTCTCCCCCTTTGATGTTTCTCTCCAGTCTATCACTTCCTCCAGGGTACTCATCAAGGAAAATTGTGTGTGTAAATAAACCACAGGTCTGACGTGGTAATACCTGAAATATATTATTTTATAATCTGCCTACAGTGAGCACTTCAGATGTATTTTATTCTTGAACACAAATATTACTCTTCTTTTTTTCTTGAAAAATAAGCTGTACCATGAGAAAGCATGTTTTAGGCACATATGAACAGCCATACCCAGATTAGAATGCATACTTGCATATTCTTCTCCGGTCAGGAACAGTTCGTTTTAAAAACTACAAAAATCCACAAATAGTACACATTTGGATGCTTTGTCAATGCCCTAATTAAAATGAGATGTTAATTTCGAGAAGCATCTGATAATACCAGGATATTTTTCTTATTTCCCCAAAAAGGATGAATGCTGTGTACACCCATTTCAAGCATCACAATGAGGCACTACCAATGAGTACCCCAACATGTTTTTATGGAGAAAATTATCCCCGCATTATCATTAAATACTCCTCCATAACAAATGAGCCAGCGCATGACAAAACCAACAAAATGGCTTGTGCGCCCAGCGAAGACTCAGATCAGCCTGGGCATCCACCCAGTCTGATCAGAGTCTTTGCTATGCACTCAATGGGTAGCTTAGGACCTAAGCTTTCTTCATGCAGACAGTGAAGACTCTGATCAGACTGGCTAAATGCCCAGGCTGCTCCAAGTCTTCGCTGGGCACCATGCCGTTTTGTTGCTTTTGCCATGCACTGGCTCAAATCATCTGGTGCCGTCTGGTTAATACATGCAGTTCACACATGTTTGTTGTTGGGTTTTTTCACTGAAGAATTCAAATGACAGACAAGGAAACTATACTATGCTTTGACTGGATACCAAAATTGCTTCTGCCTTCCTTCTGCTTGGTAGCAAATTCCTTCCTGATAGAGTAGATCCCTTTTCAGGGAGATTGGTGGACAGGAAGTTGTCTCTCTTGTAAAAAAGCAATCTAGCAAGCGTATCAAGTCCTCTTAAATATGTATCTGTGGCAAACATTTAGGCATATCTGTCTTAATCCTCATCATACTGAACCCAGATATACCCTTCCTTTGCAAACAGTGTAGATCCAGATCAGTTGGCTTCTGAAGAAGCCAACTGATCTGGATCTGCACTGTTTGCCATGAATTGAATTTATATCAACAATTTGGATCAAGTAATCTTATTGGCTGAAAATTAGAAGTGGGCATGGCCTCTTAATTTATTCAGCAGGACAAGGTTAATTGTATCACCAAAATAAAATCACTGCCAAATATAGATATGCAATATATAAAAGGCCCTTATCTCATATGGAACAAGAGCTCTGCCAAGCGGGCATTATACGCCCGTGGCAAGTAAAAAGATGTAGCACAAAAACTGGCTCCTGTATAATTCAGTGCTCTGGATATAAACTGTAAGTGGAATTACAAAAAAAAAAAAAAAAAAAATTAAAAAAATTTCATTGGGGCATATCTCTGCTGATATTTGGTGAACTATAACCTAAGCGACCAAGATGGCCCATGAATAAAGGAAGAAGTGACTTCTCCCTCCTGGGAAAATAGGGAGAAGTTTGCTGCTTCTAGGGAGAAGTGCTTTCTGATGGAGGACACACCACAGAAGCATGACTATATTATAAGCTCATATGAGCCTTTGGCTGATTTGTTTTTCTTATACTTCAATATCGGACCAAACAATAACAAAACAAAAATAAACAACAAAAAAAAAAATGCTGCAAGAAATTTTTTTGTAAACCTTTAACTTGTTTAATACTGATTTTATTTTTGTTCTTCAAGGAAGCCAAATCAGAAGAGTATTAAAAAAAAAAAAAAAAAACTCCAAAAAGAATTATGTATTCATAAAGATTTTATAATGGCAACCTTTCCTTGCAAATCTAATAAAAGAAGAAAAAAAGAAAAAAAAAAAATCAATATCTTGCCCATATGACCAAAACTTTAGTTATTTGCAAAAAATATACCTATTATAAAATAAAATTTGCACACTATTACCTCTAAACAATATGCTGCGAAAAGTTTACAAAAACTTTCAAAGGGGCATAAATCTGCAAATATTTGGTGCACTGTACCCTCGAAATAATATGTGCTGCTCCACATCATCCTGTAACTATTTATGAAGTTCCCACTTGATCGGATGTAAACTATAGAAGAATTTAGCCGGAAACAAAAAATTAATAGAAATTAATAGAAATTTTCAACGGGGTTTAACTCTGCTAATATTTGGTGGACTGTAACCTTGAAACAATATGCGCTACTCCACATCATGATCTAACTACAAATAAAATTTTAGCTTGATAGGATGTAAACTGTAGGAGGAATTAGCCGGAAACGAAAAGTTTACTGAAATTTTCAAAGGGACATAACTCTGCTAATATTTGGTGGACTGTAACCGTGAAACAATATGCGCTGCACCACATCATGGTCTAACTGTACATGACGTTTCAGCTTGATTGGATGTAAACTGTAGGAGGATTTAGCCAGAAACAAAAAATTAATAGAAATATTCAAAGGGGTATAACTCTGCTAATATTTGGTGGACTGTAACCTTGAAACAATATGCGCTGCTCCACATCATGGTCTAACTTCAAATCAAGTTTCAGCTTGATCAGATGTAAACTGTAGGAGTTAGCCGGAAACGAAAAAAAAGTCAACTGAAATTTTCAAAGGGGCATAACTCTGCTAATATTTGGTGGACTGTAACCTCGAAACAATATTCACTGCTCCACATCATGGTCTAACTATATATGAAGTTTAAGCTTGATTGGATGTAAAATGTAGGAGAGTTAACCATAAATGAAAAGTTTACAGAAATTTTCTAAGGTGCATAACTCTGCAAACATTTGGTGGACTGTAACCGTGAAACAATATGCGCTGCCCCACATCATGGTCTAACTATATACCAAGTTTCAGCTTGATCGGATGTAAACTGTAGGAGGAGTTAGCCAGAAACGAAAAAGTTTACGAACGGACTGACGGACGGATGGATGGACGCCATACCCCGTAACATAATACGTCCCATTTTTCAAACAGGCGTATAAAAAGCAAGGACACAGATCAAACCTGCAGTTCACACCGATTCTTTAATCAAGTTGATCTGGGCTTTGATTCCCCACATAAGTAAAAGCATTTTTTTAGTGAATGGAAGAGATAAAGCAAAACAATATGAGACAATGAGTGAGTGATGTGTAGACAGACTGAGATGTGCACCTGGTTGGAGCTTTATCTGTATGCAATGTGGATTAAATAAGAAAAAAGCACAATTATTTTATTGTGATGTGCACAGGCCTTCATTTGAAAGTGTGGGTTAATTATGGCCCCATCGACACTGTTAAGGTCAAGTTTTGTGTTGAGGTTTTACGGCCCAGTCAACCCAATGAGGTCATGTTGAGCATGGTCAGTTTACCTAACCACATGTTTACTGGGCAGGATTAGTCCTCTAAGCGATTAACCAGTATTGTGCACATTCTTTTGCCAGAAACTGCCAGCTGCCCTTCTTGAATCAGTGGATGGGAGAGAATGACTGTAGAAAATATTTCGTGATCAATCTCCACGAAAGAATGTTGCCGACCTCGGCGGGGGTTGAACCCGTGACCTCCTGGTCTCCAGTCAGATGGTGCATCCAACTGAACCACCAAGGCCGGCATTAAGTTCAGGTCACAATAGCAGCAAAGAAAGACAAATAATAGCCAGGAGGTGGAACAAAAAATGTATCAATACCTGTTGGGAGGAAGGTACTTTGCAGGATTTGCAAACAGAAGAAAAGGATGATGTTTATGCATGCATGTAAGTGGTGCTGAATATTTTTTATTGCCAATCTGTGACAAATTCACTTACAAAACTGATTACCGGTAATCATGACCGTTGTCTTGCTGAACTTTAGGAATTTCTGAGTGGCAGGGAATGTCTCCAAGGGCTCGGCAATTTTTTAACCCTTCATATTTAAGTAAACGCAAAATCCTGCCTAGGAAGATCCAAAAACAGTCCTGTCTTACAAACAAATCACCTTATAAGTGAATTTTTATGGCAGCTAACACAAGATTCTACTCTTAAATTATACTAAGATTTGCATTGAGGGTCAAAGGCCTTTAAATATCAAATAAAAATTTTGGCATTTTTTTCTTTTGTTATATGCAATCACAGCCCTTTTCTAACATTTCAATACAAACATTTTACAGTTTTCAAGGACATGGAAAGCTTGCAAAGGAGGAGTATTTGGTGATAATTCTGGAATAATTTTCTCTAATTCCTCATAAAAACATATGTTGTGAGTACTCATTTGAAGTGCCCCAGTGAGTTTATATGCAATCCCAGAATTATTACCAAACACTCCTCGTTCATAATTCCTCTGGGGACTTACCATAATTCCTTTGTGTATAAAACCCCTACGGCCCCAGCTAGGATAGAGTTTGGGATATTCCTCTGTACTAGTGACCCGGACATCCCAGACTGACTTCCAGGCATTATAAAGTTCTTCATGCACAGGGTAGACTCCTGAGTGGTGGGGTGCTACAGCATACTGGTAATGAAGTGGTAGTTCATAGTCCTGTCAAAAGATTGCACACTTTCATTTTATGTTATCCCCCAGAGAAAAGGAAAGAAGGAGACAGAAGAGATAGTAAAGGAGATGAAAGAGAGGGATAGGGAAGAAAGAGGAAAATGAAAGTGAAGGAACAGAAGAAATAACAACATTCCACCTCTACCCTTACCTGCTGCAAGGACAGTATGCCCTGCCCAACTGTAAGCCAATATCAGTTGGGTACCCCGGTGACAAAAGCTACAGGACACCTTCACCTCACCCAACTGCCCCAAACAGCTCCAGATAAGAGGAGAATCTGGATGAATATATTTCTTTTTTCATCACAAAAGCATATGTTGCTAGTGGTCATTAGAAGCACCTCAAAGATGTGCTTCTGATGAGTACAAACAACATATCTTTTTGTGGCAAAAGAAGAAAAATATCAATCTTTTTGGCCAAGAAAAGCACCTATCAAGAGCTATGACGGGTATTCAAACATATAATAACAGAAAACAATTAGATCAGCATGCACAAGGCTTTGACTGTTCATTAAGATGTCACCGGGTATACGTATATAACACACTTGTACTGCCTTGTGGTACAAGCCAGCTTTTATAGGGATGTGGTAGAGTGTAGGACTTTGAGTCTAGCGGACCAGGTTCGATCCCCGGTTGGGGAAAAATGTTATTTCCATTTTTTCACCTGATACATCTGGCGCCCACCGTAAATAACCCACATGTGTGCATAAAACTCCTTGAGTCTCATTTCACGTGATTCTTGGACTCCTAGAAATTTAGGGACGAATTTCAATTTGAAGGGGGAGAATGTCACCAGGTATAGGTATATGATACACTTGTACTGCCTTGTGGTACAAGCCGGCTTTTATAGCGACGTGGTAGAGTGTAGGACTTTGAGTCCAGCGGACCGGGTTCGATCCCCGGTTGGGGAAAAACGTTATTTCCATTTTTTCACCTGTTACAAAGAGAAACCTTGGACAGTGTAATATGTTTTACACAGCTCTAGATAAGAGGAGTGTCCAGGGCCCACTTGTTCAATGCATCGTTAGCTTAACAAGCTCGTTAGTGGTCAAAATGTTAACTGTTCTAATAAGTACAATATCTAATTCACAGGTATTTTTCTGAAAAAATGTGAGTAGTTTTTGCAAATGCAAAAGCTACTCACATTTTTTCAGCAAAAATATTAGCATATATGCCATATTTAATGAGCAAAGTTTCAACGATACGTTAACTAACAACATCCTTAGTTTTGAACAACTGGGCCCAGGTATATATTTATTTCTCCGTGACAACAAACATGTATGTTGTGGATATTCATTGGAAGCACCATGCTGTGGCATGTTTAATGAGTACCCACAACATATTATAGTGAAGAAAGAAGAAAAATATAAACACTTTTCAGTTGGAAAAAAAAATCACACCTTGTGTTATGTTTTCAAGAAAATTGTACACAATTCTAAGTTTTTTGTAGACAAAAAGCAGACAGCAGATTGATGGCACGCAAATGCAGAACCCCCACACTCATCGCCTATGTTGCTAATAGCATGATCGACAAACGGACCGAGATAGGGAAATCATGTAGCAAGTTTGGTTAAATTCCACCCAATGGTTTAAGAGGAGACAGCGTGATGCACCAACAGATGGACGGAGGCATTCACAATATCTCCATTGCTAAAGCATGGGGATAATGATCTTAATCAGAAAACAAAAGTACACAGGCTGATTAAGGCTTTTGTTCTAACATCCTTAAAAATCTTTCAAATTTACAATTAAGTAAAATAAGTCAAGATAAACATGTACAGATGATACTTACTGCAATCACCCTAGTGAACAGGACTTCAATAAGTATCCACAAGATATTTTTATACAAAAACATACAAACAAAAAATATAATAAAATTTCTAAACCAGATCAGGGATCTAGACATTGCATATTGAGTCGCAATGACTTTATTATGTACATCAAATTAGGGCCAAACTGACAATAAATGCTGTTGGTCTGAGTAATTACAACCCAGAACTTGTCAAGACCAGTGCAGCCACAAAATTTAATCAAAACACCATCAATTCTTTCTTAGAAGATCAAGCAGAAATGATTTTCTGACCTCAAATGTACTGAAAATTTATGACAATCATAATCATTGCCAAGATCAGTGCATGTACAAAATTTAATTGAAATCCATCCATTCTTTCATAAGACCTTGAGTGGAAATGACTTTCTGGCATCAAACAAGGGCTGTAACTCTGTTGTATACAGGAAGAAAAAATCTAGTAACAATTCTAACCCCAGTACTGTGAAGATCAGCACATATGCATTGCAATACTTGATCAGTGTCTACTATTTCTAAAGATAATATTAAGCAAAAATTATATCCTAATGTAAATAAATAACAAATTAATGTCAACCTAGATCTTGTCTGTTTCAGTGCAGATATATACAAAAAACTAACCCAAATCCAACCATTTTTTCATAATGTACTTGGCAGAAACACAAGTGTTTTAGATAGATAAACTTTTTTTTGTATGCACAAATATCAAAAGTTTTAATATTTTTGTCAAAGAAAAGTTTTACCTAAGTCTTGTAAAATTTATATGTACATTGTATAAACAAGAAACTAAATCTGTTACTTACTTTGGCAAATTGGAGATTCATATTCATATTTCTCATGAGAGCTTCTTCATTATACTTGTGAGGCTGTTCATGTCGCCACATGTGTGGGAACCAGTAAAATTTATTACTCAGCTCTGAAGAACATCACAAAATCAGGTCTATGTAATTTTGACCAAACCCCATTTTTATATAGAAAAAATGGGGTTTGCAGGGATATATATTATTTTTCTTATTTCTGCTATAAAACATAGATTGTGGGTACTCATTAGAACTGCCTCATTGAGGCAGTTCTAATGAGTACCCACAATCTCAGTTTCGAGTAAAAATGACAAAAAGATCCAGTACTTTAGATAAGCTGCTTTTTGGGGTATTTACCCAATTAAAATCTTGAAAAAAAGCAATTAGAATTAAATCTATGGGGTAAATACCCAATTATCAGTAACTCTTGCACCCATTAACATAACAGGGTACCCAAAGGAAAAATCCTGATACCCAATTCAATGAGATATGGATGGGTAAAAAAAGCCTAAAATACCCAGTTGCTTAAAACCTTATCTAGGGCACTGAAGATCACATTTTTTTCATCAGAAACTTTTTGTTTTTGCAGCCATAAAAAGTGCAATTATATTGAAAGGGTGTGTTTTCAGAACGAGAAAAGCCATTTGTCAAACAGCTGATTAACCCATATATCTAAGAAACTGTATATCATCAACATAGGACACTATAGCTCCAGGCACATTTTCCTACCAAAAAGTACAGATATTTTTTCTCACTTCTCCATGAAAACATATGTTGTGGTACATGTATATTAGAAGCATCAAGGCACTTCTAATGAGTACCCACAATAATACTTTTTCATGGAGATATAAGAAAAAATATCATCACGAAAACACGCCTATATAGTTTTGACCCCCTTAAACCCCAATTTTATACAGTAAAACTGGGATTTACAGGGGTATACATTATTTTTCTTATTTTGCTAAAAAACTTAGATTGTGTGTACTCATCGAGGCGGTTCTAATGAGTACCCACAATCTATGTTTTGAGAAATATGAAAAACATCAGATATTTTTATCTGAAAATTATCCTTTTTTGGTTGTAAAATTTTCAATACATTTGAATAGGCATGTTTTTGTAGTGTATGTCAACAGTAATACCCAATCTTAGATAAAGCTATGATATCACATAGCTCCAGACAAGAGGGCACAGCCTTTAAATATTTTTGTTATTCCTCCATGAAAACATACATTTTGGGTACTCCTTAGAAGCACCTTAGCAAGGTGCTTCTAATGAGCACCACAGCATATATTTTCATGGTAAAATAAGAAAAATATCAATACTTTTTGGATGAAAAAAGTGCCTTACATGGAGCTATGATATCAGTCTGCAGTGGATGACCTTAGCTGCACTGATACACTACAACCTCTTTATAACATGGTGTTAAAACACGGTTTTGGTATAACATGGTTCAAAGATGGATCCCAAAAATGTATAGATATTGAAAAATGACCATAAATGGTCATTTTTCAATATAATCTATACATTTTTGTTTGGATATAACATAGTTGTTTAACTAACATGTTTGATGCTATGGACCCCAACAATAGTGTTATAAAGAGGTTGTGGTGTATGTATTTTCTACCTTGAAATCACCATTCTCAAAACTATGCAAAGTTTATGGTCATTAACATGGCATAAAATGGTTAACTATAATTGTAGTAATATTAATAACATATTTTTTCTTCACTTTAATATTCAATAAAAGCACTGCATGCATAATACCCCGCCATAGCAATTATTTGTTTATGTATTAAAGTTATCGTTGCGAAAATGTCTGGAAAGAAACTAGCGAAGGGACAGATAACAATCCTAAACCAGATCTTGATAGTATCAATGGACAGATAACAATCCTAAAGCAGATCCTGATAATATCAATGCATATAGCAAGTTTGGTTAAAAGGCCTTGTTATTTACTCAAGTTGTCATCCAGAAATGAAAATATGGACGTGTCTTGGACAGATAACTCCGTAAAAATTTGACAAAATTTGCCCATTAGCAATTCCAAACCTGATCTCCTTACTGTTAATACACATAGCAAGTTTGGTTAAAATCCCTTGTTATTTACTAAAGTTATCATCCGGAAACGAAAATATGGGCGTGTCTCGGGCAGATAACTCCGTAAAAATTTGACGAAATTTGCCCATTAGCAATCCCAAACCAGATCTCCTTAATGTCAATGCATATAGCAAGTTTGATGAAAATCCCTTGTTATTTACTCAAGTTATCATCCGGAAACGAAAATATGGGTGTGTCTTGGGCAGATAACTCTGTAAAAATTTGACGAAACTTGCCCATTAGCAATCCCAAACCAGATCTCCTTAATGTCAATGCATATAGCAAGTTTGGTGAAAATCCCTTGTTATTTAGTCAAGTTATAGTCTGGAAATGAAAATATGGGCATATCTCGGGCAGATAACTCCATCAAAAATTGACGAAATTTGGCCATTAGCAATCCCAAACCAGATGTCCACAATATCAATGCACATACCAAGTTTGGTGAAAATCCATTGATGTTTACTCAAGTTATCATCCGGAAACGAAAATATGGGCATCTCGGTACATTATATCTCGGGCAGATAACTCCATCAAAAATTGACGAAATTTGGCCATTAGCAATCCCAAACCAGATGTCCACAATATCAATGCACGTACCAAGTTTGGTGAAAATCCATTGATGTTTAAAGTTATCATCCGGAAACGAAGAACGGACGGACGGATGGACGGATGCACGGACGGACGGTGGACAGACGGACGGACTCACGGACGACCAACGTGAAACCATAATACCCCGCCACTATTGTGTGGCGGGTATAAAAAGTGATGAAATCCTTTGAGGAGAGCATTGTTGTAAAGTTTAGCATGCTGGGTAAAATTTTCAGCAGATGACAATAGAGAAAATTTGCATAGAATGTCAACCATGTTTTTGAGGATAAATGAAAAAAAAACACAAAAAAAGTCAATTTGCCATCTGCTGAATATGCCTAGAGAGTGGTAATGGTTAATTTGAAGATTCAATAAATAAATGTACCACAGTTATTTCATACTCAGTACTTAGAGGTTATTACATGGCCACTGTCCTGTTGTCAGGCATATTGGCATGGGAGCTCCATATTGGCCTGAGGGCCAATGTGGACTACTGGGCCGATATGCCTGGCAAAGCGACATTGGCCATGATGTAACCTTTTTATTACATGTTTATTTTCATTGAAATGTGAAAGTATATCTTCATTAAAACACTTGAATACCAAGGGGCTTCAATGTGTGTTCCATGTCTGTTCATACAGAGGTGATGGGTTTTACCATAATTATGCTGGAATTCAGTGTCTAAAATAATGACGTTGGTTTAATGACATCATTTTTCACAAGAAAACCTGGAAGCAGAGAAATTTGTATTGATGAACAGAAGTGTTTTTAAAATGATCCCGATGCAGTTGTCAGAGCCAATCTTAAAGAGAAGACTTTGTTTTGTATGTTTGAGCAATATTTTTCACCATTCCTGTCTGAAGTAACAAAGAATGATAAAGAATCGCTTTTCTGAGTTTGGTCAGCAATTCATTCAATTTTAAATTAAGATAAACCCTGTATGCTTTACCCAGCTTGAATTCATCATTTATTTGGCATGTTCGATCTGCTTAATACATTACACTTTCAATGAAAGGGTGATATCGATGCATGTGCAGTCTGAATTGATACATGTACAGTTCAATAACTGTGCACGTTAGAAATCTGCCATCGACTGGGAGTCAAAAGCAATATCTAATTGCGTAACTGAGCAAATTGTTACTATTTTTAGTAAAACATAATAATACTCAGTAATCACCACAGATAACCAAGTGTTAAAGGGCAAATATAAAGGTTTTAATTCTACTAAATATTTAAGGGCACTTCAGTAAGGAGGTGACTGCCGAAAACCGCATCAAATTATCTTAAACGGTTTCTGAAATATTGCGATTTGAAATTTGATATTTAACATCCAAGAGGATTGAATTCAGGCTGCCTCATTAATATTCATGAGCCTTTTTATGACATCATAAGGGAACAGTAAAATTTTAAACTTTTTTAAA
Source organism: Anodontia alba (assembly GCA_964016985.1). Lineage (NCBI taxonomy): Eukaryota > Metazoa > Mollusca > Bivalvia > Lucinida > Lucinidae > Anodontia > Anodontia alba. Next base: position 55,165,791 of record OZ024822.1, read on the forward strand.
TTGCCAATATTTTTTGCTCTTTAATCTGCATCAATTCAGTTTTCATATTGTTTAATTTATTCAGCTCCTTTAAACTAATATACATAGGAATTTAGCTCTTATTTTCCGTTTAAAGTGTTACATTTCAAATTTAAAAATTTCATTTAAATAATTTAAAATCCAGTTACAATGCTTAATAATTAGCCAAAATTGACTTTTTTGGTATTCATTTACATGATATACACCCAAAATTCACTATTATTAAAAAAAACTTACGAAAAATTTAATATTAGTCAAGTTTAAACATTTTAAAATTTAGCTTTAAATTTAAATAACAGATTAAATTTTGAGTTAAATTCTGTATTCATGGGCTTATTTGTGGACAGAGACCAATTTCAATAATGGTTAAGGAGAAAAACTGTGTAGCATATAAGGAAATGCAGAATATTCCTGTTTAAAATTTCAATTTAAAATTTAAGTTCCACTATGACATCACAGAATATTGCATTGTGGGCCTTAATCAATACACAATCCAAGGGAGGTTACTCTAACAGGAAAATCTGCATCAATTCAGTTTTCATATTGTTTAATTTATTCAGCTCCTTTAAACTAATATACATAGGAATTTAGCTCTTATTTTCCGTTTAAAGTGTTACATTTCAAATTTAAAAATTTCATTTAAATAATTTAAAATCCAGTTACAATGCTTAATAATTAGCCAAAATTGACTTTTTTGGTATTCATTTACATGATATACACCCAAAATTCACTATTATTAAAAAAAACTTACGAAAAATTTAATATTAGTCAAGTTTAAACATTTTAAAATTTAGCTTTAAATTTAAATAACAGATTAAATTTTGAGTTAAATTCTGTATTCATGGGCTTATTTGTGGACAGAGACCAATTTCAATAATGGTTAAGGAGAAAAACTGTGTAGCATATAAGGAAATGCAGAATATTCCTGTTTAAAATTTCAATTTAAAATTTAAGTTCCACTATGACATCACAGAATATTGCATTGTGGGCCTTAATCAATACACAATCCAAGGGAGGCTACTCTAACAGGAAAAAAGGTAGGTGTCGTAAATTAATCACCATAACTTTTGATTGGATTGGAATTTTTTGATGGGGTTTTCAACAAAATAATTCTCTTAAAGCATTCTATCAACACCCTGAAAACCAGGAATATTTTAAATTCCTTTATATTTGCCCTTTAAAGATTTTTGCTAATGCATTTTAACCCTCAAAGCACCAATCACAACTGCAGCTGATGACATTCTGTTTTTTTTGGGTTTTTTTTTTTTGTTGTTGTTGTTGTTGTTTTAACAGTAAATAAGAGTAAACAGGGTAAATAAGACTTGCTTTGTTTGTGTTGAGGTTTTACGGCCCAGTCAACCCAATGGGGTCATGTCGAGCGCGGTCAGTTTACCTAACCACACGTTTACTGGGCAGGCTTAGTCCTCTAAGCGGTTAACCAGTATTGTGCACATTCTTTCGCCAGAAACTGACAACTGGCCTTCTTGAATCAGCGGAAGGGAGAGAATGACCGTAGAAAATATTTCATGATCAATCTCCACAAAAGAATGTTGCCAACCTCGGCGGGGGTTGAACCCGCGACCTCCTGGTCTCCAGTCGGACGGCGCATCCAACTGAGCCACCAAGGACTTGCTATCATTGAGCCCATTCTGGGATTTTTGAAAATATATGTGGGTCACTGATGAGCTGAGGCCTGATTGGCTAAAACTAACTATGGTAAATGTCCTAAAATAGCGAACACTTTATTCCATATTATTTTGGCCTAAATTTTGCTTTTCATGCTCCTGTTGCTTAAAATACTTAGTGTAATGGCAAAGTGTAAACCCTGATCAGACTGCTCCTTCAGGTGCAGTCTGATCTGGGTCTGCACTGTTTGCATTTGTCATTTTGTCAGACACTTTGGTGTTCGAAATATTAGGATATTTACCGTAGTCTGGTCCAGAAAACTTGACACTATAGCCGTTTTCAGTTTTGAGTGTTCATTGCTCTCAAGGGTCATTCCTTTCAGAATCTTATTGACATTTCATGTGAATTGTCTGCTAGGCAGACAATTCACATGTCATCTTATTTTCTGATACAAACACTTGAGAATGTCATTTGCTGCAAATTTTCTTGGCGCTTTAGGAGGACTGAAATTTGGAAAATTGTCCATTATCTTTCCCTTCATATATACTTTCCTGACACAAACAAAAACTTTTTTACCAATCAATTTCCTGTCCCCATCATCTTCTTCTTCGTTACCATTGAGATAATACCATCCTGAGAAACCCAGGACAAACCGGAAACCAGTCACCACTTGTTGTAGCCTTGCCTGTGCAGCCACCAATGCCTATAGCAGAAAAGAAAACATGATAAGTCAGACAGAGCTCAAGATAAGATGGGTTTTTTTTTCAAGCAACATGTACCGATATTTCTCCAGGAAACATATGCTGTGGGTACTCATTAGAAGTGCCTCACAGAGGCACTTCTGATAAGTATCCACAACAGATTTTTGTAGAGAAATAAGAAAAATATCTGGCTACCTCTCCTATCTAAAGCTCTCAGGCTCTTTAAGGTTAATGGTAACCCCTCAAAGGGAGATCACTCCAACCTTAATGCATATGCCTCCTTTCTCAAAACAGGTTTTCTAAAAGGTATGACCTGGGAGCACAAATTTTCCCTAAAAGCCAATGTGAGAAGGCATTTATATACAAACAAAGCAAATTTGCTTTTCCTGCAGTGGTCTCTCTTTGAAGCTTGAGGCAAAAATTTCAGTGCAGTCTCCCCCTTTGATTATTAAATATCGCATACAAATACATTTTGTACTAAAATTCAGCAGGCAAAGAATTAAAAGTATAAAGCGTATTACAGTAACACAGGAAATAATATGATGTTCAAACTGAAGAAAGTTGCCTCCCCCTGAAAGCATTTTCATTCCTTTTAAAGTGTACCCACAACATATGCTTTTGTGGATAAGAAAATTCTTTTATCTTGATATATACCTAGTGTTGGAAATCGGCAAGAATGTCATAGTCGATCATCGGTTTTGTAAAACCGACTGATCACTGATTTAAAATGGACTTGTAGAAAATATATTTATTCTTGATTTTGCCCTCTTCCAGGTACATGTACTTATTCATTCCTCCAGATCAATGAGGGGTTTCCAGATAATATTTTTCTTATTTTTCTCCATGAAAATGTATGTTGTAGGTCCTCATTGGAAGTGCCTCTGTGAGGCCCTTCTAATGAGTACCCACAACATATGCTTTCATGGAGAAATAAGAAATCAGTATTTTTGGGTTGACTTTTTTAAGCCTATTTTATCATTTTGTTTTCACTTTTATTGACCACAAATCTAGACTGACCCAAATAGACAGCTCTGAATTTCTTTAGACCTTTCCTATAAAAATAAAACCTGAAAAAAATATGTTTCTAAAAATAGAATTTTCCAATTAGTTGACAATAAAAAATCTTTCCGATCATCAGTCACATGAGGCAAAAATGACTGATGATCCATTATAATCGATCATCAGTTGCAACACTATTTATACCTATCTGCAGAGAATCCTTCTAATCTAGATCCATGAATAATCTACATTTTGAGAAAAGCATTTGGATCTCTTAAAACTTACACACCTGCCATATCTCACACAGTGAGATAAAATCTCACAGAATTTGGCCCATCTGGAAGGCAATTCCCATAAATAATTCAGATCTCACAGAATTTTCAAACCATTTTACAACAGATTTTATGAAGAAATTAATTGTTGTGGTTTTCACAAGCTTCTGATATGAAAAAAAAAAAAATACTTTAGACTATATTAGGGGAGCTCCAAAGTGATGTTTAAGAAAATCTCCAAGACTTTTGATGAATCTCCCTTAAAATTCTGCCTTATTTCATATATTTAGTCCACAGCTTATGGCATGTATGCACTTACAGTACTATGGGCAATTCAGCAGACAACAAACTGATGACATGTTTTTGCTTATTTTTCCTAGAAAATAGGATCTGACACTTCCTTAGGAGACAATTTGCATGAGGTGTCAGATCCTATTTTCTAGGAAAAATAAGCAAAATATTTCAAAATGTTGTCTGCTGAAATTTTTTACCCAGCAAGCAAAGTGTTAACCCTTAAACTGCCAATCACAAAAATTGTCATCTGCTTTGTCATCTGCTTGTGATTTTAAAAGTCATTTTTTGCAAACAGTGTTTGCCTGTAAGCAAAAATAGGTTTGAAAAGTTTGCAAGAATATTCAGCAGATGACATAAACAGACGACATTTTCCAATGCAGGTTTTTCTTGGCATTTTAAGGGTTAATATTGGTTTTCCCCGTAGTAGACCTCATACATCCATCATATACATCTACATAGCTCCAGATAAGGAGCTTTTTTTTTTTCCAACCCAAAACATGTCTTTTATATTGTAGCCTCTTCTTAAAAACACCTTACTCTTACTGAGGCACTAATGTAATTCTTATTTCTTTACTGAAAGGTATCTTGTGGGTACCCACAACATATATTTTAGTAAAGAAATAAGGATTATATTTTCCTGATAACATAGCTACAGATAAGAGGGGGTATCCACATAGTATTTCTGCTTATTTCTCCACAAAAACGTATGTTGTGGGTACTCATTAGAAGCGCCTCGGTGAGGCGCTTCTAATGAGTACCCAAAACATCTGTTTTCATGGAGTAATAAGAAAGATATCAGCATTTTTCGGATGAAAAAAACGCACTATCTGTTGCTATGTGACAACCCCTCTTATCTGCAGCTATGACACAGATATATACCTCAACATCAGGAGCTTTCATCCTTGTTCCCATTCTTCCCACAAAAATGTCATCTATATCAATTTGTATATGTCGCTCCAGTGGTGTACTTAGTTTTCCATGTGAGAGGTAGGACAATGCATCTAGTAACATAGGCTTATGAAGCCAAAACTGAAACAAATTCCCAAAGAACACCCGACAGATCCCATCGTATAGTCCATGATCTAAAACTGCTGGAATTACAGTTTTGTTTTCTGGAAAATAAGGAACTTCAGTATCTTCATAAAATGAAGGTGCTATCTTTGCAAATGCTAGTGGCTCATATGTAGAATGATTGAGATGAAACACAGTCCAGTCTTGTGTTGGAAAAGTTCCTCTGATAATCTCCCCTGGCCTAGTAACTCTCCATACTTTAGAATCAGGATTTAGCCTATAGTCCTTCAAACCTATATTATATTGAAGGCTTAATGGAAAATCAGGCACTCTTTCAAAGGTTTTTTCATAATCCTCTTGTGGTTTCACAAAGAATATCATACCAACGCCATAATCTCGGCAGTATTTCTCAAGAAGCTGTCTATTCCAGTAATCCAGGCCTAGATACAAATGTATCCTCTCAAAAACCATAGCACCAAATCTACCTTTATCCATATGAGTAAGAGTTGGTAATGGTTTATCTCCCATCACCACTTTATAGGGAAATCTAGAAGCCTCCAGTGACCCAACAATCTCTTTGGCATGCTTAGTATATGGAGATTCAACAAACACCAGGACTCTTTTTCCAATCCGCAAGTTTTCTTTTGTCTCATGATTATGTGGACCATGTTCTTGGGAGATTTTAAAATTATAATAATTACACGAGGTTGAAGGCACAGGTGGTTTGGAAGTCTTTCCAGTCCTCACTGTAGTACCACTCTGGTAATAATTTAGTACCACGAAAGATGTGAGGCTGATACATATTATAACAATTAGTGCTTTTGTCAGGGAACATCTCCGCTGGCATACCAGTCTATGAAACAACCTTCTTGTCCAGTCTAATTGTTTCTTGAGATATATATTCACTTTCATCTTAGCTCCTTAACTGTGTATCACACTGGATATTCTACCAATCAAAAAGTATAATTTCCATTGATGTAACAATGTGACAGCTGGCATGTTAGGATTCCGGATTTTCATATTCAGGCTATATTAATCTATATCTAAAGATTACTGTGGAAAGTTCTTCACCCCCATGATACAAATCTGTGCCAAATGGCAACAACAGAAATACTGGCTTTCTACAGTTTCACATTTTCAATATAGCATAGTTGTAGACAGTATCTCGCAAAAGTTCTGCATCATCTCTCTCTCTCTCTCTGTTCCTGAAATAAACAAGAAATGTCTCCAGGACTTCAGAACAAGAGGCATCAAATGACAATGAAGCTAATGGTTTTAAGGGGACAATACAACTGGTAGATTTTCTGCCATTTTTACAAGGGAGACAACTTTTCTGACATCCAGGACCCAGTTGTTCTAAACTAACAATGTTGTTAGTTAACTTATCCTTAAAATTCTGATCATCAAATATGGCATACACACTAATATTTTTGCTGAAAAAAATGTGAGTAGCTTCTGCATTTGCAAAAGCTACTCACATTTTTTCAGCAAAAATACCCGTTAATAAGATATTGTACTCACTAGAACAGTTCACATTTTGACCACTAACAAGTTTGTTAAGCTAACGATGCTTTGAACAACTGGGCCCAGTTTGCTTTCCTGCATACTAAGCCACTTTTGAAAAGGAATATTCTCTAAAAGAAATTGTTCCCAACAGAAGCAAATTCTTTTCTTTTAGAGAAGACGCCTTTTCAGAAGGAAAACAAAATAATTTTGACAGACAAGGCCTCCCCTGCAAGTGTACCTGTTCCCCTTAAAACTTCTCTTATGAATTCAGTGGTACACAACCTATATTTCATTATTAACCCTTGTCATGCTGGATAAATTAAAATGCAATGCCCATTTCAAATTTTCAGCCAATCAGATTGTTGATATAACTTCACATACTTAATGGCAAACAGTGCAGATCCAGATCAGTTGGCTTCTTCAGAAGCCAACTGATCTGGATCTACACTGTTTGCAAAGGCAGGACATATCCGGGTTTAGCAGGACTAGGGTTAAATATAGCCAATTCTCATTAATTTAAATACTGATGAACCAAAAATGTCCTAAAATTTCGAGCATTTTATTCCATACTTTTTTTGCCTAAATATTGCTTTTTAAACAGTTGTTTCTTAAAATACTTAATTGAATGACAAACAGTGCAGACCCTCAAGAAACAGTCTGATCTTGGTCTGCACTGTTTGCATATGCCATTTTGTCAGAAAATTTGGTGTATGAAATTTTCATGAATTTACCGTATCTTTGGTATATGAATAATCTGGTACAGGACAAGTACTTGAGCATAAATATCATAAAATACTTGTGCTATCACTGGCAATGTCAAAATAAATCAATGGTTATTTTGAGTGTGTTTTATATGCATCTTTAAGGCAGCAAAATTATTGTTCCCTGCATTCTGAGACAATGAGAACAGGATACAGGTTAATATGCAGTGCATCAGACTTGAGAGACATCACCTACACAGGTCCATTCTGCAAAAAAAAAAAAAAAAAGCTTCCTGTAGGTAATGGTCAAATATGACTACCGTATTCGACCTAATAACCACCGTGCGCTTGGGTTTTTCAAAATTACTGTGAAAACTTGTATTAAATTATGTATCCACCTACTATAAGTAAAACAAGATCAGCAAATGACTTATTTAATGGTGCTTACGCGATGTTTCTTTATTTTTTTATTCTTTTTTTCTGATATTCTAAAAGCATATGTTGTGGGTACTCATTTGAATTGCATCCACAAGTCGATGCAATTCAAATGGGTACCCACAACATATGCCTTTATAAAGAAGTAGACAAAAAGTACACTGGCTGTAATCTGAAGACTACAGAATTACTTGACTGTGCGTTTATAGGGGTATGTGCAGTAATTAGGTCGAATACGGTAACTGCAGCAATGGTAGAAAGTGTTTTGTTTGTTTGAGTTAGAGTTTGTTTGAGTTATTTTACGAGTTTTAAACTGTTAAGCATAGCTCCACATAAGAGGGCATATCCACATAATATTTTTCTTATTTTTTCATGAAAGCGTGCTGTGGATACTTATTAGAGGTAGGGCTGGCTAATCAGAGCTGAAAAGATTATCAATTATCAGTCCCACCATTGTGACCAATAAACGATTTGTAATCACTGGAGATCTGGTCATAATTTTACCTGTCTCTTACTATATGTTATACTTTACTGTATGTATTTGGCGAGACAAGCCTGAGGAAAAAGTGTAGACCCAGATGAGATGCAGCAAAATGCGGTGTCTCATCTGGGTCTACACTGTTTGCCACTCATTGAGCTTTTCAGCCACAACACTGGGTAGTTATTTCTACTTGTTCAAAATTTTAAATAAAGTATGGTAAAGAGTTGAGGCATCTGAATACTAAGGGTAAATATGGTAAAGTACGTAACAGACACAAAAATCAAATGATCAGTTATTACCATATCTGTAACGATAATCATTTTTGTGGAATATATCAATCAATTAATCTATTATCCGATTAATTGTATCAGCCTTAATTAGAAGTGCCTCTATACATGTGTCTTAATTATTATACTGAATACCCACAACATAGGTTTTCATCGAGAAATAAGACAAATATCAGTACTTTCCAGCTGAAAAAAAAAGTGCTTTTTCTGGAGCTATGGTTAAGGTCATGTCCAGCTGGTCAGCTATCCTACTCACACTTTTCCTGGGCAGGCTTAGTTCTCTAAACAGTTTATCAGTAGTTTGTGCACAAACTTTTGCTAGTAACTGACAACTGCCCTTCTTGAAACTGTACAAGAGGAAGAATGACCATAGAAATTATTTCATGATCAACCTCTGTGAAAATTATGTGGCCAAGCTGGAATTTAAACTTGCAACCTGGATCTGCGGTCAGACATGCTATTAATTGTGCTATGGAGCCTAGCAAACTGGCAATGGCAGAAAAGAAGATATAACAATGCTTTCTTTCAGAATATGAGGGGCATTCATTTAATTGTGTCACTAATGGCCCACCATACCACGTGGCTGTAAGGAGCCCCTGGAAACTGCAGTGATTTTACAGGGGGAGTGATTTTCTATAATAGGATGAAATTTTGGTCTAATCCGTTCAGTCTTTCAAAAGTACATGTAATTAAAAGTTCAAGTTGGTTCAGTTATATACACTCAAAAGTAAAGGCACACTATGAAAAATGTAGACCTGCAACCTGTTTTAAGAGGTCTGTGTCTTATCTGTGACCAACGCACCTGCTCACAAGTGTGTTCTTATCCAAGACTTCTTGAAAGAGGAAAAGGTAGTTCAGCTCTCTCATCCACCAAATTTGCCAGCCCTTAGTCCCTGCAACTTTTTCCTGTTTCCTTTACTAAAGAAAACCCTTTCTGGTCATCATTATGAACCCCAAGTGCACTTGGTAGTGCAATTTACCAGTGTCTTCAGGGTATACCTAAAAAGGCTAGTATACTTCTCTGCCTTTACAGAATGGATTTCGAGACTCGAAAAGTGTGTTCCTGTCAACGGAGAATACTTCGAAGGGTTGAAGTAAACGAAATGTGAATGGGATTAATAACGGGCCCTGTATAACCCCAATGACAACATTAAATGAACGCCCCTCGTAAAGGGCAAAAGGAGAATTAAAACTTGCTTTAACCAATTGAAGACTGGAGACCCATAAACTGGTAACTGGCAAACAGTGCAGACCCAGATCAGATGCCACAGAATGCAGTGTCTGATCAGGGTCTCCACTATTTGCAAATAGTCAACCATTTTTCTTTAGGAATATCTACATCATATAGCCTGACATACCTAAATTTGAAAATGGACTCTTCTAATTTCAGTTAGTGTGAGAGAGTTTATTCAGTCTTTAAAAATGATTCCAGATAAAATTACAACAAAAACACACAAGGATAGCTAAAACACATGCACTACATCATATTTATTCCAAGCAGATGGATTTCAAACTATTTTAAAAGCTAATCTTATAGTTTGCTAGACTGTCAGTATTTGTTCCACATCATGTAGCCATGGTTATCAAGAAATTGGCAGAGATATGTGTTATGATCTTCTGTCACTCAACTTCCAGGTTTATATTTCTCTTCATTAATTATAATTGAAAATTTAACCCTTGTCATGCTGAATAAATTAAGATGCCACGCCCACTTCTAATTTCTAGCCAATCCAATTACTTGATCCGGGTTTTTGATAGAAATTCACATATTTAATAACAAACAGTGCAGATCCAGATCAGTTGGTTTCTTCAGAAGCCAACTGATCCGGATCTACAGTTTGCTAAAACAGGGCATGTTGCGCTCAGCAAGAGAAGGGTTAATAAATTTACTTGCAAATCATTCATTTACCTCATGCACTTTAACACAGTTTAAAACATTCATCATACTCTAATCAAGTGAAGTGGGTATCCACATTTTTCCGAAGGCATACCCTGTCTGGAAAATAACCTAAAAGGAAAGCAAGAGCATTGAAAGGGCCTAAAGAATTACATATGTTCATCTAATACCAGTATGATAGCCTTAATAAATGAAAAAAGCTATCAAATTAGTTATAGATGTGGAGTCATAAAAGACTGTATTATTAGTTCACCTGAGCTTTTATGCCCTTTCAACCGTTTCAGTTATTTTCGTTTAGTTTATGTCTGTTCTGTTTTTAGATTTTGCCGATCCTTGTTATTTGGGTGAAAAAGAAGAATAATGGGAAACATAAAGAATTTCTGCATGTTATGATAATTCAAAGTAATTTTAAATATATTTTTGCAACCTCTGTCAAACGTTCAGATTATACAAGATCACCATTTGTTCACAAACTGGCAAAAACATATCCCTTTCGCCGCCGTGGCTTTCATACCCCTGTTGAATGGAAAATTGTTTATAAAGGCCTAAATAAGCAAGTAATAACACATAGCCTCAAGGAACCAACTCTCGACTGGAACCAACTCTCGAACCATATGTTACTTTTACCCTAAAAACTTATAAACAAAAATGAAATCTATGTCAACTAAGATATTAACATGTCCGTGAATTGGCACATGATTTTTCTGGGGAAGTTCGAAGACCTTGCCTCACACTGTAATCTATGCAGATGACAGATAGAAAGAACAGAAAGAAGAAGAAAGCAACACAAACTTGTTTAAAAAGACGAATTCTTCATTGATAGGTTCATTTTCAAAATTATTGTTAATGTAAATACTTGAAAAAATCCTACCTTAATGATTTGTAATTAAAAACAAATAAATAAAACATTGGCTGTACAGGAGTAAACCAAAGTAATCCAGCCATGGAATTTCCAAAACGTCATCAAGGTCAATGGTGCACGACGGGGAGCTATCATTGTAATTCACTGTATTTTTTAATGTGAAACAACCTCCTTTGGTTGGACAACCTTACATGGGGGTCAGGGGTGATGGTAGTGTGCTGCGCATGTGTGTGGGTGGGTATGGCTGTATGTCTGTCTGTCTCAGAGATGCATATTACTACTGCTACTGGGCTACTACCCACTACTACCATCACTACTTAAAATAATGATAATATTGTAACTGAAGAGTGAATTTACAGGCCTGTCTGTTTCTGACAAATATACTCAGGATCCTACATGTTATATGAACGAATTTGTACATAAATGTTTGTTTAATAAATGTTCTATGATTTTCCATCATTATTTTTTCATACAACACATAAATGTACTTTCAAACAGTAGGAGCGAGTTGGTACCATTAAAGACACATTTTGGATTGCATAACACCCTAAATACTTTTAGCAGATTAAGATAAGAAATGCTTGGTGACTTAGGCCACTCTTACAGGTAGGTATCAGCAAAGTTTATGATGAAAACAGGGAAACGGATAAGGTGGGTAATTCGGTAATAATTTGATATTTTTTCTCTTTATTTCAATAAAATATATCTGCTTGTTATTCATTAGAATTGCTTCTCCAAGGCAGTTCTAATGAATAATCACAAGATGATTTATATACAGAAATACAGATACTTATGTTTTTATGCTAACCTATCATCAAATGCCCTCTTTATCTGCTTCTTTGAAAATTAGTAAGGTAAATAGTATTTTATTTATTAATATATTTACAAAAAAAAAGCTTTTTGGCATAAAATAAAAATTATCTAAGGACTTCCTGACATATTCCGTAATGTGTTGTTTTACTGAAATTAAAATATTTAGGTTTGAGGTAGCTATGGAATAATTGTAAAGTATGCTTATTTACTTTAGAAAATTAATAAATCAATAAAAACTTTCAATTTTAAATTTCTTTTTTTCAGTTTATTTATAGTTTATTCACGGTACAAGAAAAAAAAAAACAAACAAAATAAACAAACAAAAAAAAAAACACTTACACAAAAAAAAACAACAAAAAAAAAACACCTTTGTGTTTTGGAAAAACTATCAAAAAAATGAATACATAAATAAATAAAGAGATACAATACAAATCAACAAATTAAATGCAAAATTTGTAAATGAATTTATATTGATTCTAAAGTAACATATTGAAAACCTCTCAATTATATGAATTACCCCTTATAAGGCCCCATCTAGAGGGACTTAATATCCTTATAATCACTTTATAATCACTTAGATAAGATAAGCCTTTGATGTGCTCTCTGTTATCAGGACTGTATATTGGGGCTGATCATGATAGGGGGTCTAGCCAAAGAAGGAAAAAAAATGTCTTTAAGTCAAACTGGTCATGAGTTTTACCCACTTTACATTGAAGGATCCCTAGAGGTAAAGATGTGACGTCACAGAAAAAAATGCAGGTCAGTGACCTTCCCGAAGTTGCCTCTATATAAACTGCAAGTAAACTAAACTTTCAGCATTTCTTTAATGTTAATGTTTGATTAATCATAGCCAAAAATTGTTCGAGAGTTGGTCCATAGAGGCTATATGATAATATCAGATTAAAAGAAATAAGAATTATGAACTCGTTAGAACAAATACAAGAAAATGCTATATCGGGCTCGTTTTTTTTTTCGACTCGGCTCGGCAGCTCAGCCATGGCTTTCATACCCGACCAACAATAACATTAAAATGCTCTATTGGTAGCCTGGCGTCCTACTTTATCGCGCCCCTTACAACTCATAGAAAAAAACAAGAGAAGAAGAAGACACTGTACCTTTCATCAAATCATTTTTGTATGTAGTTCAATCCTTTCTAAACAATCCTGCATAAAACATATTTCAAACCGGCCTGTCAGATTTTTTCAGACACATTGTTTTTGTCCGCCATGTGAGTTATAGTGACGTCACCGGGCTGCCCTTCTTTATAGCGGGGTTCACTTAAATTGAAATTGATTTTAGTAATGGGCAGCCAGTTGCTTTAAAACTCTTCATAAGTATTCAGAAACCATTGTGCCACTAAACGCCGACTTTGGAATTTCAGTCACAACTTTAAAACTTTGGTAATCGTAACACAAAAGGGCACACAAAAGCAACAAGTTGCTATCTACAAGATACTTCACAGAAAGACAGGTTTTCTGTGAATTTCCTTTCCAGTGGGGACACGTAAATCCATCACACTTCCTTATAACTTTAACTTTAGAACAAAACTGAATTGTGTCAGGTGGGAACAAACATTACACTTAAACGGTTTGAGAAAAATTACCAAAAACAACATCAAACTGAGTAAGACGACCATTCAAATTGAGAATTTAAGCTGGGGTGAACTCCTCTATACAGACTGCAATATTGTTATCTGGTTCCCTCATTTTGGGATGCTAGGACGGACTTTCCATATATGGCAGTAACGAGAGTTTCAGTAAGAGCGACAACTCTAAGACACTGTTGTCTGTTCCCAGTGTAGAAAAATAAAAACAATGACCTAAAAAGAAATTTATATGGACTTTTAAAAGCAGGTGGGTATACAGAAGATGCACAAACGTAAGTCTCTACACAACTATAATATAATTTTACGTACCAGTATCCTAGATATTTTTCATTTTTTTTTTTCTTTTGCACTCGGTAGTTTGATGCCCCGAAATGATACTAATATAAACAACCGATAGGGGGCGTAGCAGATGAGCAATTAGGAGATATGCAAAATCCCGCGATAAAGTAGTAAGGGAGTATATTGTGTACTGGTACGTGTCGAAAATGTTCTTCAGATGCTTGTCATTACTGTTTATCACAAACTGATTATGGACTGTGTAATTTGAGTAAAAACTATATAGCATACAGCAAAAATAAAGATTTTTTTTTATAATAATTCAGCCTGTTCATAAAACACTGTTTGTTATAGTAAACAGTTTAGTATTTTTTCTTTTCTTTTTTTTTTTTTCTTACAGGTATAAATACCATCATCTCATTTCACTAATTTGTTTCACGAAGACGCAATCTGAAAATGCTTTCACCAAATCAAACGCTAGTATGTCTTTCTATCTATCTTCTGGTACTGAGTCGATCAACTTTGATCATTATCTCGGGTGGCTAAATTTAGAAATTAGCATATAAAAAAAAATCTGGGTGGACCAATAAAACTATTTACAATCAGAAAACAGAGGCATGCTATCCGAACAAATTAATTTGTACGGGATTTGAATTCCTCTGTGGTCTGAACAGAGACCACTGAGGAAGGGAGACTATTCCATTGCGGAATATAGTCCTAGAGAAGAAAGAATTCTTCAGGGCATCACTATAGGCCTGATATCTTCTATACTGTGAATCATGAGATCCCGAGTTTGTCTCAGTCCTGTTACAGGGGTCAAGTATTTGTCTTTATCAACGTAAACCATTCCCGAATGGATCTTATAGAAAAAGGTTAAAGAGGACTGCTCCCGGCGGTATTCCAGGGACGGCCATTCCAGCTCGTCCAGCATATCACCAACAGTACTCGCATTGCGCCATCTCCTGCAGGTCCACATGGCAGCCGTCACCTGCTGAGCCTGAGTTTTAAGGCAGTGGCTATTCGTACTCAGTCCCCAAACCACAAATGATTATTTTTCTCACTCAATAATTTTAAAAATGCGCGTATGTGCAGGCTAGATTGATCCTTCACCGGTCGCATATGTGATAAGTTCTATAACCTCATCTGCTTGGTCATATTTTGAATGTTTTATAAATAACATTTTATAGGAAGAAAATGTTTTACATAAATAGATAATATAATTCTGTTGCATACTGCCCAATACATATTTAATTTTTGCAAAATACATTTTAATATATACTCACTGGCACCAAACTAAAACAGCCGTACGATTAACCAGTATAGGCTATAATTATAGACTAATCGTACGGGGCCGTACGATTAGCCAATATAGGCTAATCGTACGGGGCCGTACGATTAGCTTATATAGGCTATTCGTACGGGGCCGAACGAATAGCCACTGCCGAGTTTTAACATATGGATGCCTAATGGGAGCAGCATACTCTAATTGTGGGCGAATCAAAGTTTTGTATGCTGCAGCCTTTGTTTCCCTAGGTGCAAAAGTCAAATTACGCTGAAGAAATCCAAGAGTCCTAGTTGCTTTCGAAGTTATTTCAGAAATATGCTGACCCCAGTCCAGGCTATCATTGATGGTGATACCAAGATATTTTGCGGACTAGACCTCGTCTAATATTTGCTGATGGAGTGAGTAATTAAACTGTATTTGTTTTCCCGGGAGATGCCGAGTCACTCTCATGGAGTGACATTTGTCAACATTAAATTTCATTTGCCAGTCGGTCTCCCATCGTGCTAGGCTATTCAGGTCTTCTTGCAGGATTTCACAATCTTTGGGGCTGTTTATATTTCTAAAAAGGACACAATTATCAGCAAAGAGTCGAACAGAAGATCTGATATTGTCTGGTAAGTCATTTATGAAGATCAAAAATAGGACCGGCCCTAGGTCCGATCCCTGAGGGACACCAGAAAGGACAGGGGCTGGATCTGAGGCTTGGCCATCTAACACCACTTTTTGCGAGCGCCCAGAGAGCCATGAGGTAATCCACTGCAGAGTGGTTCCTCTAATCCCATAATATCTTAACTTGTATAGTAGCCTCCTATGCGGTACCTTGTCAAAGGCCTTTGCAAAATCCATTATTATCAAATCGGTCTGCTTATGGCCACGATTATATGCTCCATCCAAGTTCTCAACAATATCATGGTAAAACTGCACTAACTGAGTTTCGCAAGACCTTTGACTTCGGAAACCATGCTGACAGTCAGCAAGAATGCTTTCAAAGGCTAAGTGCTTGTTTATGTTACTAACTAATATATGCTCCAAGGTTTTGCAGCAGATGCACGTGAGCGACAACGATCTGTAATTAGCAGCATCGTATTTTTCCCCCTTTTTAAAGACCGGGGTAACATTTGCTAGTCGCCAGTCATCTGGTACAGCACCCTGAGCAAGAGACTCATTGAATATGTAGGCCAGGACAGGAGCAATTTCAGAACTACATTCTTTAAGTACCCTGGCACTCAGGCCATCCGGTCCGGTTGCCTTATGTATATTGAGCTTAGTCAACAAATGTCTTGTTTTACGATAGCTCAGTGCTCCCGGGACTGGCCTCTAAAGCCAAAGGAAACGGGATCGATCCCAGGGGCAATCAAGGGAATTTTGGTATCCGAACATGCTTTCTCACATGGAACCAGAATATTTTACTGACGATACATCGATAGACAGGACCAACAATTGCACCTTCATAAGCATGCACAAAAAAAAAAAAAAAAAAAAAAAAAAAAAAAAACCCTCAATGGAATCTCCCCCGTCAGACCCATGGCCCTAGCCCCCAGAACCTCAGAGGACGATCAACCCACTCACAAGAGAAAAAATGTTAAAACATTGATATTTACTCATTCTTTTACATTGTATCCGATAAACCATTCCAATACATTGTATGTAAAAGCCATCTTAGAGGAAATGAAAAAAAAGGTAAGAGAAAAGTTCAGGGAGTGCCACAATCACAAACCGCTGCCCAGACCAGAACTTAAGAGGAAGAGGAAACCGACAAATCTAAACAAGCACACAAACCGGACAAACGTACGAAAAGAACTAAGATTAGCTCTCTCTTCCCCAAGCGAGGTAATCGCAATACTAAAAGGACTGAAAAACACAAGAACAAAATGGCACACGGAAAGACATACAACAAATCGCCTCGTAGAATAAACCACAAAGCAACAAAGAGTAAGACTAACACCGGGACCACCGCCTTAGAACGGTCGGTAGAGCAAACCACTGGGGGGGGGGCGGGGGGGGGGGGGTTAAAGCACTTTTACAGCTAGCTAACTTCACCCTGGGTCCAGATGCTACTCTTATTACAGAAATACATAAAAATTCGGTTAGCATAAAGGCTCCCAACTCAGTCAATGCATCAAAGCGAAAACATAAAAATCAAATTAATCACTATCATAAACAATGACGAGTACTCATGGCTAATTCTACTGTATGCCAGAGTAAATGAAAACCAATAGTTGAACCACGGCGAGCCAAGCCAAAGACATATCGTCAAGCCCCAACCCACTGGTTAAAGTTTTACGAAGAGGCCGTCATTTAGTCTGAGGCCCGAACCGCCGTCGTGCAATTAAAGAGTGAAGCATATCGTCAAGCCCCAACCCACTGGTTAAAGTTTTACGAAGAGGCCGTCATTTAGTCTGAGGTCCGAACCTCCGTCGTGCAATTAAAGAGTGAAGCATAGCCATCAACATATAACTCTATATGCAAAATGCTTTCGTTCAGATCCCCTGTGATTTATTGTTAGAAGCTTGTTACACTGAATGTGTCATTAATGTACATGTTATTGAAAAATAAAATGAATGTTTAAACCAAAATAAGTTTAATTGGCGGAGATCATCGCCCACGCTAAAACAACTCCAGTGGTCTACTCTCCAGGAACGAAGAGCACAAGCCAAGATATGCATGGTGTACCGCATAGTCTATAATCTTGTGGACATTCCAGTAAGTCACCTAACGCCAACCATATCAGTGAGGGGCCATAGCATGAGGTTTCTAGTGCCGTATGCCAGAACTCTTGTCTATCAGAGATCATTCTTCCCTGACACCATTAGGATATGGAACAGACTTCCCCAACCAATAGTCAGCTGCCCGACTCTTGAGAGCTTCAAGGGGGAGGTGCAGAGCATCAGACTACGTTAGATTCGTATTGGATGATTTTAACCGCACTGTACATAGATGTTTTTTTAAGCCGTCACCTTTATGTTGACTGTTCCTGCACCACTTATGCACCAGTACGAGAATACGCCTTTCCGAGGTGTCTGTACTTTACCGGAAGAAGAACTATCAGTGAACTTTGATAATAAAGATAGTTTCTTCTACAAAATCATTCAAGTTAGACCAATACAACCTACCCGACATTGTTGCTTTAAAACAAAACATACCCCTCCAAGAATGAATGGAAAATTGTGATCAACAGAATCGTAACAAAGTACTGGACAGAATCCCTCGTGTGTGACTCCTATAGTAAGTCTACCCTGCGCTTTATAGCGGTCGGCAGGATCTCGGGAGGTAACGTTCACCCTGTCTAGAGAACAACAGAGAAATCCGTAGTTGACGGCCGAAAAGCTGTGATCAAGGCCAGGATGTTAACTGGAACATATATTCTCCAGAAAAACATACACACGTTCAGTCAATATCATGAAGACCTGACGTGCAAGCTCTGTAAGCAACAAGAAGACATTTGTCATATGCTATTGTACTGTCCTTTGCTGAGAGAGGATAGAAAAGAACCATACACACACTTCAAGAATACTATAATACGTTATATTGGTGCGGACATTTGGAAACAACCATTCTCGGTTCCTGAAACTCTGGTTCAACTTATAATTGACTGTACGAGGTTTTCACATATGTTCAGTGATGAAGAAGCGTTAGATAATGTTGAGAGACTCTCACGAAATTTGTGTTACAAACTACATATAAAGCGGCTATCACTGCTTCGAATTCAAAACTAATTGGCTGTCAGGGACATACTACGAACTCCTATGGACTGAAGATATATATACAGTTTATAATTCCTTTTAAATACCTTTATACGCCTACATTCAACCTACCTCGTGTGCGGGGATGCTCCTATTGAGAGGAGGCTTATACGAATCAAAAGAAGAAGAAGAGATAGAGAGGATGACAATGAACCCTTTTGTTGCGAATTCGCACGTAGTAAAGCATCATTTAGCTTAACATGTAATTAAATCAAACATTGAAATATTTTTGTGAATTAACTGATTTGAGACTAGCCACTGATTACCATCATAAAAAGGTGACCGCGAATATTTTCTATGGCTTTTAAATGTTCGATTTTTTTTTAAATTATTTTATTTACTTTATTTCATGACTGAAATCAGGGGCTTACAAACCACAGTGTTAGTTAGATGGACAGACAGATGTCTCAGACCGGGTCCGAATCTGCAAAAGTATATAGATTATATAAAAGGTTCTAGATAATTTAAATTACCTTTTTTTGACTATCCAGTACATAGATAAACTTGGTAAATTTTATTTGTATTAAAATCTATACAGAAAACCCAACTATTATTGTCAAAAGATTAACAGCCGTTTGTCTTTGGCCTTCTGCTTCTGCTGTCTACGGTGCCGGGTCAACTCGGCACATAGCACATAACCAACTCGGCACATACCAACTCGGCACATACCAATTCGACACATAGCAAACTCGGCACATATATTTAGCTATACATGTATGCGTCTATTCTTGAAGTGCTTTATACCTTTTATGGATAATATTTTAAACTGAAAAAGTTTATAGAAAGAGCAATTTTTTTTTCAAGTTATATCTTAAACCGTTCAGTAGGCCATGAAAAGGACACAAATGTCTCACTAATTACTTGATTAATCAAGTGTTGATTGGCAGTTACTTAAAAAAAAAATGAAAAATAAAAACTGTAAACTGTAAACTATGTACCACGCTGTAATATTTGAGCCTCGTTGTGAGAAAACCTGCAAATTACATGTGCGACCAACAAAGGTACAGATCAACCTGCGCATCCGCACAGTCTGATCAACGCTTTAGCTACTTGGAAAGTTTTTGTCTACGTAAACTGATAGGAATCCCCGAAGACGTCTCGCGACGCGAAGTTCTTACAATTTAACAGATGGTTTGCAGGAGTACATTTTTTAAAATCCGTCCTTTAAAATAGCGATGTCCGGGCGGGCATCGGGCGTCGGGCGTCGTCCCAGGTTTACCTTTTGGTTAACCGTTTTTTCAAAGTTGTATATTACCTTTCTTCTTCAGCGGATTGCTTTCATATTTGGTAGGGATGAAGAAGAGGACCAGTAGGTGTGTCACGTGCAAGAGAAACAACTCTCACTTTGTTCATTATGTACTTATCTCCCCTGACGTCCGAGGTTTACCTTTTGGTTAACCTTTTTAACCTTTTGGTTAACTTTTTTTTCAAAGTTGTATGTTACCTTTATTTTTCAGCGGATTGCTTTCATATTTGGTAGGGATGAAGAAGAGGACCAGTAGGCGTGTGGTATGCAAGGGAAACAACGCTCACTTTCTCCGTTATGTACTTATCTCCCTTGACATCCGAGATTTACCTTTTTGGTTAACCTTTTATCAAAGTTGTATGTTACCGTTATTCTTCAGTAGATTGCTTTTATATTTGGTAGGTATAAAGAGGAGGACTGGTAAGCGTGTAGGGTGCAAGAGAGACAACTCTCACTTTCTTTATTATGTACTTATCTCACCTGAAGTCGAAATATTGTGCAGGCCATAACTCCTTTACTGTTTGAGATAATTTGATAATATTTGGTAGGTACATATATCAGCTCAAGTAGAAGTGTCGCATGCAGGAAGGCCAATTTTTGCTTTATGTAATCTCCCCTGAAACCACAACCTTGTGCAGGCCATAACTCCCATACTATTTGAGATAATTTGATTATATTTGGTGGGACATATATCAGGTCAAGTAAGAGTGTCACATGCAAGAAGGACAATATCTTTGTTCTTTTTTCTAGTTAACTCCCCTGAATGAATTTCTAAGCCAGATTCTTGTGCACTTCATAATTTCTAAATGGTTTGAAATATTTTGATAATATTTGGTAGAGGCATAGATATGGTCCAGTAGGCATGCCCTGTATAAGAGAGACAACTCAGACTTCCTTTGTTAGGTACTTATCACCCCTGAAGCCGAAAGCTTGTGCAGCCTAAATTGAATTTTGGACGACTTTTTCAAAAATCTGTCCTTTAAAATAGCGATGTCATGGCCGGCGGGCATTCGGTCTTTCGAGTTTACCTTTTCATTGACCTTTTGAAAAACCCGTCCATAATGCCGTTAGGCATTTGTCTTGTATTTCTGTAGAATCGCTACACATAATCTATGTTTTGAGCAGAAATGGACAGAAATAGTAATATAACATATTATCGACCGAAAATTTACATTTTGGTCGATTGCTTACTATTTGGGTCGATTGTTTATCAATCGACCAAAGTTGCTAACTACAGAAATTTCCCGCCTAGTACAGAAATTTCCCGCCTGTTATTGCCCACGTGACTATTGCTGACCATGTACAAAATCTAGGTAATGGTTATTTATAGCAGCGCTTTTCCTCCTGTGACGTCGAAGCGTTGTGCGAAAAGGGTTACTTAACTGTACAATCGGGACTGGGCTCGTGTACTGGGACACTGGCAAATAGTATAGACCCAGATCAGACGCCGCAGAACGCGGCAGCGTCTGATTAGTCTACACTGTTTGCTTAAAGGACAGATATTTAAGCGTTAAACTAAACAGTCTAAGTCTCCGTTCAGGACCATTTTCCGGCATACACTCAGAGACAAACGACCCAGCAGTGCTGTCAGTGTTTTGATTACAGTCGTAATTAGATCTACTGAATCCAGAATAAAAAGACTGTCGGGGAACAGTGTACGAAACGGAACGGTCCGGCATCATCATATCTCTTTACTGCGCCGTGAAACAACACACTTCCAAAACCGTTATCCTACATGAGAATTATGCATAAAGATTCTCATTCTTAACAACAACAAAAAATAATAATAATCTATTTTTTTATTATTATTTTTAAAATCAGAGTTGTAGCATAACCAAATTAGGGTCAAGGAATGGCAACATAATGGCAAAATTTTGCCTTTTTCCCTGATGTCGAAAATTCGCTGAAAAAGATGAAATAAATATTAATTCCATTTTTTATAAATATTCGATATTTGTTTTTAGCGACTAAGCATGACGTTTACACTAAAACATATTTGCAACCTTCAAGTGAAAATGATTTAAGTTTAAAGGTAACCTTTAATTGGTTGTTTGTAACGGTGGATTAAAGTAGGCAACATAACAATAGATAATTGGATTAATCAGTTAATTATGGACCGAGTTTGTTATGTGCCAAGTTTGTTTCTCATGTGCCCATTTTGCTATGTGCCAAGTTGTCCCACAGTTTAGTGTACTAAAGCCTCCTTGATACCGATCCCGCTTCGTTTTTTTAACTCCTCCAACTTCTCTGTCTCTGAACATCAAGTGTTGGCATGCATTTTCTTAATCAGAACATAAGGAACATTTTGGTAACAAGATTATTTTAATTTGCAGATTTGTTTTCTTTTTTTTTTTTTTTTTTTTTGTTTGAAAATAAAAAAAAAAAAAGTTACTCTTTTCCAGTGTATAACATAAAATAATTCCTCTCGTGTAATGAAAACATTCAAACTTTCACTCGTGTTACGCACTCGTGAAAATACTGATGTTTTTATTACACTCGATGAAAATATTGTTGATATTCACTTCAAAAGAGTAAATATCCTTTATATACTTTATTAGGTATCTTATCTACTTATAAGATATATTATATTACATATAAGAAATCTACTATAAGATATAAGATATCTTATTTCCTATATAAGATTTATTTTATGTTTGGGCATATTAGATATCTTAATTTCAATATTTGATATCTGTTTTAGCATATAAGACATATGCGATATAATATGTCATATTTTAGTAGATATTTTATATACTAAATAAGATATCTGAATTACCTTAAATAAGCAACATAAGATGGCTTATATAGTACTTTAGATATCATATAAAGCAATTTAGATATTTATATACTATATAAGATATCTAATGTACTATATAAGATATCTTATGTCATATAAGATATCTTATATTAGATATTTCATATATCTTATAAGATATGTGAAATATTGTACTACATAAGATATATTGGATCGACGTTGAGACGACGTTGTATAAACATTGTGTGCCCGCTGGGTTTGTAGGCTGTAGTATTATACCTTTTGTAAAAACAAAAAATACCTTTTGTAAATACAAAAAAAAAAACAAAAAACAACACCTTGGTACTGTTTTAGTTATTTTTGGAAGCTTTAGCAAAAGTTTGTCAGATACAGTGACTTTCAAGTATTCACTGTCAGATATGAGATATTCACCAAAACTGGTGGCATTCAATTTTATCTTATGTGACATAACATTTTTCATCGAAACAACGGTTTACAACTTAGTCATTATCTGAAATCATTTAATGGCTTCAATCCTTTGAAATATCACTAAAATCAAGCCAAGACGACATATTTTGGCTGTTCCATTTAGTGTGTTGTCCGAAGCTGAACGCTTCTTTGAAGAGTACGTTTGCGTGACAAGCTTTACACGTGAATTTTTTTTCCTTGATCCACGTAGCCGAAACGCTCTTCCTGTTTTGACTCGTTACCACATTGAAATTCTAAAAGCGTCTGAAAGCACCACAGCTGTCTGCAAAAATGGATTTCGAAATATTTTAAAGTTTGGTGACATTTATGTTACAGCGTCATCTTTATCGCGTTGTAAGTAGCTACGCTTGATTACTGACTTAACAAGGACCGTATAAATATCTGGCGCATGGGTTTCCGAAGCAATGCAACTAATTTTATGATCACTTGAGACTAAACTATCGTGTGTGTAATACTCGGAAAGTACGTATATTTGGAATAATTGTGGTGATTGACCAGTTTCTCAGGCGCTGCCTCTGTGTGACTCAGTTGCCTGGTAGCATTAAAAATCTGATCAGTCAGTCAGTCATTGACCAGTCTGTCAGGTTGTTAGAAAGTCTATAAACTGATAGTATGTTCAGGCACTTTCTTTCTCTCGATACTGTCCTTGGTCAACTATGACCCAGATGAATTAATGTCTGTTGATGTGTCGCCAGTATTGGCAATAAAATCTTCTGATTCTGATTTTACCATGATGGCAGATTTGTGGTGTGGCACATGTTACACCACAAACCTGCACATATATGTGCCCGATGCAGAGCTTGAACACAAAAGGGTCGGGTATAAAAGCCAAGTCCGATCCGATCCGCCGATCATTTTTCTGCCGATCATAAATTTTATTTTTGTCATTATATCTAAACTACGATTCAAATGTCCAGTATATCAGTTTTATATTATCATACATTGCTTAATTAAATATTCGACAAAAGATATTTCTTTTTTCAATGCTTTTGGATTTGAATTTTAAGCAGTTTTCTGTCTTCTAGGGGTATAAAAGCCAAGTCCAGTAAATATAAGAAAATTATAGTTTTCTCAGTAGTGAAGCTAATATATACAGAGATCAGCTCTGTCTCAGAGAAAAAAATGGTCACTAGAACATAATTAGTTTCTTGCATATGAAAATTATGTCATATATAAACTATTTTAGCCTTTTTTTCTGACCATCTTTGCTTTGCACGGATACTATTCAAAAAATAGAAATGCCGGACCACAACAAATATGAAAGCTACGAAATGACCCAACTACTAATGTACAAAAAAAAAGAAAAAATAGACGAAAAAGGAGAAATAACATTAATACAGATATTAATATCTATTAGATATTCTTAAAACACTATCTTCCGCGGTAAGAAAATTCCCCATTTCGTCTCATTTCAGGACGTTGTTGTATGTAACGTCATTGTTTACAGGTCTATTAATAGATGCGTCTAATTTGGTAAACAAACAGGAAAAAAACTGATTTTATTGAAACATATCTATATGCTTGTTGAATCACAATGCACATGTACTAAAATTTCAGCATTTATAGTTAAGTCTGTTCTATAAAAGGACAAAACAGAGACAAAAAATCAAGAAATCTCTCTCGGCTATTTTTTCTTCCGAGCTTGGCTTTTATACCCCTGAAACGAGAAAAAAATTCTCTCAGTCAAAAACTAGAACAACCATTTTAATAATATCATTGCTGTAAATTACAGTTATATAATATGATCATATAAAAATATGATCATATAAAACTGATATACTGGACATTTGAATCATAGCTTAGATATAATGACAAAAATAAAATTTATGATCGGCAGAAAAATGATCGGCGGATCGGATTGGACTTGGCTTTTATACCCGACCACACAAAAGCAACATCGCAAACCGGCATATATGTTCCTGCTGCAGGACTCTAACCCATGACTCCCTGCTTGTAAGTCAGATGCTCTAATAATCCAAGTCTTCTCTGATGTTTTAATGGCATAAGAAAGAAAGAAGAGGAGGATCACATTCTTAAAGCAAACAGTGTAGACACAGATCAGATGCAACAGAATGTGGCATCTGATCTGGGTCTGTACTGTTTGCCACTCATTCAGCAATGCTACACACTACACACAGGTGTCATAGGTAGTAAAATGGACTTTTTGAAGAAAAGTATAATTGAAAGAGTAAGGGGTATGAATATTTAGGGTAATTATAGTATTCCAATTTATCCAAGATTTACCATGAAAATGAAAATTTGAGTTCAAATGGGGTTCTTTTACCAAGATTTCCCATGAAAATTAAAATTTGAGTTCAAGTGGGGTTCTCCTACCCCAGCCCCCACCCCCAAACCCTCTCTGAATCCATCCTGTCAAATTGTGTGCACTTTTCCATGGTATTGGTCTGGCTTTAGACCTTCACATTTAGCTGGAGACCCAGGACAACTAGAGGTCTGGTTGGTCTGGTATTTAGTAGAGTACATGTTACTTTGCATGTTTCCCTAAAGTGGAACTGCAGTGGATTACTTATGACCAGAATATCAGATAGGAACTGATGACAGTATATATATATATATTTAAGTGAATGCAATATAACTTTTTGAGTAGGGGAGCGAAAATTGGGTATGGTGGTAAAAGACAGACAAACAATATTTTATTTTAGGCCTACATGTAGATCTAAAGCTTATAACTTGGACACTTAAATAATTTATTTTGTTTTAATGGTGTGTTAAAATTAGCCAAAAGAAAAAAATATGTAAATCAGTGGTGTTAAAAAAAAATCTCACTAGTATATATTAGCTCCTTTGTTGATGTTGAACAGTGTAACCTTCACACTCCGGGCTAATTCAGCAGACAACAAATTGATGACTTTTTTTGTTATTTTTCCTCCAATAATTTACAAGAAATGTGAAATCCTGTTTTCTGTGAAAAATAAGAAGATATTTCAAAATGTCATCTGCTGAAATTTTCACCCAAAGTGCTAAGTGTTATTAAAGTCAACAAGGAAGATAATAAACAATTTTTAGCTCGCCTGTACAAAGTACAAGGAGAGCTATTGTAGTCACCCAGGTCGTCCACGTTTGCGTTTGCGTTCCCGTTCCCGTCACACTGTGTTAAAGTTTTTCAAATGCTTATATCTCAACAGTCACTCCTCACAGAGGCATCAAATTTGGAACTTAGGTACCTTGGAGGGTCTTCTGAGATTCCAAGAGAATAAACCCCTGGGTTCATGCCCCTGGGTGGGGCTAGGGGTCAGAATCTAGGACACCTTTGTAATACTGTGTTAAAGTTTTTCAAATTCTTATATCTTGACTTTCACTCCTCATAGAGCATTCATATTTAGAATTTGGGTACCTGGACGAGTCTTCTGAGATTCCAAAAGAACATACCCCTGGGTTCATACCTCACGGTGGGCCTTGGGGTGGGGCTAGGGGTCAAAATCTAGGACACATTTGTAAAATCTTATATGCCTACAGGTTATAGACACAACTGGTTATACATCAGCTAACTATGTGACATCAGTTTAAGTGTAAGAGAGTGAAGGTCATGGTGACCTACATTTTACGGTCAAGGTCACCTAGATTTCACGGTCCAGTGATTTTGCCTTATATCTTGAATACTATTTGTTGGATAAATGTCACACCTGGGATATTACTTCCATGTGACCCAATGAATGACCACTTACTACATCTAGGTCATTGTGACCTATATTTCATGGTTCAGTGATTTTGCCTTATATCTTGAATACTTTTTGTTGGTTAAATGTCACACCTGGGATATTACTTCCATGTGACCCAATGAATGACCACTTACTATATCTAGGTCATTGTGACCTATATTTCATGGTTCAGTGATTTTGCCTTATATCTTGAATACTATTTGTTGGATAAATGTCACACCTGGGATATTAGTTCCATGTGACCCAATGAATGACCACTTACTATGTCTAGGTCATTGTGACCTATATTTCATGGTTCAGTGATTTTGCCTTATATCTTGAATACTATTTGTTGGATAAATGTCACACCTGGGATATTAGTTCCATGTGACCCAATGAATGACCACTTACTATATCTAGGTCATTGTGACCTATATTTCATGGTTCAGTGATTTTGCCTTATATCTTGAATACTATTTGTTGGATAAATGTCACACCTGGGATATTACTTCCATGTGACCCAATGAATGACCACTTACTATATCTAGGTCATTGTGACCTATATTTCATGGTTCAGTGATTTTGCCTTATAGCTTGAATACTATTTGTTGGATAAATGTCACACCTGGGATATTAGTTCCTTGTGACCCAATTATTGACGTCAAAATATATCTCTGTTGGTGTGACCTATATTTCATGGTTCAGTGATTTTGCCTTATATCTTGAATACTATTTGTTGGATAAATGTCACACCTGGGATATTACTTCCATGTGACCCAATGAATGACCACTTACTATATCTAGGTCATTGTGACCTATATTTCATGGTTCAGTGATTTTGCCTTATATCTTGAATACTTTTTGTTGGTTAAATGT
Organism: Anodontia alba; assembly: GCA_964016985.1. Classification (NCBI taxonomy): domain Eukaryota; kingdom Metazoa; phylum Mollusca; class Bivalvia; order Lucinida; family Lucinidae; genus Anodontia; species Anodontia alba. Next base: position 55,193,629 of record OZ024822.1, read on the forward strand.
CACACCTGGGATATTACTTCCATGTGACCCAATGAATGACCACTTACTATATCTAGGTCATTGTGACCTATATTTCATGATTCAGTGATTTTGCCGTATATCTTGAATACTATTTGTTGGATAAATGTCACACCTGGGATATTAGTTCCTTGTGACCCGATTATTGACGTCAAAATATATCTGTTGGTGTGACCTATATTTCATGGTTCAGTGATTTTGCCTTATATCTTGAATACTATTTGTTGGATAAATGTCACACCTGGGATATTAGTTCCTTGTGACCCGATTATTGACGTCAAAATATATCTCTGTTGGTGTGACCTATATTTCATGGTTCAGTGATTTTGCCTTATATCTTGAATACTATTTGTTGGATAAATGTCACACCTGGGATATTACTTCCATGTGACCCAATGAATGACCACTTACTATATCTAGGTCATTGTGACCTATATTTCATGGTTCAGTGATTTTGCCTTATATCTTGAATACTATTTGTTGGATAAATGTCACACCTGGGATATTAGTTCCTTGTGACCCGATTATTGACGTCAAAATATATCTCTGTTGGTGTGACCTATATTTCATGGTTCAGTGATTTTGCCTTATATCTTGAATATTTGTTGGATAAATCACACCTGGGATATTAGTTCCATGTGACCCAATGAATGACCACTTACTATATCTAGGTCATTGTGACCTATATTTCATGCTTCAGTGATTTTGCCTTTTATTTTTATTACTATTTCATGGAGAATTGTCATACCTGGATTATTATATCTAAGTGACAAAATGATTTACATACAAATACATCTAGGTCAGTGTGACCTATATTATATGGCTTAATGATAAAAATGTTACAATATAAAATGTACCCAGCAGGCGAGCTCGCTGTCCTCCGACAGCTCTTGTTATTTACTTGACGTAACCCTTCTTACCTAGAGCTATGTTAAAATATCAACTTTCATTTCAGGTGAAACTGTGCATGGCAGAAATGTCAGAAGCTCCGTTTTTGTCCTTTGGTGTTATTGCAGACATACAGTATGCGGATGTTGAAGATGGCTTTAATTTTGCTATGACCAATCGTAGATATTACAGGACAGCTCTGGATATGTTAGAGAAAGCTGTAGAAGCGTGGACACGCAATAAATTGATGAAAACGTCCTTCTTACTGCAGCTTGGAGATGTTATCGATGGCAAAAGTAAAAGATTTAGTATTTCAGACAAGTGCCTGGCTTCAGTTTTAGAAAAATTCTCACATTTTACTGGTCCAGTATATCATATATGGGGCAATCATGAGTTTTATAACTTTCCCAGAGACAAACTTCAAAATGGAGCACTTAATGCTGGAAACCAATTGTACACCAAACCTGTTATAAACAAGGGCTACTACTCTGCAGAGCCCCATCCACAGCTAAAAATAGTAGCCCTGGATTGCTATGAAATAAGTTTGATAGGCAGTGAAACAGGAACTGAGGAATATCATAAGGCAGAGAAATATCTAGAGATAAATACAAACAAGGACAAGAATGACCCTGGAGGTTTGTCAGGCTTGGATAGAAGATTTGTGAAGTATAATGGTGCTGTAAGTGACAATCAGCTGAAATGGTTGGATAGCTGTCTAAAAGAAGCACGAAGAAAGCAACAAAATGTTATTGCGATAGGTAAGTTGAAGCTTTTACTGTTGTAATACATCATAACTTTAGATAAGAAGCAGAGAACTTGGTGAGGGGGAGTACTGTATTTGATGATAATTCATATGACTATGTTTTGGGTACTCATTAGAAGTGCCTTATCAAGACACTTCTAATGAATCCCACAACATACGTTTTTTATGGAGAAATAAGACAAAAATATCCCAGAATTATGATCAAATACTCCCCAACAAGTTCTATGGGTAATTAGAATATTTTTCTTATTTTCCATAACCTGGTACTCAATGGCATGGCTGCTCCTTGTAAAGTACCGGGTACATTGTATTTAGTACCACATCTTAACTTATTCACTGTTCAGGAGAAGTCTGATCTGGATTGATTGGTGTACAGAATTTTAGAACATTGTACTATAATTTATACATATGGTAACTAGGGCATGGTACATGGTAAGAATAGACATGGTGTCGCCTATATTCACTGTCTCCTTTGGTCTAAAATAAAAAAAAAGTGTTTGTTTCAGGTTACGCAACCATGCCAGAATTTTCACCAGCAATCGTTAAGTTTTTAAGGATTTATTTATTTGTTTATTTATTTTTTTTTGATGGAGGGAGGATTCTCGGTTTGGCCATACCGTTTTCCTGTTTGTTTGTGTAGAGGTTTTAAGGCCCATTCAACCCTATGGTGTCATGTGGCAGGCAGTCAGTTTACCTAACCAGTTTTACTGGGCAGGCTTACTGGTAGTCCTCAAAGTGGCTAACCAGAATTGTGCACATTGTTTTGCCAGAGACAGACAATTGTCTTTCTTGAATCAGCGGAAGGGAGTGAATGACTGTAGAAAATATTTCATGATCAATCTCCATGAAAGAATGTTGCCGACCTGGCAGAGGCAAAACCGCAACTTCCTGATCATCAGTTGGATCCACCAAGGCTGGTTGTTTTCCAGTTTCCATATAAAAACTTTTAACAAAATAAAGGTATATTACAACCTTCTGTCCTTATTATTAAATGCCATAAAGCTGAAACACCCTGTAGTTTTATTTGGCTTAAGATGAAATCAAAATTCATGTTCATAAATATTGTGTACTGTATTTACCCTAAATATTCTGACACCTGAACTCGTTATCATACTTGTCCTATAATTTGAAAAATAAAGTCCTTTACTACTTGTTGATGTGTCTAAAAACTGATGGATGAGCAACGAATAGTATACCGGTAGGCCCCGATCAGATGTTGTGTTTTACAGCATCTGATGTGGGTCTACACTGTTTACACAGGCATGTCTGTCTGAATACTTAGGGTAATGGTAAATGTGCAAAGATCTGGCACCTCATTAACTCTTTCCCCGCTAGTGGCAACTTTTTTCGCCTGCTGATAACCTTTGCAAACAGTTTGGACCCAGATCAGGCCCGACAAAATGCAGGGCCTGATCTGGATCCAAACTGTTTGACACTTTGATGGTATTCTTGTAAGATATTTTTGAAAAAGTTAATTAAAAAAAAATCCACAGACGACAAAAAAAAAGCATGCAAATCTACCCAGCATGCAGTTTTTAGAGTTGAGCTGACCTTGAATGTGCTTATCTCTAGCAGACAAACAGTTTTATAATATTTCTTTTTTTTTTTTTTTTTCAAAGAAAATTAGGTTTGACATTTTATGTGACTCATACCTACATGTATTAAATGCTTAATTACTCAGCAAATGTCCATAATACAAAGTTACAATATATTTTTGAAGTTACTTGTGACTAAAATAATGTTCTGTTGAAAGTAAACTTGCTTCTCTTTCCTTCCTTTGCTCTTTCTTTCTTCTTTCTATTATACTATTCTGTCAGGGTTTCCCCAGAAACTATCCATGATACAAATTTGAAAATCTGGGCCCAGTTGTTCAAAGCGTCGTTAGCTTAACGAGCTCGTTAAGGGTCATTTCGTTAACTGTTTTAGCGGATTCAATATACAATATTCTGATATTTTTTGCTGAAAAAATGTGAGTGCTTTTACTGCAAAAGCTACTCACATTTTTTCAGCAAAAAATTTCAGCGTATTTGCGTATCACTCGATGTAAATTTTAACGAATCGTTAACTAACGACATCGTTAGCTTTGAACAACTGGGCCCAGGACAGAGATTATCATGATGAAGATGTACAATCTGTTCTTATTCTTCCTATGCTTTTTCTGTCCATCTTACTCTCTATACCACCTGTAAATCAGATTTTCATTCATTGTCTTTTCTGCCAACAATTTTCCGTAGAACAAACATAAAACTTTGTGTGAGAATGATATAAATTTGTCCATACATCTTCTTTGAGAGAAGGATGCCGATGGGGCACATGTATATTATTTCCTCAGATGAGCTGAATGGGACTTCTTCTGTAGCTCAAGTAACTTTTTCAGCACTTCTTGCATAGGTTTAGATAAAAGAGAGTATCTGGTAAATATTTTCCGTATTTCTCCACGAAAACATATTTTGTGGGTATTCATTAGAAGCACCTCAGCGAGGCACTTTTAATGAGTACCACAACATATGTTTTCGTGGAGAAATAAGAAAAATATCAATACTTTTGGCATGAAAAAAAGTGCCTTAACTAGTGCTTTGTAAATCTTATATAATACAACAGCAATGTTTTTTTTATTTCTCCACCAAAACATGGATACTCTGTAGAAGTCAATAAGACTCTTCTAATGAGTACTCACATGTTTTCATGGAGAAGTAAGAAAAATAATTATACTTTTGGGTGAAAAATGACATCTTATCTTCAGCCATGGAACTGATTAAAATAGCTGAATTCGTGCCATGCTGGATAAATTAAGATGCCACACCCACTTTTAATTTTCAGGCAATCAGATTACTTGATCCAGGTTTTTGATACAAATTCACATACTTAATGACAAACAGCTGAACAGTGCAGATCCAGATCAGTTGGCTTTTCAGAAGCCAACTGATCTGGATCTGCACTTCTTGCAAAGATGGGGCATATCCAGGTTTAGCAGGACCAGGGTTAATGATCCTGACGATGAGATCCCAACACAAATTTTTAGAGTAAAAAATCATAGCTACATGTATCTTAACCTTTGTCCTGCTGAATAAATTAAGATGCCATGCCCATTTCTAATTTTCAGCCAATCAGATTACTTGATACAGATTGTTGATACAAATTCACAAACTAAATGGCAAACAGTGCAGACCCAGATCAGTTGGCTTCTTCAGCTGATCTGGATCTACACTGTTTGCAAAGACAGGACATATCCAGGTTCAGCAGGAGTAGGGTTAACTGTAAATGAAGATTTTGATGTTTCAGGTCATTGTGGTGTGTATGGTCCAAGCACAGATTTATCCTGTCTTGTGTGGAATTATCCTGAAGTTCTGGAGGTTTTTCATCAGTACGATGACTGTGTGTTGTGTTATTTCTGTGGTCATGATCATGGTGGAGGGATGGCTTATGATCCAACAGGCATACTGCATTTGACATTTCCAGGTGTTCTAGAAAACAATGTTGAGTCAGACTTTGGGACAATGTACATGTATGGAGATAGACTAGAACTTGTAGGGAATGGTAGGGTTCCAAGTCTCACTCTAAAGCTGAAATTTCCTGTAGAAAGTCGAAACAATATATGAGATTAATATTTAGAAACTTATGCATTCATTATTTTTTTATTATTTATATTTTGCAATGAAGATTTTTATTATTGTTAGAATTTTTATCACATTGATCTGCTTATTTTTACATTTTACAGTGATTTTTTTACCTGCGAGTCCCGCTTCATATACTCACAACCTTGTCTCTGGGACTCACAAATTTTATACATGTGAGTCCCTAAACTCACAAAATACAATAGAAAACTGCTCGAAAATAAGGAAAGGACTCTTGATTTTATCCTGGGACTCATTAAATATCAATCATGTGAGTCCCTTGGACTCAGTAGAACCAAAAGGTAAATAAATCACTGATTTTATTTATTTTAAGAGTTCATTTCAGATACAGAGGATTCGTTATGGAGGAGTATTTGGTGATCATTCTGGGACAATTTTCTGCAGTTCTCCACAAAAAGATTGTTCTGAGTACTCATTTAATTATAAAAGTGCCTCTCTTGAGTACCCCACAAGATACATTTTTATGGAGATTCAGAAATAAGAAAAAAGTATCCAAAAATTATCACCAAATACTCCTCCTTAATAAGTCCTCTCCTGATATTGATGGTAATGATTATGGAAACTTCTGTGTGTAAAATATACTTGACATTTCCTAGGCTTCATATGGGCCACGCCATGCAAAACTGTGTCTTTGGGCATATGCAGACAGCAAAGGCCCAGATAGGCCTGCACATACGCAGTCTGATCAGGGCCTTTGCTGTCTGCTAACGGAATCATTGGACGGGATAGAATGTAACATTGGAGATTAAACACACAGGTGAGACTTCGTGCATGCAGTGCTTGCACTAACTGTCAAAATCAGGAAGTAATCAGAAAACCAAGGACTTCCTGGCTCCAACACCTGGAAGTCCTGGTGATCCAATTTTTTCACTCATTTTCAGAAATTCCGCCTCAATATTCTTAATTTCTTATTTATGGCGTAAAACTGCCATTCTTAAGCTAAGTAACACATAAATTCATTGTAAATTTTTGTTATAAATGACTAAATATCTTTAAAAGTTGAGAGTCCTAGATATCCTGGCATTGGTTTTTGGAAGTCCCAGGGCAATTTTTGTGAGTCTCTGACTCCCAGACTTCCCTTAATGCAAGCACTGTGCATGTGCAAGATAATCTCAGTCATTATCTGAATCTGCACATTCTATACCCATACAGGAGACACTTGCCATTTCCTGGATTTTACTAAATGTGCTGGTGACTATATAGTAAAATCTAGGAAATGGCAAGTGCCTCCTGTATGGGTATAAAATCATCCTAGCAGGTACTGCATATGTAGAAGAAGATGCTGTGGTCCAAATTAATAATTTATATCTTGTAGGAATTTGAATGTTTGGTCCTCTTTTGGATGATTTATAGTCAAATACATGTATGTGCACACAGTATTTGCGTATTCAGCAGACTTGATAAGAAGAACTGTTTGATGAAAATTCTGGGATACTTTTCTGCAGTTCTCCATAAAACATACAGTGTGGGTACTTATTAAAATCACCTCACTGAGGCCAAGAAGATGAGAACCACATTTTAAGTGCCACTCTCAGTGGCTTAGTTGGATATATATCCGACTGGTGATCAGGAGGTCGCAGGTTCGAACCCCATTGTTTCCAGAGACATTCTTTTGTGGAGATTGATTAGGAAATATTTTCTATAGTCATTTTCACACGCTAATTCAAGAAGGGCAGTTATCAGTTTCTGGCGAAAGATTGTGCACAAGTACTGGTTATAACTGCTTAGAGGACTAAGCCTGCCCAGGAAAAAGTGTGGTTATGTAAACTGATCGCACTTGACAGACCCTAATAGGTTGTTTGGGCCGTAAAACCTCAACACAAACGAAACCACATTTTATGGTTTTATGAAGAAAAATATCCCAGAACTATTGTCTAATACTCCTCCATTACCAATCCTCTGGTATTAGATATAGAGGATCTTACATGTACATGAGTGGTCATTTCATATGAAGCCTTCAGTGAGTTTCATAAATTTCATATGAAGTGACCACAAATGTAAGATTCTGTTTATCATATGACTTTTAAACTGTATTGTATGGCTGTAGCAGTTGAATCAATGTTCAGCAGAAAACAACATTGTCATGGATGGTGTGATGAAGATACATGCAAATAACCTAGTGTTATGTAACCATCAGGTCATATTATTTATGTAACATGATGTTATCTACTGCCAAATGATAGTGACGTCATATGATCAACTTACTAATGACACAGAGAAGCGCTGTAGTGCAGTGATAATGCCTTGGATTCAAGATTTCAAGATTGTGGGTTAGCTAATTAGGGGTTCAACCCCAGCGAGCACCAAGTGTTGTGTCTTTTATCCACACTGTTAGTACTGGCTTCTACTCAGGAAGACCTGCATGTAATCCTCAGAAAATATGAGTGTTGCAGTATTATAGAAAAAAAATAGACAAGTTCCCATGATGTCTGGAATAATTGTTTTCAGTTCAGCTTCTACATAAATGAACTCATCATAAGCATATTGTTGGGGTGCTTCTAATAAGTAGCCGCAACTTACGTTTTAATGGAAGTATTAGAAAAATAATCCCAGAATTATCATCAGCTTCTCTTTAACAAGTCCCCTGTGATAATGCATGTGTAATCCTAGAGCAAAGCATTGTAATTATGATGTTTCACCCTTAAGTCCTGACATTTGTCTTGTTTTGCAGTAAGAATGTATATTATAAGGTATGATATACTCATTGCCCAATTTGGGCTTAGCACAGTTTAAGTCATTTTTCTTGCCCAGAAATTGTATAAAATATCTAGAGAAAAAGATGACCTGAAAGTATGGATATATTATTAATGTAAATATGAAGGAAATCTGTTTATTTATTCATAGATTACCTAAATATGTAGGCTTTAAAAAAACATTTTAAAAGTATTCCTTAGAAACAGTGATGTCACTGGCACTCATGTTTATTAATGAGATGTGGGGTGGAGGGCTGGGGTGGTTGGATGAGGCAAAGGTGTTGTGTATCTTACGTCACAGAGTGGGAATGTTTTTATTTCTTCTGTTTCTTCACTTTCATTTATTTTCCTCTTTCTCTCCTGTTCCTCTCTTTCATCTCCTCTACTATCTCTTCTATCTCTTTTCTCCCTTTCTCTGGGAGATGACACAAAATGACCCACAAGGGTTGACGTGTCGTTAAACCCCAACACAATTATTAATGAGATGCAAATGAGCAAAAACTTCAAACTTGGAATAACTCTTTAAATGTTTAAAATATTCAAATATTCCTAGATTTTCACCGCTGGACTGGAAAGAGACATGACATTATAGCTTTCACTAACCAAAAGTGAAACGCAAACGTATATGATTTGTCACCCTGAATAGTTTTAACTAAATTAAACTATTTAACGCAGCATTTGATCAGGGTCTCCACAGTTTGCAAATAGTTTAGCCATTTTTCTCTAGGAATATGTAGATCTCACAGCCAGACATACCTAAAATTGAAATTGGACTCTTCCAATATGTTATGTGGGAGAGTCTATTCAGTATACAATGGATTATGTAAGCTTTATTGTTCAAAAGCTGTTTTACTCTCTTATAATGTTTCTTACTGTTTGAGCTTACTTCATCTCTTTTTGGAAATAAACTGTATCCTAAAAATATACTTTAATAATAAATAAATAAATAAAATAAATCTTTAGTAACAAAACAATGTTTTTACATATTTTTAGAATGCTCTAGAAAGATTTCTTTTTAAAATGCATAACAGAATGCTAACATTTTAGAAATGCTGATTTTTTTTTTTTTCCTTGTCAGACAGTACTTTCACCGTTTTGTATTCATTGATTGTTAAACTGAACAGCAAAGGTCCTGACCAGACTGCACTGGAGAAAAAAACTTAACCCTAATTAATCACCATTCAAAATTAAGCAGACTACATTTACATTCTATTATTATTTTTATTTATTTATTTATTTATTTATTTTTTTATTTTTTATTTTTTTGAGAAAATAAGTCAGACAATTCACATGAAATGTCACATCTTGTTTCTTAGAAACATAAACATATAGTTTTATTATTAGATTATGCCAGCTGCATGTGTGACTGGTGCTGTAAATGTTTCTTCAGAAGCCAACTGATCTGGATCTACACTATTTGCAAAGGCAGGGTATATCTGTGTTCAGCAGGACAAGGGTTAACTTGGCAAACAGTGAAAACTGATCAGATTACTCCTTTAGGGTCAGCTGGATTTGGGTCTGCACTGTTTGCATATGCCATTTTGTCAGACACTTTGCTGTACAAAATTTTAGGACATTTACCATACTTGTACATTGAGGGAGAATTATAAGAATGGAGATTAAGATGCCCTAAGTATGAACACATCTGAACTCCTTACCACACTTCTCCTAAAATTTGAATAAGTCTGTTTTACTACTATGCTAGTGTCTAAAAGTAGCTGGATTAGTGGCAAACAAGGTAGACCCTGATATGATGTCATGTTCTGTGGGTCTGATCTGGTTCTACCCTGTTTGGCAAGGCCTGTCTTTTGGAATACTTAGGTAAATACGGTTTACTGTATTTAGGCTCCAACTTCAAAAATGTTGCAGGGGTATGTTGCTTTTTTGTTACCATAAATAGTTGGACAGGCATGACGGACCAAACAGTCTGGCTCATAAGGAACAATTTGTTTGGGGTCCAGAAATGGCAAACAGTGTAGACCTGGAGCAGTTTGGTCAGGCTTATAAAATGGTTATAATTTGTCTCGCAATTTTAGGCACAAAACCAAGATGTCAAATTTTAGAATCATGGGGTAGGGTTTATTGTATCCAAATATTTAGGCCATTATGATACATTTGTATAATAAGACTTGAGTGTGTGTGGGGTGGGGGTGGGTGGGTGGGTGAGGGTGCTATCTGTAATGTTTGTTTAACTGAATCACTCCACAACATAAAGAATGCTTAACATGTGAACATGGAAGGCCAACATTACGAAAACACGCCTATTGAAATATATTGAAAATTTCACCACCAAAATTTGAAAGTTTTTTAGATAAAAATTCTGATATTTTTCATATTTCTGCTAAAAACATAGATTGTGGGTACTCGTTAGAACCACCTTGCCGAGGCAGTTCTAATGAGTACCCACAATCTATGTTTTTGAGCAGAAATAAGAAAAATAATGTATACCCCTGTAAACCCCAGTTTTACTATATAAAAGTTGGGTTTAAGGGGGTCAAAATTATATAGGTATATTTTCATGATGACGATCAGCCTGAGTATTAGTCTTGACTGATCATTTGAGAATTATTGCCTAGGGCTCAGTTGGTCAAAACTTTGTTGGCATTTAGCCAACAGTTTTGTTTTATATTTTTACACAAAAATTTTGATACACAGATAGGCTTTGATGAAAAAAGTTTTCAGTGGTTGAGGCACTAAAAAGCTCCACATTTTTTCATCAAAAATAAGTGTTTGTATATTTAAAAATATACTTCAATATTTAACATCATGTTGATTTATCTACTTATTTTAGCCTGAAATATATATACTGAAATATGTATACTTACTTATTTCAGATTTAGCTTACACAATTTTGAACAATTGAGTCCTGACATTTTTGGAAATTGATTACAGTGCCTGGTGTCATTTTAGATGAATAATTGATATCAAGGCTAATGTAGGCCTTCATTGTTTGTACATATATTCAGCTGCTTTTTTACTTGCAATGGCTCTTACAATAATGTTAAGGTGAATGCACAAAGCTTAAGAACAGACCACTCTGATCTGAAAGTAGTTGCTTCCCTTCTCAAATTAGTGTTATGAACTGGTCTCAAAGTTGATCTATTCTTAAAAGCAAGAATTTGCTCCCAGGAGGAGCAGATTCTTTCCTTTAAGAATAGCTCAGCGTTTGAAACCGCATTTTGACATTTACTCTTAAAGGGAAGAGGAGGAGCAAATTCTTTCCTTTTAGAGTAGCTCAGCTTTGAAAAGGGATTGATTTTGTAGAACTGAATTATTTTCCACTTGAATAGCCTCCCTTTGAGAGTGGCCACAATAACTGCGAACTTACCAGAGTAGAGTGTTCTCTCTTTTAAAAACATTCATTTATCTTATATTTGCATGTGATCTAAATAGGTATGTGATAATTTGAAAGCAATGTGATATAATAAAGGTGATGAATAATTTACTTTTTTTTTTTAAGTTTTGTTGACTACATCAATGGGGTGGTCGGGTGGTGCGAAGGTGCTGTGTATCTTACATCACCGGGGCGTCCAACTGATATTGGCTTACAGTTGGGCAAGGCCTGCTATCCTTGTAGTGGGTAAGGGTAGAGGGGGAATGTTTTTATTTCTTCTGTTTCTTCACTTTCATTCCTGTTCCTCTTTCTTCCCTGTCCCTCTCTTTCATCTCCTCTACTCTCTCTTCTATCTCTTTTCTCCCTTTCTCTGGGAGACGACACAAAATGACCCTCAAGGGTTGACGTGTCGTTAAACCCCAACACAATCAATTCAAATTTACAGGACATATTTGTAACATAGGCCTGTGTATCTTCATAGGAGTTTCTGACAGCAAGTTTATTGCAGCTCATGCCAAATAGAAATGATTTTGGCATATATGGTTAATCTTGTAATCCTCAGCTCATGCCAAATAGAAATGATTTTGGCATATATGGTTAATCTTGTAATCCTTAATACAGAATTATTATTATTATTACAGAATTATTAATATACCTATAGGTCCACACCCTGACATTTATATCTGTGCAGTCTGATAGGGTCTTTGCAAAACAAAAAAAAAACAAAAAAACAAGAGAATTATGGGCTGGCATCCAAGCATGTGCATCCATACATTCTGATCTGGGTGTTTATAGTAGAATAAAACCTAAGTGAAATATGAGTTGCTGCCCAAGCCTGTGAATCCTTGCTGTCTGATCAGGATGTTTGCAGTAGAATAATACCTAAGTGAAATATGAGCTGATGGCCAAGCATGTGCATCCACTTTGTCTGATCTGGGTGATTTCAGAAGAATAAAATGTAAGTGAAATATGAGTTGCTGCCCAAGCATGTAAATCCTTGTAGTCTGATCAGGATGTTTGCAGTAGAATAATACCTAAGTGAAATATGAGCTGGTGTCCAAGCACGTGCATCCACTTTGTCTGATCTGGGTGATTTCAGAAGAATAAAATATGAAATAAAAGCTGGTGTCCAAGCATGTGAATTCTTGCTGTCTGATCTGGGTGTTTGCAGTAGAATAAAATGTAAGTGAAATATGTGCTGATGTCCAAGCATGTGCATCCACAGTCCGATCTGGGTGTCTGCAGTAGAGCAAAATGTAAGTGAAATATGAGCTGGCATCCAGCATGTAAACCTTGCAGTCTGATCTGGAGGTTTGCAGCAGAATAAAATGTAAATGAACATATAAGTTGCTCTCCAAGCATGTGAATCCTTGCAGTCTGATCTGGGTGTTTGCAGTAGAATAAAATTTAAGTGATATATGAGCTGGTGTCCAAGCATGTGAATCCACATAGTCTGATCCAGGTATTTGCAGAAGAAAAAAATGAAGTGGAATATGAGCTGGTGTCAGAGCATGTGAATTCTTTCAGTTTGATCTAGTTGTTTGCAGTAGAACAAAATGTAAGCAAAATATGAGCTGGCATCCAAGTATGTGAAAATTTGAAGTCTGATTTGGGTGTTTGCAGTAGAATAAAATGTGAGCGAAATATGAGCTGGTGTCCAGGCATGTACAGCCACACAGTCTGATCTGATCTGGTTCAAGCATGTGAATCCTTGCTGTCTATTCTGGGCGTCAATGTAAGTGAAATATAAGCTGGTGTCCAGGCATGTACATCCACACAGTCTGATCTGGGTGTTTGCAGGAGAAAAATGTGAGTGAAATATGAGCTGGTGTCCAAGCATGTGAAAGCTTGCAGTCTGATCTGTGTGTTTGAGATAGAATAAAATGTAAGTGAAATACCAGCTGAGGTTCAATGATGTGAATCCTTGCTGTCTATTCTGGGCGTCAACGTAAGTGAAAAATAAGCTGGCGGCGAAGTATGTGAATCCTTGCTGTCTGATCTGGGTGTTTGCAATTGAGTAAAATGTAAGTGAAATATGAGCTGGTGTTCAAGCATTTGAATCCTTACAGCCTGATCTGGGTGTTTGCAGTAGAATAAAATGAAAGTGAAAAATGAGCTGGCGTCCAAGCATGTGACTCCTTGCTGTCTGATCTGGGTGTTTGCAGTAGAGTAAAATGTAGTGAAATATGAGCTGGTGTTTAAGCATTTGAATCCTTACAGCCTGATCTGGGTGTTTGCAGTAGAATAAAATGTAAGTGAAATATGAGCTGGCATCCAAGCATGTGACCCCTTGCTGTCTGATCTGGGTGTTTGCAGTAGAATAAAATGTAGTGAAATATGAGCTGGTGTTCAAGCATTTGAATCCTTACAGCCTGATCTGGGTGTTTGCAGTAGAATAAAATGAAAGTGAAATATGAGCTGGCATCCAAGCATGTGACTCCTTGCTGTCTGATCTGGGTGTTTGCAGTAGAGTAAAATGTAGTGAAATATGAGCTGGTGTTCAAGCATGTACATCCACACAGTCTGATCTGGCTGTTTGCAGTAGTATAAAACATAAGTGAAATATGAGCTGGCATCCAAGCATGTGACTCATTGCAGTCTGATCTTTGTGTTTGCAGTAGAATAAAATGTAGTGAAATATGAGCTGGTGTCCAAGCATGTACATCCACATAGTCTGATCTGGTGTTTGCAGTAGTAAAATACCAGCCGAGGTTCAAGCATGTGAATCCTTGCTGTCTATTCTGGGCGTCAATGTAAGTGAAATATAAGCTGGTGTCCAGGCATGTACATCCACACAGTCTGATCTGGGTGTTTGCAGGAGAAAAATGTGAGTGAAATATGAGCTGGTGTCCAAGCATGTGAACGCTTGCAGTCTGATCTGTGTGTTTGAGATAGAATAAAATATAAGTGAAATACCAGCTGAGGTTCAAGGATGTGAATCTTGCTGTCTGTTCTGGGCGTCAACGTAAGTGAAAAATAAGCTGGCGGCGAAGTACATGACTCCTTGCTGTCTGATCTGGGTGTTTGCAGTTGAGTAAAATGTAAGTGAAATATGAGCTGGTGTTCAAGCATTTGAATCCTTGCAGCCTGATCTGGGTGTTTGCAGTAGAATAAAATGAAAGTGAAATATGAGCTGGTGTCCAAGCATGTGACTCCTTGCTGTCTGATCTGGGTGTTTGCAGTAGAGTAAAATGTAGTGAAATATGAGTTGGTGTCCAAGCATGTACATCCACACAGTCTGATCTGGCTGTTTGCAATAGAATAAAACATAAGTGAAATATGAGCCGGTGCCCAAGCAAATGAATCCATGCAGTCTGATCTGGATGTTTGCAGTAGAATAAAACAGAGGTGAATATTGAGCTGGCATCAAAGCATATGCATCCACACAGTCTGATCTGGGTGTTTGCAGTAGAATAAAATGTAAGCGAAATATGAGCTGGTGTCCAAGCATGTGAATCCTTGCAGTCCGATCTGGTTGTTTGCAGTAGAATGGGATTAAGTGAGTTATGAGTTGGTGTCCAAGCATGTAGATCCTTGCAGTTTGATCTGGGTGTTTGCAGTAGAATGTAATGTGAGTGAAATATGCGCCCAGTCATGTGATTCCTTGCAGTCTGATCAAGCTGAAACTTGATTTACAGTTAGACCATGATGTGGAGCAGTGCATATTGTTTAGATGTTATAGTCCACCATATATTAGCAGAGTTGTGCCCTTTTGAAAATGTCTGTAAACTTTTCGTTTCCGGCTAACTTCTACAGTTTACATCCAATCGAGCTTAAACTTGATTTATAGTTAGACCATGGTGTGGAACAGTGCATACTGTTTCGAGGTTGCTGTCCTCCAAATATTAGCAGAGTTAAACCCCTTTAAAAAAGTCTGATTTTTTTTTTTTTTTTTTTTTTTTTTTTTTTTTTTTTATGTTTCAGGCTAATTCCTCTTACAATTTACATCCAGTCAAGCTGAAACTTGATTATAGTTAAATCATGATGTGGAGCAATGCATACCGTTTCGAGTTTACAGTCCACCAAATATTAGCAGAGTTTTGCCCCTTTTAATATTTCTGTAAACTTTTTCGTTTCAGGCTAACTCCTCCTACAGTTTACATCTGATCAAGCTGAAACTTGATTTATACTTAGAACATGGTGTGTAGCAGGGTATATGGTTTTGAGGTTACAGTCCATCTACAGAGTTATGTTCCTTTCTGTAAACTTTTCGTTTCTGGCTAACTCCTCCTATAGTTTACATTTTGTCAAGCTGAAACTTTGTAAATAGTTACACTGTGATGTAGAAGAGTGTATATTATTTGGAGGTTACAGTATACCAAATATCAGCAGAGTTATGCCCCTTTGAAAATTTCCATAAACTTTTCGTTTTCGGCTAACCCCTATAGTTTATATAACTATCCTCTTGTTATATAACTTGACAATTGTCAAGTTTTGTCAAATGATAAATGGTTAATCTACAGAGATAAAAACCGAGAAAAGTACGCATAATGCGCCATCTGATCTTGATCTGCACTGTTTGCCACTCGTCTAACCATTTTTGATATATCAACAGAATAGTAAACAAGAAATTTGCCGAATGACGACTGTTGGTGGTGTTCAAGAAACGGACCAAAAGCACAGGCATTGTTCAGCCATGCGTGAAAAGTAGGTCAATGTCAGTAACGGTCGATAGCATGCAGTGGGCAGGGTGCTTCATGGCGGATGTGTGTTTGAAGTTTCAGAATTGCTATTAGGATTTTCTGGAGAGGCCCCCGCCCCCGCCCCCTCCCCCACTCTTGGATTCTTAAAATGGGACCGGTGTTTGCAGCAAAATGGTCATTGAGCAGTTCCAAAAGAAATCGAACAATTCAATTTAAAGATAGTGGCTATAGTCGTCCGGTAGCGGACAAGCAGCCAAACCCAGTGCAAATGGCTACGCGTCTGGCAGTTTTTTATAGTCTCCCGTTTCATATATTAAAAATGTATTTTATTCCAACCTCTAGGTGGACGCCAATGAGGACCTAAGAGTGGTGTTGGGGACCAGCCAAAACTTCATCATCGGACATCGGTTTTGTAAAACCGACAAGCCATCGACTAACAACCGACCTGTAGAAAATTTATTTATTCTTATTTTCGCCCTCTTCCAGGTTCTTATTCATAGCTCCATATCGATAAGAGGGCTATCCAGATAATACTTGTCTTATTATATATGAAAACATATGTTATTGGGTACTCATTGGAAGCGCCTCGCAAAACATATGTTGTGCTCATTAGAAGCGCCTCGACGAGGCGCTTCCAATGAGTACCCACAGCATATGTTATCATGGAGAAATAAGGCAAAGTATCAGTACTTTTTGTTTGAAACAAATGCCTTATATATTTAGGCTATTTTATCAAAGTTCTTCACCTTTATTGACCACAAATCTAAAAAGACCCAAACGGACATTTTTTTTATAACGTGCCTGTTAAAATAAAAACTGAGAAAAATATGTGTCTAAAAATAGAATTTTCCGATTGTGCGACTTTTAAAATGCTCTCTCTCTCTCTCAGAGAAGATAGGTAAAAGCAGATGACTGTGTAATAGGGATGCTCTTTAAAGCGAAAAAAAATCTGACCCGAGTTTATTTGGGGTGGTCGGGGGCGTGGAGGGGAGGTTGAGGCAAGCTACCCAGGCTACTATAGTATACACCTTCTGTAACACAAGTTTTGAGAGAAACAAGCTATTCTAATTTTGAAGAATTTGGTCATTTTGGTCTGAAAATCAATTTGGATATTCTGGCATAAAAGAAAAGAACCTTAAAAAACAGCCATTTGAAACCCCAACTACTGGGCAGGTCATTGCGGGGCTTGTAAGTTTTCAGTTTGCAAGGCCCTGGTAAACGCCATACACTGCGGGGACTGATTTATTGTAAAGTCCCTGCTAAAACCCCCGCCCCCAGGTCAAAAATAATAAAGAAAAAAAGCGAACTGGCCCATTTGGATAAACTCTTAACCTGTCCCTTGAGAGCTCTTCATGAAATTTTGCTTTAACTGGGTCAGAGAGAGAGAGAGAGAGGAAACCTACTCCTCAGTTGCGTGTCAGTGCAAGAATAAAAGTGAGATTGTCGGAGGGATAAAAAGTGTGAAAGAGAGACATGACAAAAAGAATGAAAATGTTAGTGCAGAGTGAATGAAGTTTAAAAGCAGGTTAAAAAACAGTGTTTGGGGCTTAGGGTGACGGATGGGACATTGCTACATAAATATCGCTCGTGTCAATAAAAAAAACCGCCCTACCCAGCTAGCATTCTTTATAAATCTACAGCGGGCCGTTATCGGCCCGTCAGCTGGCCTGACGGGCCGATAACGGCCCGCTATAGATTTATGTAGAATGCTTACTGAGTATTGTTTATTGTGTTGGGGTTTAACGACACGTCAACCCTTGAGGGTCATTTTGTGTCGTCTCCCAGAGAAAGGGAGAAAAGAGATAGAAGAGAGAGTAGAGGAGAGAAGAGAGAGTAGAGATGAAAGAGAGGGACAGGGAAGAAAGAGGAACAGGAATGAAAGTGAAGAAACAGAAGAAATAAAAAAATTCCCCCTCTACCCTTACCCACTACAAGGATAGCAGGCCTTGCCCAACTGTAAGCCAATATCAGTTGACGGTGATGTAAGATACACAGCACCTTCGCTTACTGAGTAACTTCCACATTTGAAAGTGCCCATATGTAAACAGCATAGACCAACGTGCACAATCTAATGAGAACTATAACCGGACAGCAGGCTGACCTGAGCTTTCGCTGTTCACATTTATGATTAATTGGGCCCATTTAAAGAAAACAGACGCTCATGACGCTGGGCCATAGCTCCAGGTAAGGCTTTTTTAAGCTTTTTTTTTTTTTTCTTTTTTTTCATTTTTTTTCTTACTGCTCCATAAAAACACAATTGTGGTGCTCATTAGAAGCGCCTCAATGAAGTGCTTGTAATGAGTACCCACAACGTTTTCATTCAGAAAAAAAAATCTGTGGAGCTATGGGGGCCTTCTCTGTTATTTGATATAACTGAGCAGCAACGCCAGAAAACGTACCTTTGAACATGTGTGCCCTGCGAAGACTCGTATTAGAACGCGCATTCGCATTGTCTGTACTGAATCTGTCCTGGACGCATTTTGGATAGCCAATGATTCAAAGCTTCTTCATGTAGACTGCAAAGACTGATCAGACTGCGCGGATGCGTAGGCTGATTTGAGTCTTCATTGGGCGCATGTCAAAAGTTAGTTTTTCTCATGGTGTGGTTCAAATGATTCTGTAAGAGGGCGTTGATGCGCGCTCTGGTCTGGATCTTTCCTGTTCACATAATGTACAATGTCCAGTGTAAAAGCAGATCGCCTTTCGATAATTTTCTATCCTTTATAAGCGGGCAGCAAAATGCCCAGATCAGACTGCACAGTTGCCCGCAACCCACATGGGATCCCACGGTTCACATGACATATTGTTGTGCGCAAATGTCGTCAAGGATTTTCCCATGTTGCGCATCATACATTAACCCTTAAAGCGCCAGTCACAACTATTGTCGTCTGCTTTGTCGTCTGCTTGTGATTTTAAGTCATTTTTGCAAACAGCGTGGACCCTAAAGGAGCAGTCTGATCAGGGTCCACACTGTTTGCCTGTATGCAAAAATAGGTTTGAAAAGTCTGCAAGAATATTCAGCAGACGACATAAACATACGACATTTTCAGATGCAGTGAAGGTTTGTTTGTTTGTTTGTGTTGAGGTTTTACGGCCCAGTCAACCCAATGGGGTCATGTCGAGGGTGGTCAGTTTACCTAACCACACTTTTACTGGGTAGGCTTAGTCCTCTAAGCGGTTAACCAGTATTGTGCATATTCTTTCGCCAGAAACTGACAACTGCCCTTCTTGAATCAGCGGAAGGGAGAGAATGACCGTAGAAAATATTTCATGATCAATCTCCACGAAAGAATGTTGCCGACCTAGGCGGGGTTGAACCCGCGACCTCCTGGTCTCCAGTCGGACGGCGTATCCAACTGAGGCACCGAGGCGCTTTAAGGTTAACTGCCCTATGTAAGTTTTGTCATAAGAAAGAGACCTCCTATCTGTTGGAACGGTGAATACCCAGACCAATCAACATAAACGAAAGCATTTTGTTCATTAAACAGTTCATTCCTTCAGACCAAAAACTTCTTTTTCCAAACAGTGTAGATCCTGATAATCATAATGAGCCGTCTCATCATGATCTGCACTGTTTGCCATTCTATTTTTTTTTTTTTTTTTTTTTTTTTTTTTTCATTCAGGACACTATTTGAAACAAAGGTTCTGACCAGATTCAAAGAAGGAAGAGACCACTTCAGAAACTCGGGGGTAAAATGGTTAACTTTACTATTCGCACACGACAATCAGGTTCCACACAATATGACCCTGTTCAGAATGTGCGGGTTCGCAGGTTGGTCTTGATTTTCGCTTTTGGGGGAGGAGGAGGGGGTGGGGTCACTGTAAAAATGTCTCGTAGATTTTACGTAAAATACTGGCAACTGGCTGCCATGCAGCGCCTTTACCGTAAATATTTACGGTGGCCCGTAGAACTTTTGCAGGAATTACCCTAGCAGAATGGGGTTAGGATGTGTAAGCCTAAGATACGGTGCCATAGCTCACATCCCTACTATGTCCTGTATGTTACCTACCTTGCCTTACACTATCCTTCCATGCGTAATTATTACTGTAACACGCCTGGTAAACTATCACAGGTACCTCCGCGGAGGTACTGATTAAATGGTTGTGACACATGTCCGGAGCTACCTGTGATGGTCAAAAAACTAGACATAAAAAATAGGTGTTCGTCTTTTTTGATAAAATACACAATAACCAGAGGGTTTACTGAAAACCAAAGAGTACTATTCGACCCTTATAGGCATAAAGTTTTGTCACACGTAATATCCCCCAGAACTTTCCATATTTACCAAAGATACGACCTTTGAAGTGGCTTCGAAGTCAGCCCGAAGTACTCGAAACAGAGAAAGATCGATCGTTTTTGGTTCTAAATGCGGGTATCTTGCATACGAATATGTTTATCTCGGTACACTGATGTAAAGTAAACCTGCTTGCCTGAATACAGATATCGATAAACTCCAAATAAGGCTGGATTCTTAAAAAAAAAAAAAAAAAAAAAAAAAAAACAGCTGGAGGTGCCTGTGACGTCGTGGAGGTGCCTGTGATGTAAAGAAATATAGTGAAAATCTGAAGAGTTGTTACAGCTGCAAATATTGATATAATTCTTCTCTAGATTACTGCCTGAAAAGAATCATTCATTCAGTGTGGCAATAAGCTATCATAATGTGTATGTCATGAATTTCCATGTTAAAGTTATAAAACATAATCTCAAAGAATTATTGGCGCTTTTGAATTAGATTGTCATAGAATGCTCACTGAAGTAAGACTTTTTTCTTGACTGGTGATGATTGTAATCGGGTGGTGCTGCCTGTCCGTCATTCCAACTCGTAGAAAATTGTCTTTGCTCAATATATCACAGGCCATGCCGGCTACACATATGGTGTACCAAAAGTATAAAAAATGCCGATGCCTGTCACCGTAAATTATGATGCAATGTGAGCATTATCGGAACACCTAAAATAATCTACGTTGTTGACCCTTTTGGTAACTCGTATCGCTCGCATATGTTGTATGACGCTCGCTGTATGTATTGTTGTAGTTCTGTTGTTTTGTTTCTTTACGTCCATTGTAAACAACTAAAATCATGGCGGGACTGTCAGTTCACCTAACCACACTATTCCTGGGCAGGCTTAGATCTCCTAAGGGGTTAACAGGTAATAAGTGAACATACTATCGTCAGTAACCGACAACTGCAGCCCTTCTTGAATCAGCGGAAGGAGAGAAAAAAAGTAAGTGGGGACCTCTGGCTCTTGAGTCAGACGCTCTACCGACTGCGCTACGCGGCCTGGCTCGCTGTTTATGTTAACTTTGTGATGAGTGGACTCGAAGGTGTTGCAAGTGATTCATTGCCAGTGCTAGAATTCAAACACACTCGTAAAGCCTAGGTGTTACATCATCAACACATGACATAATCTCGACATTACATCTTTTAATGTGGTGAAGTGATCGGAATCTTACTGTAAATCATGTGAAATTCAGTGTCCAAATAGCCACTATGTGCATCAAATATGCTGACAAAAGAGCAATTTTCCGACATATTGTTGATTTTGCAAACGCGTCGACAAAATATTTTCATAGTGGCCAGATAGACTGAATTTCACATGATTTACAGTAAGATTCCGATCACGACCATTTTTAAAGATGTAATGTCGAGATTATGATTCAAGAAGGGCAGTTGTCAGTTACTGACGAAAGTATCTTCACTTATTACCGGTTAGCCCCTTAGGAGGTCTAAGCCTGCCCAGGAATAGTGTGGTTAGGTTAACTGACAGTCCCGCTGACAGTCCCGCCATGATTTTAGTTGTTTACAGTGTACGTAAAAAAAAAACTAAAACAATACATAATACAGCGAGCGTCATACAACATATGCGAGCGATACGCATACGAGTTACCAAAAAGGTCAACAAAGGTTAAGAAATAACAAAGGTTATTTAGGTGTTCCGGTAATGCTCAAACTGCGTCATAGTTTACGGTGACAGGCATCGGCATTTGTTTTCATACTTTTGGTACACCATATGTGTAGCTGGCATGGTGTGTGATATATTGAGCAAAGACAATATTTCTACGAGTTGGAATGACGAACAAGCAGCACCTCCCGATTACAGTCATCACCAGTCAAGAAAAAAGTCTTACTTCAGTGAGCATTCTATGACAATCTAACTCAAAAGCGCCAGTAATTCTTTGAGATTATGTTTTATAACTTTAACATGGAAATTCATGACATACACATTATGATAGCTTATTGCCACGCTGAATGAATGATTTTTTCCAGGCAGCAATCTAGAGAAGAATTATATCAATATTTGCAGCTGCAATAACTCTTCAGATTTTCACTATATATCTTTACATCACAGGCACCCCCACGACGTCACAGGCACCTCCAGCTGTTTTTTTTTTTTTTAAGAATCCAGCCTTATTTGGAGTTTATCGATATCTGTATTCAGGCAAGCAGGTTTACTTTACATCAGTGTACCGAGATAAACATATTCGTATGCAAGATACCCGCATTTAGAACCAAAAACGATCGATCTTTCTCTGTTTCGAGTACTTCGGGCTGACTTCGAAGCCACTTCAAAGGTCGTATCTTTGGTAAATACGGAAAGTGCTGGGGGATATGACGTGTGACAAAACTTTATGCCTATAAGGGTCGAATAGCACTCTTTGGTTTTCAGTAAACTCTCTGGTTATTGTGTATTCTATCAAAAAAGACGAACGCCTATTTTTTTATGTCTAGTTTTTGACCATCACAGGTAGCTCCGGACATGTGTCACAATCATTTAATCAGTACTTCCGCGGAGGTACCTGTGATAGTTTACCAGGCGAGTTATCTACAGACGCCCGTAAAATTTATGATGCATGTACTGGTAGCCAGTTGCCAGTATTTACCGTAAAATCTACGCGATTTTTTGCAGTGTTCTTTCATGCGATTATAGTGATGATGTAGCGTTTTACGTATCTTTCAGCGTTGTTTTGGTCATATCGATACGTTGAATGGTGATAATGAAAGGTGCAGTAAAGCGCCGCATTACGAAAACATGCCTATTTAAATATACTGAAAAGTTTACCACCAAAAATGAAAATTTTCAGATAAAAATTCTGATATTCTTCATATTTCTGCTCAAAAGATAGATTGTGGGTACTCGTTAGAACCGCCTCGGCGAGGCGGTTCTATCGCGTACCCACAATCTATGTTTTTAAGCAGAAATAAGAAAAATAATGCACCCCCCCTGTAAACCCCAGTTTTACTTTATATAGTGGTACAGCCATGAGCTGCATTCCCTTTAACGAGGTTCTATAAGCGTCCTAGTTGCCGAATGGTTAGCGCTCCCGACTTCAGATCTGTTTGGAAACAATTTACTTCGTTTGTCAATGACAAATTTTGTCATATGTTTGTCCTCTTCTACATTTACCAAAATCCCAGTAAGGATTCTTTATAGATCTATAGCGGGCCGTTTTATGAGGTCATGACTCTTTAACAGTGGATGTCCTGGTCAGATGTGCGTACGAGTTTTCGATTATCGCATGTGCATCAAGCCCCCGTTTAGCTTGATGCAACCCGGGGATGCAACGGTTCTGTTAGCATTCATTGCATATGAGCTGGCCGATCGGAGCCTGTCACTGTTCGCATGTGTCAATCCTTAAAGTGCTTATCAGTGAAAATGAGGCTGGTATTTCATACGAATTATCTGCCTACCGGACGATTTACATAGAATGCCGTCTTATTTTCTTATAGATGTCGTCTGCTGCAGTTGTAATTAGCATTTTAACCCTTTTCATGCTGAAACCGGATATACGTTGCCTTTGCAAACTGTGTAGATCCAGATCAGTTAGAAGCCAACTGATCTAGATCTGCGCTGTTTGCCATTAAGTATGTGTATTTATAGCAACAATCCGGTTCAAGCAATCTGAATGGCTGAAAATTAGAAGTGGGCGTAGCATCAATATATTCAGCATGACAAGGGTTAAGGGTTAATACATGTGAACAACGGAAGGGTCCCGATCAGCCAGCTAATACGGAGTGAAAGCTTGCAGAATCGTTGCTATCATCGTTTGGGTCTATTCGTGATGTTTCTGATAGAAGTTGGAGTAATGCAAGGATCATTGCGGCTACAATTAAAAATTCATGACAGTATGCAGGCTGCAATCTGTACTGTTCGCGCAGGCACCGTATATATTCTAAACATTCGGGCAGACAAGACTTATCATGCGCAGTCTGATCAGGATGAACACTCCATTTACTACATACTTTGTAGAAACACCAACAGGGGCTTTCAAGAAGTCCTGGATGTTGGGGATGAGGGGATGCGGAGATGTGATTTCTGTAATAGTAAAAAAATCCTTAAAAGTTTGGTCGTTTCTTTATTTTATCCATTATTTTCTTTTCTTGACTGAAATATCAAAGGGGTTAAAAACTTGTTTTAAGGCTATTTCCCTTTTTCCAATTTTCGTTTTTTTTTTTTTTGTTTTTTTTTTTTCTCTTTACTTTTCTCATCACGAAAACATACCTATATAATTTTGACCCCCTTAAACCCACTTTTATATAGTAGAACTGTGGTTTGCAGGGGTACAAGTTATTTTTCTTATTTCTGCTCAAAACATGGATTGTGGGTACTCGTTAGAACCGCCTCGCCGAGGCGGTTCTAACGAGTACCCACAATCTATGTTTTGAGCAGAAATATGAAATATATCACAGTTTTTTATCTGAAAATTTTAAATTTTTGGAGGATTAATTTTCTTTATATTTGAATAGGCGTGTTTTTGTAATGTGTAAATACTTGAGATTTTTCTTACCAAGCATTGGCTCCAATCAGTATATTTTTAGCCATATATTTTCTCTCTTTAGAATCAAAGAAAATGGCATTTTTCCCTAATCAGAAAGCCCTATCTAGACCCTGACCCTCATTTAAGGTAAATATGGTAGGTGTTGCCTTTCGATGGGGGTGTGGGTGGGGGAAACAATATAGGACTCTTGGTCGGACGCCGAACTTTTTTATGTTTTATATCATATGCCGAGATTAGTAAATATTAAAATATTTACTTATCTCTCTGAGACTTGTCTCGCTGTTATAAAGTCATAATATGTCTTTGTTTGGTATATATAAAAAATATGAATTGAATGCAGAATATATAACAAATTTTCTGCAGCAGGCCGACGCTCAGAGTCACGTGACAAATCACTATATAAAGCATTCACGCTGTAAATCCGTCGCTTTAGTTTTCTGATTTCGTAGAAAGTTACTATTTGTCATTTTCATCAGTTATCTAAAGCTTTCATCTGTTCATTATCATAATGGTGTCAACACGGAAATCAGCAGCAGCTGCAGTAGCAGCAGCAGGTACTTTTGTCTTTGTATCATAGCAGAATAGGGCGGTTTTGTTTGTTATTTATATATATATATTTTTATTATTTTGCGGCCCAGTTTCACGTGCACAGGTGGGTGGGGTGACTAGCTTCTCAAAATTGTTTTTCAGTGCGTGCTTACAATTACCTTTTACTAAATGAGGATTCTTTATACCATTTTCTACCCTTCCTAGCATTTTAGGCTTAATTATGATAAATCTGTCTTCCAATACCAGAATCGACGATTTTGGCGGGACCGCAAAAAAAGGCGCGAACTTTTTTTTTCAGATTTTTTTTATTTACGGAAAAATTTCGTATACCCTTACTTCTTACCATACTAGCCATAAAATATAAACCAGTCTATTTTAACACCTTTTGAGGTACTAAAGCTGCTGGATGAGCGGTAAAAAGTGTAAACCGTGTTTGGCCTCCGGCTGCGGCGTCCTAGGCGTCTGATCTGGGTCCACACGGTCTGCTCAGCCTATCAGTAAATATTGTATACAAGAAAAAGCCTTTATTTTAGAACAGTTTGAGAATTAAGAAATTCAAGGCACTGAAACCTGGCTTTCAGGCAGAATATCCCTGACCCCTACTGGAGGGGGGGGGGGGAAGGGGGGAGGAGCAGAAGGGTGGGCTTCCTACATATGGCATAGTACGGATGTGCGTGCCGGTTGGCCCCCTTTTTTCATCGCTGCCAGATATATGATTGGCCCCATTTTTTTCAACAAAAAGGATACGACTGACCTGATTTTTCTTGATTGGTATATGAAAGGCCCCACTTTTTCTGACATCCCGGTATATGCACATATTTTTCATGCATAGCTTTTTTAAAAAAAGGCTGCTTGTTCTCTTGGTATTCAATGTGAATTGACTGCAGTGTTTGTATAACTACCAGCAATAAATGAGTAAAAAATTAACGGGCAGTATAGGAATGGGTCAACATTACAGATGATCTAGTATATGAATGGGTTCATTTTTTCAGAGGCCAGGTTTATGAATGGGGCAGATTTTGAAATACTGGCTTGCACACCCATACCAAAATTATCCCCAAGTTACCCGCCCCCGCCCTCCCGCCCCATCTCCCTACCCCCACCTCTCCTTGTCCTGATGCAAAGACCCTGCGCAGTACTACAGAACTGATCGGCCTTGAAGTAAAAAAAAAAAAAAAATGTAAAGTAAAAGCTGTTTCATACCAAAATCAGGATTTTGTCTCTGAATATTGGACTTATTTTATTCTGCTTAAAATAGAGTAGCAGGCTTCCAAGAGGTCCCAGGTTTGATCCTGCTAGAAGCTGAATTCAGCTCAAGACTGTATGGTACCTCACTGCACAGAGCCTTTCATGATCATCTTTTCATTGGTTCAGTGTGACAATGTTGAAAGGGAGGTAAAGCACAAAATCATCATATATTGTTATTCAAAAAAATAAAAATGCTAAAATTCTGGAGGATGACAAAATCCAAAAGCTATGGTAAGGACCACATTTCTGATCCCCCGCCCCCCCCCCCCCCCACACACACACACACACACACACCCCACTCACACACACATACCCATGATCACCCCAAGTGTCTATTTTTTTTTCTTTTTATCACTGAGCAAAAATATGAAGCTGTTGTTTTTATTTTTACAGATTTTTGTTCAAGTTGAAGCAGACTAATCTGAAGAAAAAAATGCTTCAGTGACATTGTGTTTACCTAAAGTAATTGTGACACCTTGACTGTTAAAACCATACTTGTCCTAAAATATGAATGTTCATTTTTTTATCTGTTGTGTCTAAAAACAGGCTGTCATCTTATTCCTATATCCCTGTATTTTTCATACATTTGTATTTGCCTATATTTTTTTTAAACTCTCCTATATTTCCTATAATTTGGACATTTTTTCCTATATTTTTCTCCAAAAACATCCCAGGTACCGGTATTAATATGAAGAACATTAATGTTTATTATTCTGCCTCTAGATATTATTTGCATTTTACAGCTGTTTTTTTTTTTTTTTTTTTTGTCATCCAAACATCCCAACCTTGCAGAAGTGCTGCTATACAATATTGCTCATCCATGTGGACACCTTGTTGATGAATGTGCCATACTAAGTCATAAGAGGGGTGTCCATATTGATGAACATGGATTCTTGCTGCATGATACTTGCCTTGGTGGAGACGCTGTGCGAATGTTTGGTTATTAACCATTTTCATGCTGAATAAATTAAGATACCATGCCAACTTCTAATTTTCAGCCAATCAGATTACTTGATCTGAGTTTTTGATAGAAATTCACATAGTTAATGACAAACAGTGCAGATTCAGATCAGAAGCCAACTGATCTGGATCTACACTGTTTGCTAAGACAGGGCATGTCGTGTTCAGCAAGAGAAGGGTTAAGTAAAACACAAGTTTAATGATTTTATCCAGTTAACCAGTAAGTACATTGTCTCTTGAGTGTTTTGTAATGAAGACTTTTTTTTTTACTGTAAAATTCCAATAATTTGTCCAAAAATGTGCTTAAATCTCCTATATTTTTTTAGGAAAGAATCCACTTTTTTCCTTTTTTTAATCAAAACCTGGTTGACAGCCTGTAAAAATTGGCTGCAAAAATGACACAGTATAAATCTTATATCAGATGCTGCATTCAGCAGTGTCTGATCTGGGTCTGCACTACTGACTTAAGCCTGTCTGTCTCAACTTAGGTTAAAAAGAAAATAGTCTCACCACTTATGACAATCATGGCATCCATTTTATTACCATTTATGCATTTGAAAATTGCTGTACGAGTTGCAAACTTTGTAAATCCAGTTAAACTCAGACATGTTAAGTCTCCCAATTTTTTCGTGAGACTAATTTTTGGCTCCCAAAACAGTGTTACATGCAGTCTTGCAAAATTTGAAAACTTATTTTAAAAATAAGGTCTTCACTGTTTTTTCTTTCCAGAAACTCTCTAATTTTTATTCTGATAATTTAGCAGTCACATTCTGCACCATATTTGATCCTGGTCTAAACTATATTTGATCAAGTCTGTCTGTTCCATAGGCACTCTGTTTCATAACTCTGAATATAATTCATGTTTCATAACTCTGAATATAATTCATATAATTAATAAATCAAGAGAACTAGTTTAGGGTTTAAACCAGGCTGTAGGTGGAATTTCACTGATGACTGTAGGGCAGCTGCTTATGGTACATACTTCATTGCACCCCAGCTTTCATTGTCACGCTTCCATCATCTGATATGACTCGAGTAAAGCGGAGTCATATGCCAATGGATGTTGGGGATGCGGGACGCAAATCATCAAATCATCATTCTTGCCATTATTTTTCTCAGTGTGAGTGGTTGAGGGAGTCTTTTAATAACTTCCACTCAATCTTGACATGCATGCGTTAACTTTTTGTAGTTTGATTGGTCAAGAGCAGTCATAACAGCACTTCTGTGCTGGACAGCGATCATAGATCTGTTTTCTTAGTGTGGATTTCTAAACTTAGTGATTTAACCTAAACATTTATGTTTAACTGAGTTGGAATTAAATATATATATAATGAACTATATTTTTGTGAATTTGATCTGTGTGTAAACACTAGCAAATCACAAGACCTTTTAGACTTTATTCAGTATGTGAATCATTTGCCAGTGAGCTGGCTCCGATGGCTCAGTTGGATGCATGTCGGACTGGTGAACAGGAGGTTGTGGGTTCGACCCCTGCAGTGTCGGCAACATTCTTTCATGGAGATTGATCATGAAATATTTCTACTGTCATGATCTCCCTTCCACTGATTCATAAGGAATTTTCAGAAAAACTCTTCTAGTGCAAATTATTCCGAAACCTTTCAAAACATAAAACAGGAACGAGAGAAAGAACATCTAAATTTTACGTCACTAAATCATGAAAAATATAATGTACCATTCACAGCTTCAGAATTATTAGATGCTCTTCATAAATCTCATGATACAGTTGCTGGTCCTGATGACATTCATTATCAAATTCTTAAACATTTACCCGATAACGCTTTAAAAACATTATTAAATATATTAAATGATATTTGGATCACTGGAAAATTTCCAAAAGACTGGAGTAAAGCAACGATTATACCTATACCAAAACCAAATAAAGATCATAATGAAGCTACTAACTATAGACCTATTGCTTTGACAAGTTGTTTGTGTAAAACAATGGAGAGAATGATTAATGATAGACTGGTTTGGTTCTTGGAATCAAACCAGCTTATAACAAAATATCAAGCTGGATTCAGAAAAAATAATTGTACAAACGATCATTTGATTCGTTTGGAATCTTTTATTCGTGATGCCTTTGTTAAAAAAGAACATGTCGTAGCTGTATTTTTTGACTTAGAAAAAGCTTACGATACTACTTGGAAACATGGCATCATGAAAGATTTACATAAATTAGGCCTTAAAGGCTGATTACCACTTTTTATTCAAAACTTTTTATCAGATAGAACATTTAATGTTCGAATAGGTAATACGTTATCGGACATATTTAAACAAGAACAAGGTGTACCACAGGGAAGCATTTTATCACCTACCTTGTTTGGCATTAAAATTAACGATATTGTTAAATGTGTGAAAGACCTTGATTGTTCACTTTTTGTTGACGATTTTGGAATATTTATTAGATCGAAAAATATGGAAACCATTGAATTCAAACTACAACGATGTTTAAATAATATAGAAGATTGGGCAACAGAAAATGGTTTCAAATTTTCAAAAACAAAAACTCAATGCGTTCATTTTTGTCAGATACGTCAGCTACATTTAGATCCTCATCTCACCATATACGGTAGTCCCATTCCAGTCGTCAGTGAAGCAAAATTTCTGGGTCTTTTGTTCGATAACAAATTATCTTTTATACCACAAATCAAAGCTTTAAAAGCTAAATGTTTAAAAGCTCTTGATATTCTTAAAGTTCTCTCCAGTTCCGACTGGGGAGGAGATCGTACTGTTCTTTTAAATCTCTATAGATCTTTAATTAGATCTAAATTGGATTATGGATCCATAGTTTATGGATCCGCAAGAAAATCTTATTTGAAATATTTGGATACTATTCATCACCAAGGTTTACGTCTAGCTCTAGGGGCTTTTCGTACTTCCCCCATCGAAAGTTTATACGCTGAATCAAATGAACCATCACTATATATAAGAAGAGAAAAATTGTCTCTTCAATATGTTACTAAACTAGCCGCCAATCCACAAAATTCAGCTTATGAGAGTGTTTTTAACCCGAAATATGAAAGATTTTACAACAACAAACCAACGGCTATTAAACCCCTTGGCCTGAGAATACAACCGTTACTTGAAGAGGCCAATAACAATATTAAAAATGTTCAGCATTTTTCTTTTCCATCAAAAGAGCCATGGACGTTAAACCCTCCAAAGATTATTTTAGAACTTCATAAAAATAAAAAAACAGAAGTCGAGTCGCATATTTTTAAGAATGAATTTTTAGAAATCAAATCAAATTATAAACATTACCTGTCAATTTATAGAGATGGTTCGAAACAAGATGAGAAAGTTGCTTGTTCTGTTATTAGTCCAAATTTTACTGACAGTATCAGATTACCTGATAATAGCTCCATTTTTACCGCCGAAGCCAAGGCAATTGATATTGCACTTTATCATATCCGAGATCAGTCTGAAAAACAGTTCATCATTTATTCAGATTCTCTTTCTGTATTAAAATCTCTTAAAGATTTACACCATAGAAACCCATTAATTCAGCAAATTCTTAAAAAATATTATTACCTTTCAGTTTCAAAAGAAATTGTATTTTGTTGGCTTCCCAGCCACATTAATATTCTTGGAAATGAATTAGCTGATTTAGAAGCCAAATCTGCACTATCCTTAGTGATAACCCATTTTAAAATTCCTCACTCCGACTTTAAATCGAACATCCGTCTATACATTAACAATAAATGTCAGTCTGTTTGGGAAACACAAACTCAAAATAAATTAAATGAAATAAAACCAAATTTTAACAGCAAATGCACATTCTCTAATTACAGCAGAAAAGAACAAACAAAAATCACCAGATGTAGAATTGGACACACTAGAATTACTCATTCTTACATATTAAAAAATGAAAAAGCTCCATTCTGCATTCCTTGTAATGAACCTTTCACAGTCAAACATTTTCTTATCACTTGTGCTGAATTTAGTCACATTCGCACAAAGTATTTTAATATAAAAACTATAAAGGAACTTTTTTATATGCCAACTCAGAAAATACTCGACTTTCTTAAAGAGATCGGACTTTTTAATAAAATATGATCAGTATTTTTAATAACTTAAAATCATTGATACTTTATCTCTTTAAAATAAACACATCAATCCTAGATATTTTTAAATTTCTCATTAAATAAAATCATCATATAACATAAAACTTATTAGACGCTATATGCCCTTTTAGGGTTGAGCGTCTATAAACAAAATATCCATCCATCCATCCTGATTCATAAGGGCAGTTGTCAGTTTCTAGCAAAAGAATGTGCACAATGCTGGTTATCTGCTTAGAGGACTAAGCCTGTCCAGTATAAGTGTGGTTAAGCAAACTGACAGCGATTGACATGACCCAATTAGGTTGACTGGGCTCTAAAACCTTTACACAACCAACCATTTGCCAGTGTTTATAAAAAACATGTCAACTCAATAATTCGGCCTCGGTGGCTCAGTTGGATGCACCATCCGACTGGAGACCAGGAGGTTGCGGGCTCAACCCCCACCGAGGTCGGCAACATTCTTTCGTGGAGATTGATCATGAAATATTTTCTACAGTCATTCTTTCCCTTCCGCTGATTCAAGAAGGGCAGTTGTCAGTTTCTGGCGAAAGAATGTGCACAATACTGGTTAACCGCTTAGAGGACTAAGCCTGCCCAGTAAACGTGTGGTTAGGTAAACTGACCACGCTCGACATGACCCCATTGGGTTGACTGGGCCGTAAAACCTCAACACAAACAAACAAACAACTCAATAATTAACCCATTTTAGCTGGGGAAATCACCAAAAAAGGGTACTTTGAGAACAAGGTAGACTCAGATCAGTTGCCACAGAATGTGGCATCTGATCAGGGTCTACACTGTTTGCATTATATACAGTACACATTGCATTAAAACAGTTTGCATTAAAACAGTAATAAAAGCTATCCAGACATGCTGCTATTGGAAATAGACTGGTAAAAGAATTGGCAGTAGAAGACTTAGTCCACACGACGTAAATGAATGAAGCCCAGATTTTTAGTTGTTTTGCAACTAATGTACACAATCCTCTTATTCTGGGGGTGGTCGGGTGGTGCGAAGGTGCTGTGTATCTTACATCACTGGGGTGTCCAACTGATATTGGCTTACGGTTGGGCAAGGCCTGCTATCCTTGTAGTGGGTAAGGGTAGAGGGGGAATGTTTTTATTTCTTCTGTTTCTTCACTTTCATTCCTGTTCCTCTTTCTTCCCTGTCCCTCTCTTTCATCTCCTCTACTCTCTCTTCTGTCTCTTTTCTCCCTTTCTCTGGGAGACGACACAAAATGACCCTCAAGGGTTGACGTGTCGTTAAACCCCAACACAATCAATCAATCCTCTTATTTTGTTTCAGCTGCTGTTAATCTGCGTGTTCAGCCTACTAGGCTGTGTAAGGTTACAAGGTATGTAGAATTCAATTTATTAACACTTGACTATGCTATGCAGCCTTTTCATTAGCAGGAGGCAGGACTGGCTAAAATACCTCCTACTCTTTCAACATGGCCATCTACTTTTATGGTAGATTTTCTGCCATTTTTACAAAAGTGCCAACTTTTGTAATTTTCAGTTTGCTTTCCTGCACTGCAATCCCCTTCTGGAAAGAGATTTTCTCTAAAAGAGTCTATTGTAAAAGGAAAGAATTTGCTCTTTTCTTTTAGAGTAGACCCCTTTTCACAAGGAAGGCAAAAACATTTTGAAAGAGTTGTCTCCCAAAAAATTGTGTCCATTCCCTTAATCCTTTCCTGACCTTCAAAAAGTTCTCTGACCCTGCCCTCTATACGATTTTAGCCTCCTTTCAAATTTAATGAAAAGGCTACTATGTGGGGTGGGTGTTGGTGTGTGTGTGTGTGTGTGGGGGGGGGGGGGGGGGTGGGGGGGTGAATCAGCAGACAACAAACTGATATTTTTTTATTTGTACAGGAAAGTAGGATCTGACATTTCATACAAACTGGGAGACAGTTTGCACGATGTGTCTTAATCCTATTTTCTAGAGAAAAAAAAAGAAAGATATTTCAAAATGCTGTCTGCTGAAATTTTTATCCAGCATGCAAAAGGTTACTGTGTTGTCATGTTTTACTGAGAAACTGACAGATGCAGACTGGTGATATTTTTTCTATTCCCGGATGCAAAAATTTACAGGATTTTTATGAATTCGATCGGATGCTTTAGGGCTGTCTGATAATCAATAGTGCTTTTCCAGTCAGATAAACAATGCTATGGAGTCTGCACAGCCACCAGTCTGATTAGGATTTACATTATTGAACATGCAGCCATTGCAATGTCCAGCCACTGTGTGAAATTGGCAAATTTGTAGGTCAATTTAACTAAATGGTATTGTGTCTTAATAACTAAGTACTGACAGAATGGCAAACAGTGTGGAACCTGTTCAGATACCTTTAGTTTGATCTGGGTCTACACTGTTTGCTAAGATATGTGTCGGAATATCTAGGGTACCATAAATTCAGTTGCATGCATATTTTTAATCCTAAAATGATCTGCAATTCTGATGTTTCTGAGAAAACATACATTCAGAAAATAGCTTGGTTTCACCAGGAAAATTATTTAGCTTTTTTTTTTTTTTCTTTTTTTTTTTTTTTTTGCCATTGGCCATTGAGAAAATCATCTGCTACAATTTCGAATGACAAAAGTTTAAGATCCATAAGCTAAGGGTCAGCAAGGTTAAATGTTATTATTGTTTATCGTTTCAGGGTAGATGCTGTCAGTTGTTATGATGCAACTGATGGCTGCAGTATCTGTTCTCTGTTGGTTCGGAGTCGTCAGCAGAAGTTGGTGTGTTGTACCTGTATCCGCTTGTTTCATCGTACTTGTACTGGTGAGTGTCAGATCATTCATTTCACTTTCATCATACTTAGCCCTTGTCCTGCTGATTTGTTTGTGTTGAGGTTTTACGGCCCAGTCAACCCAATGGGGTCATGTCGAGTGCGGTCAGTTTACCTAACCACAAGTTTACTGGGCAGGCTTAGTCCTCTAAGCGGTTAACCAGTATTGTGCACATTCTTTTGCCAGAAACTGACAACTGCCCTTCTTAAATCAGCGGAAGGGAGAGAATGACCGTAGAAAATATTTCATGATCAATCTCCACTAAAGAATGTTGCCGGCCTCGGCGGGGGTTGAACCTGCAACCTCCAAGTCTCCAGTGGGACGGCGCATCCAGCTGAGCCACCGAGGCCAGCCTTGTCCTGCTGAATAAATTAAGATGCCATACCCTTTTCAAATTTTCAGCCAATCAAATTACTTAATCCAGTTAAATTGTTGATATAAATTTACATACTAAATGGCAAACAGTGCAGATCCAGATCAGTTGGCTTCTTAGAAGCCAACTGATCTGGATCTACACTGTTTGCAAAGACAGGGTATATCCGGATTCAGCAGGACAAGGGTTAAGATAATAGCCAGCAGTATAGCAATAGATGAGGCATGGTATCAGGTAAATAGCTTGCTTATTTCTCCACAAAAACCTGTTACAGGTACTAAGTAAAAGCACCTAGTTGAGATTTTTCTAATGAGTATCCGCAACATAATAATAAGATTTTGATAAAAAATTATGAAGTATTTTTTTGGTTAAGGAAAGCACCTGATGCTTTTAAGGGACTACAATGTAAGGAAATTGTATGCTCCAAAGCTTTTAGCCACCCTAGCGAGAGAGGAATCAAAGATTTCCCTGTGACTCATTTATTTTCTTTGAATGCATATCCATCTTTGGCCTAGAAAAAAAAATGCTCTGTTTCCGATTTCATCACCAATTTGCCATAGGGCCAGTATGTTGGCTACTTTTTTTTTTCAAGTCCAGTTATGGCCAGTGCATTGGAAATGGAATCTTAAAATATTTGGACTTCTCTTGCCGTACATTTGACCGTTTGTGAATACCGATGATAAAGGGGCATTGTGTTAAATGGCTTTAATTTTATTTTAGGCCAAGATGTGGCTGTGAGCTTTAAAATAAACTGCACTAATGTGCTGCATCTGGCTTGTAAGGGCCAAGCCATATTGAAAATAAATAAACAAAGGATGAAGACACAAAATGTCCAAAAATCGGTACAGACAAATTAATGTAACAAAGGTATATAAAAACCGGGATAGTCTAGGGTTGGTTGCATATTTTTTTTCCGTCATGTGAAAAAAAAAATTGTCGGCATATATACTAGGCCACGAAAGAAACGCAAAAATGTTTACCATTTGTAATTTACCGGCCTCGGTGGCTCAGTTGGATGTGTCGTCCGACTGGAGACCAGGAGGTCGCGGGTTCAACTCCCGCCGAAGTCCGCAACATTCTTTCGTGGAGATTGATCATGAAATATTTTCTACGGTCATTCTCTCCCTTCCGCTGATTCATGAAGGGCAGTTGTCAGTTTCTGGCAAAAGAATGTGCACACTACTGGTTAACCGCTTACAGAACTAAGCCTGCCCAGTAAATGTGTGGTTAGGTAAACTGACCGTGCTTGACATGACCCCATTGGGTTGGCTGGGCCGTAAAACCTCAACACAAACAAAACCATTTGTAATTTAATAAACAGGTCTTGTGTGAAAACAGTAAATTGTCAAAAATTACCAGACACATTTTGTGTCAGTTTCATTAAAATTTGATTCAAATTAGTGTTTTTTCATGTCCGAGTCAGGCACGTAATATATAAATTACGTCAGTATCAAGTATGTCCACTGTTCGCATTAATAACAGCTGTACACCTACGTCTCATTGAGGTGATGAGTCTGGTAGTGAACATCTGTGGAATGTTGTACCATTCTGCTTCCAATGCGTTACTCAACTCGGCAACAGTACGCGGTTGTTGTGGACGTCTCTGAATGTGCCTTCAAATCTCGTCCCATAAATGCTCAATAGGAGCCAAGTCCGGAGACAGTGCAGGCCAGTTCATTACTGCTACACCATTTATTTTCGAAAAGTCCTGCAAAACTCTTGCACTATGAGGATGGGCATTGTCCTGCTGGAACTCAAATCCTGGCCTTTGCGCGATAAAGGGCACAACCACAGGTCTCAAAACTTGGTCGATATAACGTCCTGCCATCAGTCCACATCCAGCGCCACCATTTTGAAAATTTAAAATCACAGGCTGCATTCATGTTCCATATGCTATTCCTCTCCACATCATGACGTTAGGACCACTCCACCTGTCATTTTCCAAAATGCAAGCATCTAAGTCTCTCACCATCACGTCTCCAAACCAGCCTACGTCCCATCGACGTGATCAAAACAAAAATGTGATTCATCACTGAAAAGGATATTTCTCCACTCCAACAACCTCCTGTTTTGGTAGTGCCTGCACCATAGAAGTCGTGCTTGCCTGTGACGTAATGTCAGTCTTGGACCAACATAAGGTTTGCGTGGTTTAATGCCAGCACTAGGGAGGTAATGTCAAACCATTTGAGCACTGATTTGAGGTTTGTGCCGACCTGGCGTCGCTTTTGCAGTAGCAGTTGCAGGACAGTTTCGTTGTCGCAAGTTTATAGGCAAATGTACCGATGTTGTCTATCTCACGTCACCTGAGGATACTTACTAGGTCAACGATCATCACTTGTTTCTGTATCTTGCTCCTGTTCAACCAAAAATTAACAACATCCTCTGTGCGTCGCCCACTTTGTAACTGTTCCAACGCATATTCACGGTCTCTTAAAGACAGACATGGCATCAGGTTAAAGTTGAAGATAATGAAACTTTTTCTATTGGTTCTTCCTTTGCTTTGGTCAAACACAATAAAAAATCAGAAGAATTCACATGCTAAGTATGGTTTTCAATACCCATGAGCTGCACGTAATAATCAAGCCTGCTATCCTTGTAGTGGGTAAGGGTAGAGGGGGAATATTTTTATTTCTTCTGTTTCTTCACTTTCATTCCTGTTCCTCTTTCTTCCCTGTCCCTCTCTTCCATCTCCTCTACTCTCTCTTCTATCTCTTTTCTCCCTTTCTCTGGGAGACGACACAAAATGACCCTCAAGGGTTGACGTGTCGTTAAACCCCAACACAATCAATCAATCAAGCCATGTGATAAATGGGGCCTAAGATGTGAACGATGGCAGGATTTTTATTAAGTACATACATACCCGGTTTTGTGTCCTGTAAATCATTTTTGAAAATACTCAACTTGCTTTGAAAAATACATTCGAAAATTTTGCCTTTCCTTTGTGAGCGTGTATATTTTGACCAGTCAGTCGGGAAATCAGAAACATAACGTTTTTAGGCCTTATCTCTGAATAATTGCAAGCAACAACAAGCAGTGCAGAAAGTAGTTGATAAATGATGTGTGTATAAACCAGTCAAAGATGAATGTTTGGTGAATTGCATCGAAGGGTATTTGATAATGTTTTTTTTTTTTTTCTGAGTTATTGCAAGCAACAACAAACAGTGCAGGAAGTAGTTGATAAATGTTGTGTGTATGAACCAGATGATTGTTCAGTGATTTGCATAGAGATATATTTAGTTGTTGTTTTTTTTTATTTGTCAGAGAAAATTAGTCTTGCCATTTCATGTAACTTACCTGCTGAGCATGAAATATGTCAGGTTTGTTTTCTCTGAAAATTGAAAAAAAAAAAATGTGTGGCTATATACATATATAAAATTATGTAATTTTTAAATGCCTTCTCTTAAACTGCTCGAGCAATTTTCACCAGATTTCACTTGGGGTCTGTCAAAGGGATGTTGCCAATTTGTTCAAATGGTTCCACATCATCAAACAAGATGGCCACCAGGCCCATATATGGTAAAAACACTTAAAATTCGTTTTCTCCAGAACCAAGAAGACTTTGGGGCTGACTGTTGGTATATAGCGTCAAGGACTCATGGTCAACCACCTTTATTCAAATGATGACCATAGGTTGACCTTTGACCTTTTTACGGCAAGGTCAAATTTGCATCCCTATACATTTATATGGGGAAAATGTCAAAGTCATTTTCTCAAAATGTATTAAAGACTAACAGCTGAAGCTCACAATGTATGATTAAAGTAGTAAAACATTTTAGTTATATTCAAAATTTTGTCCCCTGAGGGTTATCTGCCCTTGCCACTGGGATATACATGTATAAAATTGTGTAATTTTTGTCACACCTGCTTTAGCAGGGGCACTTAGGTGTGCAAGTTTCTGTCTGTTCGTCTGTCCATCCATCCATGTCAACATTTACCCTGGGTGCCTTGTGAGGGCAACTTCTCTTACAGTTGGTACTGATCATTTTGAAACTTTGCATGTGTTTTCTTCATGGTATGAGGATGTGCATGTTGTTTGATTATTTTTTGTCACTTTTTCCATATTGTGAGTATAGACAGTGGGTACGTCTTGTGAGTGCAACTCTCTTACAGTTTTGTATTGATTGTTTTGATACTTTGCATGTGTTTTCTTCATGGTATGAGTTGTGGTTTGGGTATAATTATTAGAACATTTTTTGCCACTTTTTCCACATTTTGAACTTAGTTATTTTTCACCCTCTATATATAAACAGTGGGTACCTTTTGTGAGCACAATCCTCTTACAGTTTTGTACCAACAGTCGATTCTCGTTATCTCAAATTCCAGGGGACTCTCTGAAACACGTTGAGATATCCGTACCTCGAAATATCAGAGTTGTAGAAGTGAGGAAAACAATAAATCGAACAACCACATTTAACAAATGTATATGTAATTTGACTCCTGAAGTTAAAGACATATTGAAAATATTGAGGAAAAGAGGAGAAATTGCTCCTTAGGAGCAATTTCTCCTCTTTTCCACAATATTTTGTTACCTATTCTTAGATTTCCATGTTAAAACAGGGACTAGGATTTCACTTCGAGATAAGCGGTTATTCGAGATAAGCGAGGTCGAGATAACGAGGGTCGACTGTATTATTACGAAACTTTGCATGGTATGAGGATGTGCATGTGGTTTGGATATAATTGTTAAATCATTTATTTTTTTTTTTTCACTTTTTTCCACATTGTGGACAGTCATTTTTCACCCTCAATATATAGACAGTGGGTACCTTGAGAGTACACCTCCTCATACAATTTTATACCAATCTTTTTGAAACTTTGCACATGTTTTTTCCATAGTCTAAAGATGTGCATGTGCTTTTCATATAACCTTGCCTTAATTATTGTCACGTTTTTCTACTTTTTGAACTTTTTCATTTTCTGACCTCAGATGCATAGACATGGGCATCTTTTCCCCATAATTTTTTGAAGGAAGCATATTGACAGCTCATGTTTATACGCTTGAATCCGAACTCATATTTCATTATACATTTCAGTTTATTTTAAAGAAAATGTTATGGCCAGGGCCTTTTTGCCCTAGTGTGTGTGTGTTTTTTTTTTATCTTAACTACATAATATATAGGTAGTAATCAGGGCTCTGGAAATTTTGAAATCTGAATCGGTCCAGCCGATGAAGATGACGTCATCAATGAGCCCATTTCCAAAAAAAAAAAAACATGTATATATCACCTGTCACGAAAACTAATGACAATTGGCAGTCCTATAACTCCTTTTAAATAATACACCTCAACTCCGTTATATGAGGGAAGTCCGGGTATAACGAGCATGATCAAAGCTGGCGTCATCAATAAATACAGTCAGGTATGTAAAAAGAAAGAAAAACAAAAAACAACAACAAAAAAAAAAAAAAAAACGGTTTTGTTGTTATTTCCACCTTCGCAGGGTTTTCCTAAACTATATATTTATAAACAACTGATTCCGTCTTGTATAAGCGCGAAGACTGCGGGAAACAGGAGAGACGGAACGAAACGACTTTCATGGACCTAATTAGGTCTAATAAAAAAGGCCTGCGCCACGGGCGGTTTTGCAGTTTTCAGTGTTTCAAGATTTGACCAGACTGCTTAAATTTTAAGCACTGACCAATCTTGTCTAGCGCAAGTGGTGCATTACTTATTTTTACCAACAAATCTACCTTGGATTATTCTCGCGTGTTACGGCAATCAACAACAAAAAAAAAAAAAAAAAAAAAGAAGAAGCAATCAATAATACCCAGATCAGATGCCGTTGTATGCGACGTCTGATCAGGACGTACACGGTTTGGGAATAAATTTATCAAATCTGGGACCGACAAACCGTGTTGATCAAAACAAAAAAGAAGAGGAAGAAAACGGGTGTGTTCAAGTGGTGCATTCTTTTATCATTCTCACTAAAGTGACCTTTGATCTTTTGGACACGCCGACTGCACCTGGATGTTTTGCAGTCTCAGTGTATTCACACGTGTCACACAAACGGATTAATTATCAGACTACCGTTACTGATGATTCGTGTTAATTGCTTGTTTACCGCACAAAGGTCAGTGAAGTGTTGATTTTTTGACAATGTTTGGATAATGACGTAATTAATTTGTGCTGCGGTAGGTTGCCATTATTCATCTGTCTCTCCAGTATATACATGTCAAATGACCGTTTAGAGCCTTTTAACTACCATAATATCGCATTTAAAAGGTGCGCGGACGTTGTCAGTTTGGGAAGACTTGACCGTTTGTGATTTTTT
Source organism: Anodontia alba (assembly GCA_964016985.1). Lineage (NCBI taxonomy): Eukaryota > Metazoa > Mollusca > Bivalvia > Lucinida > Lucinidae > Anodontia > Anodontia alba. The sequence goes on from OZ024822.1 coordinate 55,234,658, forward strand.
AGACATCATTGATTCGTGAAAATTGGTTGGTTGGGGAAAAATGGGGTTCAAGGCACAAACCTGATGGACCAATTTATTAGCGTTTTGGGGTGTTTGAAATCGGTCCAGAATTCTTAATTTCGGTCCAGACCGGCTATTTTTCTGGTTTTCCTGAGCCCAGGTAGTAATGAAATCAAGGGTATTCCTGTAAATTTGATGGGTATTCCTATATTTCGATTGTGTTCTGGTGTTTCGGTAAGTCATGTGACTGCTGTTAGACATATAATGGGAAAATGTTGTCAGGATGATAGCGACTTCATTTTTGATTGGATCTTCATCAAACTTGCAGATAATGGGGACAGACATAAAATCCAGACAAATTTGATTTTAGCACGGTTTCGTCTATTGACAAGATGGTTACCCACCCTTGAGTGTCTCATAGAATTGGAAAAGGTTGTGCTGATGATAATTTTAACCCCAGTCCCGCTGAACCCGGACATGTCCTGCATTTGTAAAGTGTAGATACAGATCAGTTGGCTTCCTCATTAAGTATGTGAATTTGAATAAACAACCTGGATCAAGTAACCTAATTGGCTGAAAATTAGAAGTAGGTGTGGCATCTTAATTTATTCTTTATTATTATTTAATTTATTCAGCACTGCAAGGGCTAATGGGAAAATGTTTCCATGCTAACTGGTTCATTTTTCATCAAATCATCATCATCATCAAAGTTGTTGGTAATCGGGACAGGCATAAAAAGCTCAGGCAAGTTCAATTTTGGGCATCTGGTTTTCATAGCCCAATTAAGTCTCCTCAGGTGTATTTCCAATCAATTAGGGACATTTAACAAAACTTAAAAAGAAGTGTTTGTGAACTATGAATGCATAGGATGAACCTATGGCAAAAGCATGTGAAGTTTTGAATTTTATTCATACCTTCAGCTAATTGTTCCCCAAGTGAGCGATTGTTGCCCTCTTGAGTTACTAGTTTTATTTTATTTTCAGATTTCTGATGAAATTGTTTTTATTTTTATACCCTGCCACATCTATTGGGGTATTACAAGCCAGCCTCGGTGACTCAGTTGGATGTGCCGTCTGACTGGAGACCAGGATGTCGCGGGTCCACCCCCGCCGAGGTCGGCAACATTCTTTTGTGGATATTGATAGTGAAACATTTTCTATGGTCATTCTCCCTTCCTTTGATTCAAGAAGAGCAGTTATCAGTTTCTGGTGAAAGAATGTACACAATACTGGTTAACCACTTAGAGGACTAAGCCTGCCCAGTAAATGTGTGGTTAGGTAAACTGACCACGCTCGACATGACCCCACTGGGTTGATGGGCCGTAAAACCTCAACACAAACAAACCTTGGAAAGGTCATCAGTAAAACTCTTTGTGGGAATAAGTCCTGATATTATTGATGTCCAACCCTCCCCTTTAATCCTGATAAGTCCCGACTGTCGACAGATATATTTAGAGTGAAGCTTGGTTTTTCATATAGTTATATGGCCTTTCCTTTAGTATGTCATGTTCTAATTTTCAGCGATGGAGCAAGCGGAATACAGGGCTAGGAAGAGGGGTAAGTTGTGTAATTATAACATTGTGAAGGCAGGGCCGAGTTGCATAAGGTGAGCGTTACAGAGCGCTTTGTAGCGCTTTGCAATGCAACGGTACGTTACCAAAAAGCGCTTCGTAGCGCTTTGTAACTGTGTTCGGAGCTGACTCGCTATCTGAAACAGACTGTTGCATAGCAACGAGACAAAACAAAATGGCGGCGCCCGACGTAGTCAGTGTCCGTTTTAAGAGATGAAATGTTTCTTTTTTATTTTATTGTCCTTAGACGACGTGCATTAATCAGAAATGACCATAGAACACAAAACCAATCGTTGAAGCAAGTTTTTTTACGAGAAATTCCTAGTTTGAAAATCGTGTCATTTTGGCAGACATTTTAAAAAGCGCTCCAAACAAACAGACCGTTGCATAGCAAGGACAAATCGCTACAGAGCGCTACATGAAAGCGCTTTCCTTATGCAACTCACCCCTGGTCTTGGTGGCTTAGTTGGATGCGCTGTCCGACTGGAGACCAGGAGGTCGCGGGTTCAACCCCCACCGAGGTCGGCAACATTCTTCCATGGAGATTGATCGTGAAATATTTTCTACGGTCATTCTTTCCCTTCCGCTGATTCAAGAAAGGCAGTTGTCAGTTTCTGGCAAGTGAATGTACATAATACTGGTTAACCGCTTAGAGGACTAAGCCTGCCCAGTAAACGTGTGATTAGGTAAACTGACCGCGCTCGACATGACCCCATTGGGTTGATTGGGCCGTAAAACCTCAACACAAACAAACAAACAATGTGAAGTGTCAGGGTGTCTGAGTGGTTAGTGCTCCCAACTTTGGACCACAAGGTCCCAGGTTCGAAGCCCATTGGAGGCAAAATTCAAGTCATGAATGTATGGCACGCTGTTGAAGAGCATTTCATTATCACCCTCCCATTGTGTTGATGTGTCTTAACCCTTGTCCTGCTGAACCCGGATATAACCTGTTTTGCAAACAGTGTAGATCCAGATCAGTTGGCTTCTTCAGAAGCCAACTGATCTGGATCTGCATTGTTTGCCATTAAGTATACAAATTTATAGCAACAATCTGGATCAAGTAACCTGACTGGCTGAAAATTAGTAGTGGGCGTGGCATCTTGATTTATTCAGCAGGACAAGGGTTAAATAATGTGAAAGGGATGTAAATTGCCATATCATCCTCATTCTACATTGGAGCTATTTTTTGGGATTGGTGCAATTGTACTCAACATACCTGCCAAATAGCTTTAGGCTGGAACCTGCGATATAAACCCTTGCAGTATCTTGACAGTTATAGCACTTAACAAACCTTTAGCAGATGACATTGATTTTTTTTTTTTTTTTTTCAGAGAAAATAAGATTTTTTTTTCTTTTTTTCAGAGAAAATAAGATTTTTTTTCTTTTTTTCAGAGAAAATAAGATTTGACCTTTCATGAGACTAAAAGTATCTGCTAGTGAACGATTCACATGAAATGGCAAGTCTTATTTTAGTGAACGATTCACATGAAATGGCAAATCTTATTTTCTCTGAAAAAAAAACAAACTCAAATGTTTGAAATATTTTGTTATTTTTCCCAGAAAATAGACTCGACATTTGATGAGACAATTAGCATGATTACCAGTTTGTCTGCTAAATTTGGCTAGAGAGTGTTAAAGGTTAGTCATTACCATGCAGAGCCTAAGATAAGCCAGTAGTTTAGAAATCGAATGTTGATTCTTATTATTATGTGGGTATGTTGGATTGTATGCAGTGGCTGTGGTGGGCTAGGAATAAGTCTACTGTGCTTACAGCAGATAAAGAGGGCATTTTATTTCTTTAATTTTCTGCTGTTAACCCTTAGGCTGCTAAGAAAAAAATGAATCATGCCTGTAAGAGGGGGTACCTCTACTCGAGAAGTCATTACTCCTTTAATTTTGCCTCGAATTACATGGAATTTTCACATACAATTTGCCAATCATAGGTGGCCATTTTACTGGAGAAGGGATGGTCACGTGACTAGAAAGTCACGTGACAGTCACATGTAAACTGGGAACCCTTTAAGACACTTAAAAAAAAAAAAAAAAAAAATTTACAAGGGACCAGCGCCTACTGTGTACTATTGCGAATGAAACAAGTGACATACAAAGGTTCTACTGTTATTCCTACTTCTTCCTCACTGGAAACGATTCAGGTGTTATGGGCTTTTTTTTTTCCAGAAAATCGTGATCAATCTGTTGAAGTGAGTGCTGAAATTAATGGCAGCTTGATATTTGGTATTCTCGTTTTTTTAGTGGGGGTAAAATCCAGCACCTGACTATCTAATGAAAAGTGGTGTGTTTGTATGAAAGTAGGTTCACTCCTGTATGGTATATAGTAAGTTTGACAGGCTTTAGAGTCGGCAGACCCCCACCCCCCCCCCCACCCCCCCAGCGCGACAATAGTCGTGATTAGCAGCCTAAGGGTTAATCAAGTTTCCCTACAGTCTCCCGATATCAGGGGTGGACTCAGAGGGGGTTCCAGGGGTTCAGCTGAAACTCCCTTTTGACTCAAAATACTTGAGTCAGCTGAGTGTATATGGGCGAAAACTGATCTCATGCACTTTTTAGTCCTCGCTTTTTTTTTTTTTTTTTTTTCCATTTTTGTGTCACCTCTGTAGTATGGCAGACACATAGGAATGATATTGAGCATCAGGGTCTTTGTCACACTTTTCGTTTCTGCTCAGTAAGTTTTAAAGGGAAACATTGATTTCATTCATTTGCAGAAGTTTATATTGTTGTGAAATACAGGTCAAGTTTGATATTGGTAATCATTTACCAAATATTGGGTGAGTTATGGCCCTTTTTCAACCTAGTAGGGTGGTTGTGTGTGGGGAAGGCGTCATGTACTTTACGTCACCGGGGTGCCCAACTGATACTAGCTTACAGTTGGGAAAGTCCTATCCTTGTAGCAGGTAAGGGTAGAGAGGGAATGTTTTTGTTTCTTCACTTTCATTTGTGCTCCTCTTTCTTCCCTGTCTCTCTCTTTTCATCTCCTCTACTGTCTTTTCTGCTTTTCTCTGGGAGACGACACAAAATGACCCACAATGGTTGAGATGTTGTTAAACCCCAGCACAATCAATCAATTTTCGACTTAGTTTTTGAGGCCATAGTAGTCAGTGATTTTTTAGGCGTGCGTCCTGCGTCCTGTACGCATAATTTCGCCAGAGGACGCAAAAAATTAGCCTCGGTGAGTCCCGTGGACTCATAAAATTCTCGAATGTACGCACGTTTTGCTTCTTGAAAATGAAATCTACTTTCATTTTCGGAAAAAGCGAATGCGCAAGCAGTGTTTCAGTACCGTGTTTGGTAAAAGCCAATACTGAAAGGCGTCGTATCTCTACGGTACACCGATTCTGCCTATACAGTCAAAAATCAATACCAAGTTGTCCAGTACCGTAGGAAACCGTAGCGGATATTTAGTCTGTTGAGAACTTTTATCGTAACACCGATATTGACATTGCAATTGTCAACCGGAAACAGTGATCGTTTATTGTTTCTTTTTCTTTTCTTTTTTTGAAAGAAGAAAAAGATGCACCCTAAAAAGATCATAAAACAATAAAACTAGACCCCTTACGGCAAACGCTGTTCGGTCTGCTACGTCAGCAAATCAGACTGACACGGACAACAAAGTCTGTGACTGCCGATGATGGCAATCTCGATAACGGAAACCCCCAGTTCCAAACTGAACCCACAAAGCAACAGACAAAAAAAGTCTCTGCTTTGTATTACGGTCTAGTCAAAACAGACAAAATGTCTGTCCTTAATTATGTATCACAGGTATTTGATCATCTGTCACAAAAACTGAAGTTTTATGAAAACATTTTCATAAACCTGTAGGTGAAAACATTTTCTTAACACTTCTGTTTTAATAGACAGTGGTACTATAGTTTCATATTTCTCAGGAAGTTTCCTGGAAAGAATTAAAGCAACTCAGTCACCACTATTTACTTTTATTGCACATCTAATTAAAATACTAAGAAAGTAATTATAAAACATGGTTACACAAGTTTAAATGAAAAGTCTAGGACGCAACAAAATACTTCACCACGAGTCCCAGGCTGGATGCATAGTTTGAGTTTGGGATGCATGAATTCTGGACCTAGCGAGTCCCAGGACCCATAAAGGCAAAATTGTAAAAAAATCACTGAGTAGTCATACCAAAATTTCACCCCCTGCCAAATCATTTATGGAAAAACCAGAGTAAAAGTGCAAAGTACTGCCTGCAAATACGCTAAAAAAAAAAAAACCCATAAAAATAAAAATATATATTCGGGTTGAAAATAATAATAAGGTTTATGTTCACAACAAACTTCGATATATGTACGATGCTTCTCATACGGAACTGTTTAAGAATTTTGAGCCCTGATGAGCTTATTCATATCTGCAAATTATTACCCTGTATGGAGTTAGCAGCTCTTGATAGCCAATAGTAGAATGGAAAAGTACGAGTATTTGCTTATTGGAAAAGCCGAGAAAAAAATGTCAACTGATTTGATGTTTGAAACCATATTATGCCTTAAATCTTTCGATAACTTTCAGCTATACTTTAATACTGTTAAAAAAATAATGAAATATTAACCAAAGAAAGACAGACTGGTACCTGAAAATTTCTCCATGGGTTTGCATAGAGTACAATAAACACAGAACGGACCTCTGAGGCTCAGTTAGATGCGTGTCCGACTGGTGATCAGGACGTTGTGTGTTTGACCCCTGCCAGGTCGGCAACATTCTTTCGTGGAGATTATATATGTTCTGTGGTCATTATCTCCTTTCTATTGATTCAAGAAGGGCAGTTGTCAGTTTCTGGTTAAAGAATGTGCACAATACTGGTTAACCATTTAGAGGACTAAGCCTGCCCAGTAAACGTGTGGTTAGGTAAACTGACCACGGTCGACATGACCCCATTGGGTTGACTGGGCGGTAAAAAGCTCAACACAAACAAATACAATAAATAGAGAGTCAGTCCCTGTTCATAGTATTACCACTCCACGCACAACTGACGCTGCTACATTAAAATCTAAAGTCACTTCCTAGAGAACACAAAATTGAGTTTCTCAGACTTAGGGGGAGTGGTTGGGTGAGGCAAAGATGTCGTGTATCTTGCGACACCGGGATGTCCAACTGAGATTGGCTTACAGTTGGGCAATGCATGCTATCCTTGCAGCAGGTAAGGGTAGTGGGGGAATGTTATAATTTCTTCCATTTCTTCATTAATTTTCCCATCTCTACTACCGTCTCTTCTATCTCTCTTCTCCCTTTCTCTGGGAGATGACACAAAATGACCCACAACGGTTGACGTGTCATAAAACTCATTAATTTTCATTTTCTTGTTCCTAAAAAATATCATATGAAATTTGGTTACAAATGGTCTGAGAATTTGATTGTGTTGGGGTTTTGTTTGTTTGTGTTGAGGTTTTACGGCCCAGTCAACCCAGTGGGGTCAGGTCGAGCATGGTCAGTTTACCTAGCCACAAGTTTATTGGGCAGGCTTAGTCCTCTAAGCGGTTAACCAGTATTGTGCACATTCTTTTGCCAGAAACTGACAACTGCCCTTCTTGAATCAGCGGAAGGGAGAGAATGACCGTAGAAAATATTTCATGATCAATCGCCACGAAAGAATGTTGCCGACCTCGGCGGGGGTTGAACCCGCGACCTCCTGGAGAAACGTGTTACACAGGTATATAATCATAAAATATAGATCAAGTTCGATTTAGGGTAACATCTGCCAATTATTATGAGAGTTATGGCCCTTTTTTCAACTTCATTTTTTTGCAAAATGCCTGCATGTGGGTGAGGATGGTCCTGGGCAGGGGCATCTGTGTCATATTGACACATTTCTAGTTTTGGTATATTTTGCAGGCTTTCAAATGGATCTCTAGTCATTTGTCATTGCATGCAAATATTTAATCTTGTTTCAATATGGGTGCAAATTAAACTAGGTATCTTGTCTAAACAAACCATTGTAGGACATGAACATGTTGCTTCACATTTTTCGCATAATTTCATCTACTCTTTCAGATAATTAAACTTTCATTAGTATCAGGATTTTTTTTTTCGAATTTCTGCAAGAATAGATTGAACAAATATGCTCAAACTGGCATTTGTGTCACTCAGTGGTTATAAGTTTTTCATTAAGATCAATTACTTAATTGACATGTGAATAAATAAGTACATCATGAAAAACTTTGCCATTTTGAAAATAAAAAAAAAAAAAAGAAAAGGAAAAATTGAAGATGATTAAATGCTGTGTAACTGTACTTCATGTTTTTATCAGATCGAACATTTAATGTTCGAATAGGTAATATATTATTGGACATAGTTGAACAAGAACAAGGTGTACCACAGGGAAGCATTTTATCACCTACCTTGTTTGGCATTTAAATTAATGACATTGTTAATTTTGTAAAAGACATTGATTGCTCTCTTTTTGTTGATGATTTTGGAATATTATTCGATCGAAAAATATGGAAACCATTGAATTTAAACTCCAACGGTGTCTAAACAATATAGAAGATTGGGCAACAGAAAATGGTTTCAAGTTTTCAGAAACAAAAACTCAATGTGTTCATTTCTGTCAGATATGACAATTACATTTTGATCCTCATCTTACCATGGTAGTCCAATTCCAGTCGTCAGTGAAGTGAACTTCCTGGGTCTTTTGTTCGATAACAAATTATCTTTTATCCCACACATCAAAGCTTTAAAAGTTAAATGTTTAAAAGCACTTGATATTCTTAAAGTCCCCTCCAGTTCAGACTGGGGAGGAGATCGTACTGTTCTTTTGAATCTTTATAGATCTTTAATTTGATCTAAATTGGATTACGGATCCATAGTTTATGGATCTGCTAGAAAATCTTATTTGAAATCTTTGGATACTATTCATCAAGGTTTACGTCTAGCTCTAGGAGCTTTTCGTACTTCCCCTGTCAAAAGTTTATACACTGAATCAAATGAACCATCACTATATATAAGAAGAGAGAAATTGTCTCTTCAATATATTAGTAAATTAGCAGCCAATCCACGTAATTCAGCTTATGATTGTGTTTTTAATCCTAAATATGAAAGATTTTACAATAATAAACCAACGGCTAATAAATCACTTGTTCTGAGAATACAACCGTTACTTGAAGAAGCCAGTATTAATATAAAAAATTGTTCAGCCTTTTTCCTTTCCATCAAAAGAGCCATGAATGTTGAACCCTCCAAAGATTATTTTAGATCTTCATAAAAACAAAAAATCAGAAGTTGAGTCACAGATTTTTAAGAATGAATTTTTAGAAATCAAATCGAAATATAAACATCACCTTCCATTTATACTGATTGTTCGAAACAAGATGAAAAAGTTCCTTGTGCTGTTATTAGTCCAAATTTTACTGACAACATTAGATTACCTGATAATAGCTCCATCTTTACCGCTGAAGCCAAAGCAATTGATATTGCACTTCATCATATCAGAGATCAATCTGAAAAACAATTCATCATTTATTCAGATTCTCTTTCAGTATTAAAGTCTCTTAAAGCTTTACAAGATAGGAACCCATTAATTCAGCAAATTCTTAAAAAATATTATTATCTTTCAGTTTCAAAAGAAATTATATTTTGTTGGCTTCCCAGCCACATAAGTATTCGCAGAAATGAATTAGCTGATTTAGAAGCTAAATCTGCATTATCCTTAGTGATAACAAATTTTAGAATTCCTTACTCTGATTTGAAATCCAATATCCGTCAATACATTACCAACAGATGTCAATCTGTTTGGGAAAAACAAACTCAAAATAAACTAAACGAAATTAAACCAAATTTTAACAGCAAATGTGTATTCTCTAATTACTGTAGAAAAGAAAAAAAAACGAAAATCACTAGATGCAGAATTGGACACACTAGAATTACTCATTCTTATATATTAAAAAAATGAACAGCCTCCATTCTGCATTTCTTGTAATAAACCTTTTTAACATTTTCTCATTACTTGTACAGAATTCAGTCATATACACACAAAATATTTTAATATAAAAAATGTAAAGGATCTTTTTAATGATATACCAACTAACAAAATAATCGACTTTCTTAAAGAAATCAGACTTTTTAATAAATTTTAATCATTAATACTCTTATCTTTTTAAAATGAACATGTCAATCTTATATATTTTTAATTTCAAATTAAATAAACTCTTCATATAATATGAATTATAAGATGCTATATGCCCTTTTAGGGTTGAGCGTCTCTAAATAAAATATCCATCCATCCATCCATCATGTGAATGATCTGCCTGTGTGAAATATATAATAGGCTTTCAGAGGACTTGGTAAAGGAGGAATGTTTGATAATTCTGTGGTAAGTTTCTATGTATGTTGTGAGTACCAATTAGAAGTGTCTTAGTGAGGCACTTCCAATGAGTACCCACAAAATAAGCTTTTGTAGAGAAATGGAAACCACAAAATTATCACCTAATACGTGTACTTTGTAACAATTCCTCTGTAAGCCTTATTTATATGGCACTTCATGGGTTGCAAACAATATACTGTTTATATTTCAGAGGACACCCTTGATGCCTGGACATGCCATCTGTGTGGTAAGTATATTATTAATCCCAGTTAACTTGTTTATGAACACTGCCAAAGATGTGAAAGGAGCTTACTTATCTGTCTGTCTAGCAACATAGGTACACACTCTGAGGGTCCAGATAATTTGACTAATTCAGAAGGCAATTTTTGCTCCAAAACATCTTGAGTGTGCCACCCATTTATATTGTTATGGAGGCAATTTCAGTGAGTCCCACAAAGTATGTTTTAGTCCAAGAATATTGAAAACCAACCTTAACTGTAGCTATGTAGCAAGGTACATCCTCTTATAGTTGTCTGCTGGAATGGGGTAACAGTTTTACTCTAAATATTGGGGCACTTTAACCCATTATCAAGCCGGCTTTGGTGGCACAGTCAGATGCATGTCCAACAAGTGGTCAGAGGTTGCGAGTTCAACCTCTGCCAGGTGGGCAACATTCTGTCATGAAATATTTTCTATGGCCATTTTCTGCCTTCTGCTGATTCAAGAAGAGCATTTGTTAGTTTCTGGCGAAAGAATGTGCAAAATACTGGTTAACCACTTAGAGAACTAAGCCTGCCTAGTAAAAGTGGTTAGGTAAACTGACCACGTTCAACATGACCCCATTGGGTTGACTGGGTGGTAAAACCTTAACACAAACAAACAGACACATTATCGTACTTGCTCTACATTTGAACACATTCATTCTGCTACCTATTCATGTGTCTAAAATCGCTGGTTGAGAAGCTGACTGTAGACCCTAATGAGACTGCAATTTGTGGCATTTGATCTGAGCCACACTGTTTGTGCAGGACTGTCTATCCCAGTACTAGGGTAAAACATTGTATTTTTATTTATTTCTAGAATAGATTGATTTTTTTAGCTGTAACATCAAAATGCTCTCTGATGATTGGATTGGTATCAAAAACCAACCGTTAGATAAGTGAAACTCAAGACAACGATTGAATAGTAGATGTGAGCAAAATCCAAGAGCATCCATCAGGTGGAGGTGGAATTCAAAACCATTAGTAGTAGATGGGAGTGGAATCTAAGACCATCAATCATTCTCACAGCCCTACTGCATTCAAATATTTATACAGGTGCCCATATAATGCATTCTGTATTCCTTGCATCTTTTGACATCCATGAAAGTAACTATTTTATGATGCAAAGTATTTATTTGGAATTTTTTGACAGAATATAATGAAAAATAATTCAAATTCTTTCAGAAGCTGGAGCTGCCCAGTCAACAGAGTCGCCTGCTCCACCTGGCCAGACCCAAGACCCAATTCCCCAGGCACCCGCTCCTGAACCCCAGCCTGTTAATTTAGGAATAGTCCAGGCATCAGTGGAGCCAGCCCTTATGAAGAACCAACAGAGTGCTGATAATGTATTGTGGATTTTAGAAGTGCCAGCACATTTACTTGGAGGTATTTTTTCATACACAGTGATTGGTATTTTTCTGGTAAAAACTTGGAAATTCCCCTGGAACAGCAAAATTTCTCCTGGAAAGATTGGTAACTTTCAGGTAATAAGTAGGAAATTCCCCAGGAAAAACGAATCCTCCCCTAGAAAGATAAGTAACATACAGGTTATGAATAGGAAATTCCCCTGGAACAGTGAAACTTCACCTGTAAAGATTTGTAACTTGCAGGAAATAACTAGGATATTCCCCTGGAACAATGAATCTTCCACCAGAAAGATTGAAAGCTTTCAGGAAAAAACTAGGAAACCCCCCTGGAACAGTGGACTTTCCCCTGGAATGATACTTAACTTTCAGGTAATAACTAGGAGATTTCCCTTGAAAAGTGAAAATTCACCTGGAATAATTGGTAATTTGCAGAAAATAACTCGGATATTCCCCTTGAACAGTGAATTTTCCCCTGAGAAGATTGGTAAATTTCAGATAAAAACTAGGAAATTCCCCTGGAACAGTAAAATTTACCATGGAAACTTTGGTAACTTGATATTCACCTGGAACAAAGAACCTTCCCCTGGAAAGACTGGTAAATTTCAGGTAATAACTAAGAAATTCCCCTGGAACAGTGAAACTTCCTCTGGAAAGATTGGTTACTTGCAAGAAATATTCACTAGGAACACCTTTCAGACCAATGTTTTATAGTTAAGCTCCTTTCTAATTTGCCCACTTTCTTAATCTGACAGTCTTCTGTCACATTTATAAGTAATGCATATACCTGTGCAATACACTATCTGACCGCTATATGTCCTCTACCATATAGTACGCAAGTCTGGTATGGTATTTTATGGGTATATCCATATATAGTAATTTTCTGGACAACTTGTGCACTATGAGGTAAAGGTCAAGGATCATAATAAGATCATATGACCTAAAAGTCATAGGATATTCCCCTGGAACAGTTCATCTTCTGGAAAGATTGGTAATGTTCCCCTGAACAGATTGGTAACTTTCAAGTAATAACAAGGAATTTCTTGTGCAGTATGAGGTAATGGTCAGGGATCATAATAAGGTCAGATGACTTTATAGTCATAGTAAATTCCATGAAACGGTTAATCTTCCCCTGGAAAGATTGGTAACTTTCGGAAAGTTTGGTAACTTGAAGGAAATAACTGGGATATTCACCTGGAACAAAGAACCTTCCCCTGGAAAGACAAGTAAATTTCAGGTAATAACCTTAGAAATTCCCTTGGAACAGTGAAACTTCCCCTGGAAAGATTGGTTACTTGCAAGACATATTCACTAGGAACATCTTTCAGACCAATGTTTTGTAGTTAAGCTCCTTTCTAATTTGCCCACTTTCTTAATCTGACAGTCTTCTGTCACATTTATAAGTAATGCAAATACCTGTGCAATACACTATCTGACCACTATATGTCCTCCACCATATAGTACGCAAGTCTGGTATGGTATTTTATGGGTATATCCATATATAGTAATTTTCTGGGCAACTTGTGCACTATGAGGTAAAGGTCAAGGATCATAATAAGATCATATGACCTAAAAGTCATAGGATATTCCCCTGGAACAGTTCATCTTCTGGAAAGATTGGTAATGTTCCCCTGAACAGATTGGTAACTTTCAAGTAATAACAAGGAATTTCTTGTGCAGTATGAGGTAATGGTCAGGGATCATAATAAGGTCAGATGACTTTATAGTCATAGTAAATTCCATGGAACGGTTAATCTTCCCCTGGAAAGATTGGTAACTTTCGGAAAGTTTGGTAACTTGAAGGAAATAACTGGGATATTCACCTGGAACAAAGAACCTTCCCCTGGAAAGACAAGTAAATTTCAGGTAATAACCTAAGAAATTTCCTTGGAACAGTGAAACTTCCCCTGGAAAGATTGGTTACTTGCAAGAAATATTCACTAGGAACACCTTTCAGACCAATGTTTTGTAGTTAAGCTCCTTTCTAATTTGCCCACTTTCTTAATCTGACAGTCTTCTGTCACATTTATAAGTAATGCATATACCTGTGCAATACACTATCTGACCGCTATATATCCTCCACCATATAGTACGCAAGTCTGGTATGGTATTTTATGGGTATATCCATATATAGTAATTTTCTGGGCAACTTGTGCACTATAAGGTAAAGGTCAAGGATCATAATAAGGTCATATGACCTAAAAGTCATAGGATATTCCCCTGGAACAGTTCATCTTCTGGAAAGATTGGTAATGTCCCCTGAACAGATTGGTAACTTTCAAGTAATAACAAGGAATTTCTTGTGCAGTATGAGGTAATGGTCAGGGATCATAATAAGGTCAGATGACTTTATAGTCATAGTAAATTCCATGAAACGGTTAATCTTCCCCTGGAAAGATTGGTAATTTTCGGAAAGTTTGGTAACTTGAAGGAAATAACTGGGATATTCACCTGGAACAAAGAACCTTCCCCTGGAAAGACAAGTAAATTTCAGGTAATAACCTAAGAAATTCCCTTGGAACAGTGAAACTTCCCCTGGAAAGATTGGTTACTTGCAAGAAATATTCACTAGGAACACCTTTCAGACCAATGTTTTGTAGTTAAGCTCCTTTCTAATTTGCCCACTTTCTTAATCTGACAGTCTTCTGTCACATTTATAAGTAATGCAATACACTATCTGACCACTATATGTCCTCCACCATATAGTACGCAAGTCTGGTATGGTATTTTATGGGTATATCCATATATAGTAATTTTCTGGGCAACTTGTGCACTATGAGGTAAAGGTCAAGGCTCATAATAAGATCATATGACCTAAAAGTCATAGGATATTCCCCTGGAACAGTTCATCTTCTGGAAAGATTGGTAATGTTCCCCTGAACAGATTGGTAACTTTCAAGTAATAACAAGGAATTTCTTGTGCAGTATGAGGTAATGGTCAGGGATCATAATAAGGTCAGATGACTTTATAGTCATAGTAAATTCCATGAAACGGTTAATCTTCCCCTGGAAAGTTTGGTAACTTGAAGGAAATAACTGGGATATTCACCTGGAACAAAGAACCTTCCCCTGGAAAGACAAGTAAAGTTCAGGTAATAACCTTAGAAATTCCCTTGGAACAGTGAAACTTCCCCTGGAAAGATTGATTACTTGCAAGAAATATTCACTAGGAACACCTTTCAGACCAATGTTTTGTAGTTAAGCTTCCTTCTAATTTTGCCCACTTTCTTAATCTGACAGTCTTCTGTCACATTTATAAGTAATGCATATACCTGTGCAATACACTATCTGACCACTATATGTCCTCGACCATATAGTACGCAAGTCTGGTATGGTATTTTATGGGTATATCCATATATAGTAATTTTCTGGGCAACTTGTGCACTATAAGGTAAAGGTCAAGGATCATAATAAGATCATATGACCTAAAAGTCATAGGATATTCCCCTGGAACAGTTCATCTTCTGGAAAGATTGGTAATGTCCCCTGAACAGATTGGTAACTTTCAAGTAATAACAAATATTTCTTGTGCAGTATGAGGTAATGGTCAGGGATCATAATAAGGTCAGATGACTTTATAGTCATAGTAAATTCCATGAAACGGTTAATCTTCCCCTGGAAAGTTTGGTAACTTGAAGGAAATAACTGGGATATTCACCTGGAACAAAGAACCTTCCCCTGGAAAGACAAGTAAAGTTCAGGTAATAACCTTAGAAATTCCCTTGGAACAGTGAAACTTCCCCTGGAAAGATTGATTACTTGCAAGAAATATTCACTAGGAACACCTTTCAGACCAATGTTTTGTAGTTAAGCTTCCTTCTAATTTGCCCACTTTCTTAATCTGACAGTCTTCTGTCACATTTATAAGTAATGCATATACCTGTGCAATACACTATCTGACCGCTATATGTCCTCCACCATATAGTACGCAAGTCTGGTATGGTATTTTATGGGTATATCCATATATAGTAATTTTCTGGGCAACTTGTGCACTATGAGGTAAAGGTCAAGGATCATAATAAGATCATATGACCTAAAAGTCATAGGATATTCCCCTGGAACAGTTCATCTTCTGGAAAGATTGGTAATGTCCCCTGAACAGATTGGTAACTTTCAAGTAATAACAAGGAATTTCTTGTGCAGTATGAGGTAATGGTCAGGGATCATAATAAGGTCAGATGACTTTATAGTCATAGTAAATTCCATGAAACGGTTAATCTTCCCCTGGAAAGATTAGTAACTTTCGGAAAGTTTGGTAACTTGAAGGAAATAACTGGGATATTCACCTGGAACAAAGAACCTTCCCCTGGAAAGACAAGTAAATTTCAGGTAATAACCTAAGAAATTTCCTTGGAACAGTGAAACTTCCCCTGGAAAGATTGGTTACTTGCAAGAAATATTCACTAGGAACACCTTTCAGACCAATGTTTTTTAGTTAAGCTCCTTTCTAATTTGCCCACTTTCTTAATCTGACAGTCTTCTGTCACATTTATAAGTAATGCATATACCTGTGCAATACACTATCTGACTGCTATATGTCCTCCACCATATAGTACGCAAGTCTGGTATGGTATTTTATGGGTATATCCATATATAGTAATTTTCTGGGCAACTTGTGCACTATGAGGTAAAGGTCAAGGATCATAATAAGATCATATGACCTAAAAGTCATAGGATATTCCCCTGGAACAGTTCATCTTCTGGAAAGATTGGTAATGTTCCCCTGAACAGATTGGTAACTTTCAAGTAATAACAAGGAATTTCTTGTGCAGTATGAGGTAATGGTCAGGGATCATAATAAGGTCAGATGACTTTATAGTCATAGTAAATTCCATGAAACGGTTGATCTTCCCCTGGAAAGATTGGTAACTTTTGGAAAGTTTGGTAACTTGAAGGAAATAACTGGGATATTCACCTGGAACAAAGAACCTTCCCCTGGAAAGACAAGTAAATTTCAGGTAATAACCTAAGAAATTCCCTTGGAACAGTGAAACTTCCCCTGGAAAGATTGGTTACTTGCAAGACATATTCACTAGGAACATCTTTCAGACCAATGTTTTGTAGTTAAGCTCCTTTCTAATTTGCCCACTTTCTTAATCTGACAGTCTTCTGTCACATTTATAAGTAATGCATATACCTGTGCAATACACTATCTGACTGCTATATGTCCTCCACCATATAGTACGCAAGTCTGGTATGGTATTTTATGGGTATATCCATATATAGTAATTTTCTGGGCAACTTGTGCACTATGAGGTAAAGGTCAAGGATCATAATAAGATCATATGACCTAAAAGTCATAGGATATTCCCCTGGAACAGTTCATCTTCTGGAAAGATTGGTAATGTTCCCCTGAACAGATTGGTAACTTTCAAGTAATAACAAGGAATTTCTTGTGCAGTATGAGGTAATGGTCAGGGATCATAATAAGGTCAGATGACTTTATAGTCATAGTAAATTCCATGAAACGGTTAATCTTCCTCTGGAAAGATTGGTAACTTTCGGAAAGTTTGGTAACTTGAAGGAAATAACTGGGATATTCACCTGGAACAAAGAACCTTCCCCTGGAAAGACAAGTAAATTTCAGGTAATAACCTAAGAAATTTCCTTGGAACAGTGAAACTTCCCCTGGAAAGATTGGTTACTTGCAAGAAATATTCACTAGGAACACCTTTCAGACCAATGTTTTGTAGTTAAGCTCCTTTCTAATTTGCCCACTTTCTTAATCTGACAGTCTTCTGTCACATTTATAAGTAATGCATATACCTGTGCAATACACTATCTGACCACTATATGTCCTCCACCATATAGTACGCAAGTCTGGTATGGTATTTTATGGGTATATCCATATATAGTAATTTTCTGGGCAACTTGTGCACTATAAGGTAAAGGTCAAGGATCATAATAAGGTCATATGACCTAAAAGTCATAGGATATTCCCCTGGAACAGTTCATCTTCTGGAAAGATTGGTAATGTCCCCTGAACAGATTGGTAACTTTCAAGTAATAACAAGGAATTTCTTGTGCAGTATGAGGTAATGGTCAGGGATCATAATAAGGTCAGATGACTTTATAGTCATAGTAAATTCCATGAAACGGTTAATCTTCCCCTGGAAAGATTGGTAACTTTCGGAAAGTTTGGTAACTTGAAGGAAATAACTGGGATATTCACCTGGAACAAAGAACCTTCCCCTGGAAAGACAAGTAAATTTCAGGTAATAACCTAAGAAATTCCCTTGGAACAGTGAAACTTCCCCTGGAAAGATTGGTTACTTGCAAGAAATATTCACTAGGAACACCTTTCAGACCAATGTTTTGTAGTTAAGCTCCTTTCTAATTTGCCCACTTTCTTAATCTGACAGTCTTCTGTCACATTTATAAGTAATGCATATACCTGTGCAATACACTATCTGACCACTATATGTCCTCCACCATATAGTACGCAAGTCTGGTATGGTATTTTATGGGTATATCCATATATAGTAATTTTCTGGGCAACTTGTGCACTATGAGGTAAAGGTCAAGGCTCATAATAAGATCATATGACCTAAAAGTCATAGGATATTTTCCTGGAACAGTTCATCTTCTGGAAAGATTGGTAATGTTCCCCTGAACAGATTGGTAACTTTCAAGTAATAACAAGGAATTTCTTGTGCAGTATGAGGTAATGGTCAGGGATCATAATAAGGTCAGATGACTTTATAGTCATAGTAAATTCCATGAAACGGTTAATCTTCCCCTGGAAAGATTGGTAACTTGAAGGAAATAACTGGGATATTCACCTGGAACAAAGAACCTTCCCCTGGAAAGACAAGTAAAGTTCAGGTAATAACCTTAGAAATTCCCTTGGAACAGTGAAACTTCCCCTGGAAAGATTGATTACTTGCAAGAAATATTCACTAGGAACACCTTTCAGACCAATGTTTTGTAGTTAAGCTTCCTTCTAATTTGCCCACTTTCTTAATCTGACAGTCTTCTGTCACATTTATAAGTAATGCATATACCTGTGCAATACACTATCTGACCGCTATATGTCCTCCACCATATAGTACGCAAGTCTGGTATGGTATTTTATGGGTATATCCATATATAGTAATTTTCTGGGCAACTTGTGCACTATGAGGTAAAGGTCAAGGATCATAATAAGATCATATGACCTAAAAGTCATAGGATATTCCCCTGGAACAGTTCATCTTCTGGAAAGATTGGTAATGTCCCCTGAACAGATTGGTAACTTTCAAGTAATAACAAGGAATTTCTTGTGCAGTATGAGGTAATGGTCAGGGATCATAATAAGGTCAGATGACTTTATAGTCATAGTAAATTCCATGAAACGGTTAATCTTCCCCTGGAAAGATTAGTAACTTTCGGAAAGTTTGGTAACTTGAAGGAAATAACTGGGATATTCACCTGGAACAAAGAACCTTCCCCTGGAAAGACAAGTAAATTTCAGGTAATAACCTAAGAAATTTCCTTGGAACAGTGAAACTTCCCCTGGAAAGATTGGTTACTTGCAAGAAATATTCACTAGGAACACCTTTCAGACCAATGTTTTTTAGTTAAGCTCCTTTCTAATTTGCCCACTTTCTTTATCTGACAGTCTTCTGTCACATTTATAAGTAATGCATATACCTGTACAATACACTGTCTGACTGCTATATGTCCTCCACCATATAGTACGCAAGTCTGGTATGGTATTTTATGGGTATATCCATATATAGTAATTTTCTGGGCAACTTGTGCACTATGAGGTAAAGGTCAAGGATCATATTAAGATCATATGACCTAAAAGTCATAGGATATTCCCCTGGAACAGTTCATCTTCTGGAAAGATTGGTAATGTTCCCCTGAACAGATTGGTAACTTTCAAGTAATAACAAGGAATTTCTTGTGCAGTATGAGGTAATGGTCAGGGATCATAATAAGGTCAGATGACTTTATAGTCATAGTAAATTCCATGAAACGGTTAATCTTCCCCTGGAAAGATTGGTAACTTTCGGAAAGTTTGGTAACTTGAAGGAAATAACTGGGATATTCACCTGGAACAAAGAACCTTCCCCTGGAAAGACAAGTAAATTTCAGGTAATAACCTAAGAAATTCCCTTGGAACAGTGAAACTTCCCCTGGAAAGATTGGTTACTTGCAAGAAATATTCACTAGGAACATCTTTCAGACCAATGTTTTGTAGTTAAGCTCCTTTCTAATTTGCCCACTTTCTTAATCTGACAGTCTTCTGTCACATTTATAAGTAATGCATATACCTGTGCAATACACTATCTGACCACTATATGTCCTCCACCATATAGTACGCAAGTCTGGTATGGTATTTTATGGGTATATCCATGTATGGTATTTTATGGGTATATCCATATATAGTAATTTTCTGGGCAACTTGTGCACTATGAGGTAAAGGTCAAGGATCATAATAAGATCATATGACCTAAAAGTCATAGGATATTCCCCTGGAATAGTTCTTCTGGAAAGATTGGTAATGTTCCCCTGAACAGATTGGTAACTTTCAAGTAATAACAAGGAATTTCTTGTGCAGTATGAGGTAATGGTCAGGGATCATAATAAGGTCACATGACCTTATAGTCATAGTAAATTCCATGGAACAGTTAATCTTCCCCTGGAAAGATTGGTAACTTTCAGGTAATAAATGATGAAATTCCCTTGGAATGGTAAACCTTTACCTGGAAAGATTGGTAACTTCAGTTAACAACTAGGAAATTCCCCTGGAAAGATTGGTAATTTTTAGGTTATAACTAACGAAATTCTCTTGGAACAGTGAATCTTTGCCAGTGAAGTTTGATAACTTTCTGGTAATTACTAGGATATTCCCCTAGAACAATGAGACTTTCCTGGAAAAGTTTGTAACTTTCAGTAACTAGGACATTCCTTGGAACAGTGAAACTTCCCCTGGAAAAGTTTGCAGCTTGCAGAAATAACTAAGAACTTCCTCTGGTACAGTCCATCTTCCCCTGGAAAGATTGCAAACCTTAAGGTAGTAAAATATCTCTGGAACAGTGAAACTTCCTCCAGAAAGATTGATAACTTTCAGGTATTAACTAGGAAATTCTCTTGCAACAGTAAAACTTCACCAGGAAAGATTGGTAACTTTAAGGTAATAGCAACAAAAATCCCCTGGAAAAGTGGCACTTATCTTGGAAAGATAAGTAACTTGTAAGAAATAACTAAGGTATCCTCTGGAACAGTGAGTCTTCCCTTTGAAAGATTGGTAGTGTTTTGGTAACAAATAGAAATACTCGTGAAACAATGAATCTTCTCCTAGAAAGGTTGGTTACTTAAGGAAATAACTGAGAAATTCCTCTGGAACAGTGAAACTTCCCCTGGAAAAATGGTTACTTGCAGACAACTAGGAAATTCCTCTGGAGCGAGCAGCAAACCTCCTGAAAAGATGGGTAACTTTCTGTTGGACAGATTGGTAACTTTCAGGATATAAATAAGTCATTTCACTGAAACAGTGAATCTTCCCCTGGAATGATTGGTAACTTTCAAGTAATAACTAGGAAATTCACCTAGCACAGTGACATATCCCATGGAAAGAAGGGTAACTTGCAGGAAATAACTAGGATGTTCCTATTGGTCAGTGAATCTTCCTCTGGAAAGATTGGTATTTTTTTAGGTAATAACTAGGATATTCCCCTGGAACAGTGAATCTTCCCCTGGAAAGATTGGTAGCTTTTGGGTAATAATTAGGAAATTCACCTTGAACAGTAAAATTCCCCCTGGAAAGATTGGTAAATTGCAGGAAATAACTAGGATATTTTGATTGAGCAGTGAATCTTCCCCTAGAAAGATTGGTAACTTTCAGGTAATAACTAAAATATATCCTTGGAAAAGTACATCTTTCCCTGGAAGCATTGATAACTTTTAGGTAACAGCTAGTAAATTCATCAAGAACAGTTAATCTTTTCCTGGAAAGATTGGTAACTTTGCCCTTGAAAGATCAGTAACTTTCAAATAATAACTAGGAAATTCTCCTAGAACAATGAATCTTCCCCTTGAAAGATCGGTAATATTCAGATTAAAACTGTGATATTCCCCTCAAACAGTAACATTTCCCCTTGAAAGATTGGTAACTTTCAGATAATAAAGAAATGAAGAAATTTCCTCGGAACAGTTTGGAATACTTGCTCTGCTACCAGCCCTTATGTTTTGTAGAGAAACCTTTATTGTTGGATATACATGTATTTGCAAACTGGTGTCTGTATAAAATGAAAAAAAAAAAAAAAAAAGGGATGCGAAAAAAAGAAAAAAGATGCACACTACTCCTAGACCTTTCCTAGGAAAGAAGTTCCCATATATGAACAGCAAAGATTCAGACCATCCTTTGCATTGGCAGTCTAGTCATGGTCTTCATTAGTCACTAGCTATATTGCTTAGACATATAATGAGGCTTATTTCTTTGCTCTTTGTGTGTTGGGAACATATATCCTCTTAAGCCTATATGCTTAATAGAGAAACCTTTATTATTGGGTTATATTTGCAAACAGGCGTCTGTTGAAAATGAAAAAAAAAATGCTTTATAAACAGCATATTTATACACATACTCCTAGACCTTCTTTCATGGAGATTGACCATGAAATATTTTCTACGGTCATTCTCTCCTTTCCGCTGATTCAAGAAGGGCTGTTGTCAGTTTCTGGCAAAAGAATGTGCACAAGTACTGGTCAACTGTTAAGAGGACTATGCCTGCCCAGGAAAAAGTGGTTAGGTAAACTGACAGTGCTAGATGTGACCCCAATGGGTTGACTGGGCGGTAAAACCTCAACACAAACAAAACTCCTAGACTTACTCTTTATTATTGGGCTATATTTGCAAACAGATGTCTGTTTAAAATTTAAAAAAAAAAATGCTTTATAGATAGCATATTTATACACACTCCTAGACCTTCTTTCATGGAGATTGATATTGAAATATACTTAAGGTCATACTCTCCCTTCCACTGATTCAAGAAGGGCTGTTGTCAGCTTCTGGTGAAAGAATGTGCACAAGTACTGGTCAACTGTTAGAGGACTAAGCCTGCCCTTAGAGGACTAAGCCTGCCCAGGAAAAAGTGGTTAGGTAAACTGACAGTGCTAGACATGATTCCAATGGGTTGACTAGGCGGTAAAACCTCAACACAAACAAAACTCCTAGACTTACTCTGGGAGAACACTTCCCTTATATGAATAGCAAAGATTCAGACCAACCTATGCATTGTCAGTCTATTCAGAGGCTTCTGTAGTCACGAGTTATCTTGCATGTTGCTTAGACATGTATTCAGGCTTGGTTCTTTGCTCTTTGTGTTTTGGGAAGATACATCCTCTTAAGCGTGTATGTGCTATAGAGAAACCTTTATTATTGGGCTATATTTGCAAACAGATGTCTGTTTAAAATTAAAAAAAAAAAAAACTTTATAAACAGCATATTTATACACATACTCCTAGACCTACTTTGGTGGAGATAGATCTTGAAATATTTTCTATGGTAAGTCTCTCCCTTCCACTGATTCAAGAAGGGCTGTTGTCAGTTTCTGGTGAAAGAATGTGCACAAGTACTGGTCAGCTGTTTAGAGGACTAAGCCTGCCCTTAGAGGACTAAGCCTGCCCAGGAAAAAGTGGTTAGGTAAACTGACAGTGCTAGACATGACCCCAGTGTGTTGATTGGGCAGTAAAACCTCAACAAAAACGAAACTCCTAGACCTACTTTGGGAAAGAACTTCCCATATATGAACAGCAAAGATTCAGACCAACCTATGCATTGTCAATCTATTCAGAGGCTTCTCTAGTCACTAGCTATATTGCATATTGCTTAGACATGTATTCAGGCTTGGTTCTTTGCTTTTTTGTGTTTTGGGAATTTGATATATAGTCTTAATTCTGTATGTGTTATAGAGAAATCTTTATTATTGGGCTATATTTGCAAACTGGTGTCTGTATAAAATGACAAAAAAATGCTTAATAAAGAGTGTATATATACGCATACTCCTAGACCTGCTCTGGGAAAGCATTTCTCATATGAACAGCAAAGATTCAGACCAACCTATGCATTGTCAGTCTATTCAGGGTCTTTTTTAGCCACTAGCTATACAACATGGTGCTGAGACATGTATTCAGGCTTGGTTCTTTGCTCTTTGTGTGTTGAAGTTGATATTTTCTTTTGACAACTGAATCCTTCATGGATTTAAAACAGAGAGATGGTGGTATCTAGTGGTCTTCTTAGGCAACTGATGCCCAGCAAAATGGTAAAACTATTTTGTAGCTGACTAAAATGGATTAATCCAAAGTCTGCTTGTGAAGGATGGTTAAATAGCTTGAATATATGAAAATAAGAGTTCCACTCAAACATGCTAAGGGTGCGAGGGAAGTTGACTTTTTCATTTGTCATTAACAAATGCTAGCAATCATTGGTCTGCTATTTAATGTTTTTGATTTATTCTGTATTGCAAAAGGATTCCTATCTCAGCATATTTTGATACTGTGATAACACAAAATAACAGTTCTTTGAAAATGGAACAAATACAGAAGCATCGCCAACAGAAAGAGTTATTGAATGTTTCCTTGCTGCCTCTGTCCATAGGGGTCACAGAAATAGATGGGATGCCCGGTACCTCTACAGAAAAGCTGCTAGTAGGTAAAGCAGGACTTGAGAATCTAATTTCTTTCAGGTCAGCTAAAAGTCTAACAGAGGCAGTAGTATCTCAACATTACTGAAATTTTCTTGACTGGGGGGCATCGAATCTGATCTACACTTGAAGGGCTTGTGTATATGAAAGCAGAGGGGATGCTAATATCTGCATCTCAAAACTGTATTTTGGAATAATTGTACTTTCCTATATAATAACATTCCTAGATATCCCATATTCCTAATTTAAAAATAAAAAATATTCCAGTATACCTAAGGCTTATATCCTGTGTCCTGAAAACCCCAAAAGTTACTTGACTCACACAGTCACTAGCCATAAACATGAATAATTGGAATGAAGCCTACATGATGTGCGTCTCCTGATTTTTGATTCATGGACTGAGGTACCACATTGGTTCGAATTTTGGACCAGGATTTAGTAACAGGCTGTTTGCATAGCATTAGATCTGGACAAGATATTTTTAGAATATTGTCTAAAACGCCATTTCAAGCCAGCCTTGGAGGCAGCAAGTCTTAAGCTTTTGCACTGCCACAAAAATGTTTTCTAGCAACCCTAAAAGTCCATGTCATTGAATGCAGGGCTGCATTAGAATCCTCCGATGCTGAGGATTCTGCAAAATACTTGTTTAAAGATATGCTTATCAGTAGACTGCTGCAGGCAAAGTCAGCAGTTATGTGCTAATTAAGAACCATGATCTCTAAATAAAATTGCTTGATACTCCTAAATAGAGTGTTGCAGTAGAGTTTGGCATATTTGCACTGAAGGAAGACATCGTGTATTGCTGATGTATGGAGTGTAGTGTGACCTCACCACTAAAGCTGTCCTTGGAGAGTTTACAAACTGGCTGTTGTAAAGAGGTGGTTGTCATAGGATGGGAAAACATAAACATTTTGAAAAGTCAAATACAGAGATGAGGCAGTTGTAAAGAGATGACCTGTTTATATATAGAGATTGTTCAACATATAGGCAGCATTTGATACAACCTTGATAAATCCAATAATTCCTCTACTAAGAAACAAAAAGTAGATGCAGTGAAAATTATTAGTAGTTCTGTATAAACTGAATGGGTATTTTTTCTTGTGAAAGGATGTGCACAAATACTGGTGATCCACTTAGAGGACTAAGTGAAAATTGGTAGTAGTACTGTATAGGTAGTTCTTTTGGCAAAACGATATGCACAAATACTGGTGAACCACTTAGAGGATTAAGCCTCTCCAGTAAAAGTGTGGTTAGGTAGACTGACTGGCTTGACATGACCTTCATAGTGTTGACTGGGCTGTAAATCCAACTCAAAATTTAAAAAAAAAAAAAAAAAAAGTAATGTATAAAGTATATAGATTATCAAGTTCATATTTAATGCTTAAAGTTAAGATCATATTTAATGCTTAATTTTAAGTTCATATTTAATGCTTAAAGTTAAGATCATTTTTAATGCTTAATTTTAAGTTCATTTTTAATGCTTAATTTGGCAAAATGCTACACTGACAAAACCTACTTGATGTAATGGCTAAATAAATATAAAACTGAGCACATAGATTGCATGTATTAACTTGCATGAACTGCATGCTTGTTTGAAACTTATTTTCTACTAACCTGCATGAATTGCATTCTATTTGCTCAGGATATCAATTGTAACAAGAACTGTGACATAAATAAATGTAGAGTTTGTCAGATCTAGTTGAATTACAAAGATATTTTTGGCATATGCTTATTTATAAATGCAGCAGACAAAACATTTAAATGCTTCAGATCATTTATCTTTATACATCAACCTTAACAGTATTGTTGTTTTAGTTTAAAATGAGATTTGTCAGCCAGCAATGCAAAACTTGATAGGACAGTATTGTGTGGGCACCTGGGATTCTGCCTGGACCAGCTGAAACTCAAGACCAAACATAAAACAAATGGATGCTACTCCTGAAGGTGGCAGGTAAGTAGCACCTGCTGCTAAATACATTTCATAACCGCATTTGTGACAAATATTCCACAGAGTAGAATTTGGCAAACAATATAGATCCAGATCAGATGCCGAAGACTGTAGCTTCTGATCTGGGTACTCGTTTGTCGCTTAGCATGCTATCGTCCAACTCGGCACTTATTTGTCACTGCAATTAAGCTTTGGCATTTCACTCAAATTGTGCCAATTGGCGTATAATGTCAAATCCAGTGTTCTTGTGAAAATGAAAAAGATTAAAATGTTACCCGAATTTTTACCCAGAATTCTAAGTGTTCAACTATTACAAAAAAAAAAAAAAAGAAAAAGAAATACCACATTTACCATATGTATTTGGACAGACAGGCCTGAGCAAACAGTTTAGACCCAGATGAGATGCCGCAGAACGCGGCGTCTCATCTGGATCTACACTGTTTTCCACTCATCCAGCAATTTTTAGACACAACATCGGGTAGTGAATTGTACTGGTTCAAATTTTAGAACATATATGGTAAGGAGTTGAGGTGTCCGAATACTTAGGATAAATACGGTAAATGCAGACCCTCATCATTTTCATGATAATGTTTTTTGTTCTTGATGATATTCCACTGATGGTTGTAATACAACATGGAAATGCCTCATGAATAACCATGTTTTTGTGGAGAATTAAGAAAAACTTACTTAGTTATATTACATGCATAACCAAGAAATACCATGATTTCTTCCAGGTATAAAACTGGTATTTTCCTTGTTTACTAAGAAGAAATATTTCCTCTTACTGGGGAAATAAATTTCTTTAACCAGAACTACTTGTTTTTTTTGTAACATATGAACAGCCTAGATTTTGACTCTGCTGTCAATATCATTTAGGATAAAAACAAAAGCTATCCTAAATATTTATTACTATGCTGACCCAAAACAGAAATGACAGCGTAAACAAACTGGCAGACTAGACTTGCCACAAAAGCCTCTTAAATGGTGTACTCTATTGTGGCAAAATGCATGTAATATACAGTTTATTCATTTCTCCTATTTTAAATATGGGATTTATAAACCTCGGGAGGTAAACAAAAATTCCGATAAAGAAACTCGTGCTTCGCACTCGTTTCTTTATCGGATTTTTTTTACCTCCCACGGTTTATAAATCCCATATAAATGAATAAACTCTATATATTTGTTTTTCCTAGAGTTAATACTCTCAGTAAGATCACTTAGCAAGACACCATGCACCATGACAAATTAGCCCCAATACTAGAAAATACACTATTGTATATGTGCACCCAGGGAATATGCAGAATAGCCTGTGCATCCATGCTGTCTGATTACATGAGAGATTCTGTGAACCTTTTTGATTTACCATATTAAGCCTAGATATTGGGACAGCTTAACTCCTTACTATACTTGTCCTAAAATTTGAACTATTTCATTATACTACCCATCAATCTGTCTAAAATCTACCAGTATAGAGACCCTGATTAGACACATCTGATCTGGGTCTACAATATCTAATTCACAGGTATTTTTGCTGAAAAAATGTATCAAATGCAAAAGCTACTCAGTTTTTCAGCAAAAATATTTGCATATAAGACATATTTAGTGATCAAAGTTTTAGCGATACGTTAGATGGTGGGTACCTTGTGTGCGCAACTCCTCATACATTTTTGAGCCGATCAGTTTGAAACTTTGCATGCGCTTTTGTCATGGTCTGTAAATGTGCATGTGGTTTTGACATGATCATCAATTAAAATTTTGTTACTTTTTTGCCTTTTGAACTTAGCCATTTTTGGGGCTTAAATACTTATAAAGTGCATTACTGTGGGTACCTTGTGCGCACAACTCCTACAGTTTTATACTGATCAATTTGAAACTTTACAGGCCCTTTTGGCCAGCCTCGGTGGCTCAGTTGGATGCGCCGTCCGACTGGAGGAGACCAGGAGGTTGCGGGTTCAACCCCCGCCGAGGTCGGCAACATTCTTTCATGGAGATTGATCGTGAAATCTTTTCTACGGTCATTCTCTCCCTTCCGCTGATTCAAGAAAGGTATTTGTCAGTTTCTGGTGAAAGAATGTGCACAATACTGGTTAACCGCTTAGAGGACTAAGCCTGCCCCGTAAACGTGTGGTTAAGTAAACTGAACGCGCTCGACATGACCCCACAGGGTTGACTGGGCCGTAAAACCTCAACACAAACAAACAAACAAGCCCTTTTGTCTTGATCTGTAGATGTGCATGTGTTTTGGCATTGTCAATTTTAATTTTTGTCACTTTTGGACTTTTGAATTTAGCCATTTTTGGTGCTTAAAGGCGTCATATTCCTCAAAAATAGACTTTTTTTTTTATCCAGGAAAGGTTTAATGAATTGATATATTGTATAAATACGATCATAAAATGTGGCATTAGACAGTCTGTCAAATTTCAGTTAGTCTCTTGTTTTTGAACTGGATCAAAAATGAAATGATTTTTAATTGTATGTCTGAATTAATCTTGGCAACATTAATTCAGAGATATGATAAAAAATCGTTTCAATTCTAGAACGAGAGACTGAAATTTTACAGATTGTCAGGTGCCACATTTTATGATGGTATCAATACAATGTACCATATGTCAATCTTTAAATTTTTTTAACCTTTCTGGGATAATAAAATGTCTATTTCTGAGGAATATGGAGTCTTTAAGTATTACATCAAGCATGTTTAAGGGAAAACATATAGTTGGGGGCCTAGTGTTTTACACTCACATTTCCTAATTTTTATTTGAATAGCAAACATGTAAATGAAGTTACCAGGAAAGGCCACAATCACAAGCACCAGCCTTGTCAAGGCACCAAAAGAAGACATGAGTGGAAGAAACTGACAAGGTGCAACAGGACAATAAATGACATAAAAGCAAACATTAGTTAATAAGATTAACTTTCCTGGCTTATGATTAAAATGTCTTTTTTTTTATTCATTTTTTTTTAGTTATCACACCCTGAGGAAGATGTGAATCATGCCAGTTAGCAGCTTTGGTGAGTTAAATAAATTTAATGTTCATTTTCAAATTGTGATAATACATGCTAAAAGATACTGGATTACTTCAATTTTAATTATCTTTTCATTTGAGAAGTTACTGTTAGCATGGTTTGGCTGCCCATCTGATAAGTATATTTCATACAATTGCAGGGGTTTGCTGTAGTGGATATCACCTGCCTGATGTCTGCAACTGGCTTGCTTTGCATGTCATAGCAGTTGAAGTGGCTTGGTGGGGAGCTAGCCGGGTAGCACCTTGCCTTATGCCAGCTGCCAATGTTTTGCAAGTCTTGATGGTTGATGTGTACTCAGCAGGCAATGTTTCCTACTTGTGTAAACCTGCTGTTAAAAACATTAACACTAAAATTTAGTATATTTGATCAATTGCAGGGATGTACTGTAGTGCATATCTCCTGCCTGATGTCTGCAGCTGTCATGCATTGCTTGTCATAGCAGTTGAAACGGCTTGGTGGGGAGCTAGCCGGGTAGCACTCTGCCTGATGCCTACATCTGCCAGTGTTTCACAAGTCTTGATGGTTGATGTGTACTCTGCAGGCAGTGTTTGCTACTTGTATAACCTGCTGTCTAAAATATTTGCACTAATATTTGCAGCATCTCACGAGAAAAGGACCTTTATTACATTAGGACAAGGAAGGCTCAGATCAGACTGCACGTACAGGTTAATCAGGACCTTCGCTGTCCGTTATATTCTAAAGTATCTAGTGATATTTTAGGGATAAGTGACGGTTCTTATCAGACTGCAATGTTAGTTTAAACTGTATTTTATTTGCTTTAAGTATATAGAATTTCAGATTTACACTTTCCCTGACAGTAGGCTAGGCTAGTCATTGTTTGCTGTCTGAAATTGCAGTTGTACCACTGTGTTTTGTCATTGTTTGCACCTCATCTCTTCTTGGTATGCCGAGAGGACTGTGCTTTATGATTGTGGCCTTTTCTGGGTAACTTCATTCTCGTTGTCGGCATCAACAATGTTAAATCTGTGCATTTAGCTTCATTTCTCAAACACCGAGCCACCCTTAGTGGCTCAGTTGGATGTGCCGTCCGACTGGAGACCAGGAGGTCGCGGGTTCAACCCTTGCCAAGGTCGGCAACATTCTTTGATGGAGATTGATCATGAAATATTTTCTACGGTCATTCTCTCCCTTCCGCTGAATCAAGAAGGGCAGTTGTCAGTTTCTGGCAAAAGAATGTGCACAAATACTGGTTAACCGCTTGGAGGACTAAGCCTGCCCAGGTAAAAGTGTTGTTAGGCAAACTGACCGAGCTCGACATGACCCCATTGGGTTGACTGGGCCGTAAAACCTCAACACAGACAAATTCTCAAACACCAAGGCTTCTAGGCTCAGTGTATCTCAGAAAGTAAGGATGTAAGCAAGTTTAGTCATAGCTGGTTAGCCAGGGCTTTCTGTAATTCAAGTAGTATAAAGGTGGTCTGTTCTTGTCTGCAAGACTTAGACAGTGTCAGAATGGCGTATGAATTTCTCCCACTGATTCATAGAGTTCATTCAGCACCTCGTTTAAGTCTCAAGATGTCAGGAAAGCAATGTTGTGGAGGACATTGTGTTTCAACATCTTTGCCATGTGTCAGTGATGTTGCCCACTCACTGGCACTTATTTATTGGGCGAGTTTATCACTTAAGCTATTTAACTAGGGCTTACTGTTCTCCAGATAGTAAGAAAGTAGTCTGTGCTAGATAGTAAGAAGGTAGTCTGTTTTTGCCTGCAAGACTTAGACCTATTGTCAGAATGGCGTATGAATTTCTCCCACTGATTCATAGAGTTCATTCAGCATATGGTTTAAGTTTTGCAAAGATGTCAGAAAAGCAGTGTTATATAGGACATTGTGATTCAACATCTTCATTGTGTGTTGGCCTACATTCTTACTTTTTGAAATTCAATAAGCTTTGGCTGGCTAACTTTGTAAACTGGAAGAGCCTGGTAAACTCGACTATTTACTACCTGAAGTACATTGAGCCTTCTGTAACCAGTTAATTCTAATGCTCTTGATCAACTACTTTTACTAGAAATTTACCAAACAGCTATGTTGCAACTGCTGGTGTGGTTAAGAAACGGAGCTAAACCACAGACTAAACATTGTTCACCCAAGTATGAAAAGTAGGTCTAAGTCAGTAACAGTTGGTAGCAGTGGGCAGGGTGCATCATGGTGGATATGTGTATGAAGATTTATTAACCTAGAGGCCTTGATGTTTGAGAAAAGGAGCTTAACACCCATACTTAAAATTGTTGATGCGCACAACAACCACCACTGAACGTGATCCCCATGTCACGCTTGCTAAAGTTATAAAGATGTTAGAATAGCAATGTTATGGAAGACATTGTGATTCAACATCTTTACCATTGTGCTAGTGATGTTGCTCACAGGTACTTACTTGCCATAAGCATCAGGTTAACCCTTAAAATGCCAAGAAAACCTGCATCTGAAAATGTCTGTTTATGTCGTCTGCTGAATATTCTTGCAAACCTTTCAAACCTATTTTTGCATACAGACAAACAGTGTGGACTCAGATCAGACTGCTCCTGGGTCCACACTGTTTGCAGAAATGACTTTTAAAGTAACCGACAGAAGACAAAGCAGACGACAATAGTACTATAGGCAATGACGGTTCATACCAGACTGTAATAAGAGCCCTTTTCTCAGGCGGTCTTGCATAAATTTCAGATTTTTATGTTATAATTTGCCAAAATCCATACAGTGGTATGCAAGGAGGTCTACAGTTTGATCCAGCGTAAGGAGCCCTTCAACTCAGTCAGCAGAGCAGGATGCCAGGTAAAATACTTTGGCAAAGGCAAAACATGAGCAAGCCAATTCCGACCACGTTTAATCTAAATATTGGGACACATTTACAGTCACCATACTCGTCATCCTGAAGTATCAACAAGACCATTTTACCACTTGTTGATGGATCTGAAAACTGCTGGATGAGTGGCAGACAGATTAGATTTTGATCAGATGCATGCTGCTTGCTCAAGTCATATGTCTGAACACTAAGGGTTATTTCTTTATGCAGACTTGCTGCTAAGACAAGTCTATACAGCTGAGTTTTATCAGAGCTGTCTTATCAAAGACTTTGTATATATAAATGGTTTGAAATTTACAAATTCTAAATTAGCCTTTAGCATTCAAAGCATCCAATAGAAATAGAAGTTGCCAGCCACTGAAGTTTTTTCAGCCCAAATCAGTTCTTATGCAATGTTTGCCTGGTGGCTGTAAGTAGTCCTGCTTTCTCAATCGCTTAGTTTTGTTAATGTACATGTTGTGATGACATGTAGGTATTTCCCCCATTTGTAGTCAATATTGGAAATATGGGCATTTACTTTTTTTAGGATGTGTTTCTTGACAACTGAAGTTGCTTAGAGTGGGCTTTGATAAAGCACTCACTGGTGACTGATGTTGCCTGCAGCATGCTTAAGGTTAAAATCCTTGAAGGATGTGTTAAAATTCTTGATGGGCGTGACTAGACTGTCCCATAGATATGCATGCAGGTATTGCTTTTGCTTGTATAAATCCCACAAAATTGAACACTTTGACCCCTTTGTTTTTGATTTGGACCACTCCATGTTTGAAATTGGCTGTCCATTGCTGTGGATAGAGCAGTCAGTCAAGAACTGATTTCAAGAAGGGCAGTTGTCAGCTTCTGGCGAAAGAATGTGCACAATACTGGTTAACCGCTTAAGAGGACTAAGCCTGCCCAGTAAACGTGTGGTTAGGTAAACTGACCGCACTCGACATGACTCCATTGGGTTGACTGGGCCGTAAAACTTCAACACAAATAAACAAGAACAGATTGATGAAATGTATAGATCCTGATGAGATGGCTCATTACAAGCCATCTCATCTGAATGTACTCTGGAAAGTTCATATAGCTTGCAGGGTTGAAAGGGTTAACCCTTATTCTGTTGTTCACGACAACCCATGCCTTTGCAAACAGTGTAGATCCAGATCAGATGGCTTCTGGAGAAGCCATCTGATCAGGATCTACACTGTTTGTCATTCAGTTTGTGAATTTGAACAAAAACATATGATGTAATCTGATTGGCTGATAGTCAGAAATGGGTGTGGCTAATTAAATTATTCAGCAGGATAAGGGTTAAGCTTCAATGAAACGCTGTAATAATCCTAAGTTTGGAAGAAGACAAGGAGTCCTGGTATTTAGGGTAACTATGATAATCCTTTTCATATCATATCAGTTTAATTTTCTAATTGTCCAGAAAAATATTTTTTCATTATATATTGTTGTGTATAGACCTAATACTTACCGTTTCT
Organism: Anodontia alba; assembly: GCA_964016985.1. Taxonomy (NCBI): domain Eukaryota; kingdom Metazoa; phylum Mollusca; class Bivalvia; order Lucinida; family Lucinidae; genus Anodontia; species Anodontia alba. The sequence continues at coordinate 55,268,076 of OZ024822.1, forward strand.
AGCTGCATTCTGCCAAATTGTAAATTGTAACCAGAAGTCTCAGGTCATCAGACAAGGTTATATTTTTACCTATAACTGCTTGAAAATTGCACAAGAGTGCAGTCTAGTTTGTGGGATAGTACAAACTACTGCTCTGAGAATGCTGGGTAAAATTTTCAGCAGAGGACATTTTAAAATATTTTCTTATTTTCCCTGCAAGATAGGTTTGACATTTCAAGGTACATGTAATGGTCTCCTTAGGTTAGACAATTCATGGCAAATGTCAAAGCCTATTTTCTGGGAAAATAAAAAATGTCATCTGCTGAATTAGCCCAGAGAGTAGTAAAGGTTGACATGTGCGTACTCTATTAGACAATGTAGAATGCTTATGCATGGCTCCAGTTGGAAAACTTTTTTACAACCAACAAGTATGGGGTATTTTTTTTTCTTAATTCTCCACAAAAGCGTGTTGTGGGTACGGGTTAAGAGTTCCAAGTGCCCATATTTTTTTTATCAGAAATAAAAAAAATTTTCTGGGCCCAGTTGTTCAAAGTGTCGTTAGCTTAACGAGCTTGTTAAGGGTCATTTCGTTAACTGTTTTAGCAGATTCAATATACAATATTCTGGTATTTTTTGCTGAAAAAAAGCTACTCACATTTTTTCAGCAAAAATTTTTAGCATATTTGCATATCACTCGATGTAAATTTTAATGAATAGTTAACTAACGATGTTGTTAGCTTTGAACAACTGGGCCCTGGATAGTCCTCTTGTCTGGATCTATGTCAAATCTATGATAAAGCTCATCTTTGAGAAACAGTAGTCATATGAAAAGAAAGGTGTTGCATACAGATGGGCAGGGGTGGGAGGGGCAGGTGTGGGAAGAAGAAGAAATTTGAGGAGCTCATGGTGATGCTTATGAATCTATCAGTAAAATATTGTAAACCCTTACAAAAAAGACAAGCTTCTGTTTTCTACTCTGTTCTGTTTTCTTTTTCAGGAGGCAACCTGCATGAAATGTCAGTCTTTTTATTTTTTGGAAAAATAAAAAAAAACTCTTTAATATGTTGTCTGCTGAATTTGGCCGTAGAGAAGTAAAGGTTAAATAAAAGTGCTAAAAAACTGACATTTCTCCCAAACAAAAATAAAAAGACAACATACTTTAGGCCACCACCTTTGCTATTGAGAGGCATAGGATCTGGTAAAGAAAACTATAGCTTTCAAGAGTACAAGGTTCAAAAACCCTCCAGGCATACCCACACCTTGACGTGGTTGGAGGGCTTAAACTTTCCACATTTTACAGTGTTAGAGCTAGAGATGAATTTTCCAAAATAGCATGGGGAGCAGATTAATTCAGTTAAATCTCCTTGATGCGGTGCACTAACTCATTACTTGTAGATGCATGCATGGAAAGTGAACTAAGAGGGGTATACTGTCTGAATGTATTTTCATAGTTCTTTTCAAGATGTACACTTTTCTGGATTGCACTGGTATCTCCTCTGATTTGAACAGCATTAGAAGGTAAGATTACTTTAGTTTGTAACTATTAAAATAAAGATATGTCCCAAACAAAAGAAAACAACAATAACCAGCACAGTGGCTCAGTGGCAGAGTGTCTGCTTTGTGACAGGGAGGTTGCAGGTTTGATCCCCAGCCGGGTCATACCAAAGACTTCAAAAATGGTACTAGCTGCTCTTTTGCTTGGCACTCAGCATTAAGAAAGTAGAGCTAGAACTGGTCAGCCCAGTTTCAGTATAATGTGACTGGGTGGAATATCATGTCAAAGTGTCTAGGATGTGATAGTTCAGTGAGGCAGCACTTGATCATTGAGCTCCCTGCCACATCCAGACACCTATGTGATATGACTGAAAGATTGTTGAAAGCGAGGTTAAACCCAAATTAAACAAAAAAAACGACAAAAAAAACAAACAACTATTTACACTTACTATTCTGGTATATCAGCCAGTATTTGAAAAAAACCCAAAAAAACTACCGTATAAGCCATTGTATTTTGTAAGTGCTTACCATAGCTCCAGATAAGGGATATTATCCCATAAATATTTTATATTTCCATGATGTGGTACTCATTAGAAGGGTCTCATTGATGAACTTCTAATGAGTACCAACTACACATATGGTTTCATCAAGAACTAAGGAAAATATTAGTAGTTTTCAGATGAAGAGAGTGCTTTATCTGGAACTATGGCTTGCCTTTAGAGACATTTTTAGAAGATATGGTATTTACCCTGATTATTGGAATTCCTTACATTTTTATCACACTTGTTCTAAAATTTGAAAAGGTCCATTTTAATACCTGTTGATGTGTTTACAAACTGCTGAATGAGTGGCAAACAATGTTGATCCTGATCAGATGCTGGGTTATGTGGTTTTTGATCTGAGTCTACACTATTAATTTTGCTCATGCCAGGTTGTCCCAATACATAGGGTAAATATGGTAATCCCAATCTCCTAATTGTAACAGTAATTTTTTTTTTCAGGTTATTGTTGGAAATCACCAAATAGAAGTGTCTGGTAGGCCTAGTGGTCAGCGGCTCCTAATTTCTGTTGGTGAGGTCCCAGGTTCCAGTCATGCCAGAGATGGAATTAAGGATGACTGCATGGTGCTTCAATACACAGAGCCTTTAATACTGCTCCAAACTGAAGAATGTGTGCCAGCCTCATTGGCTCAGTTGGCTGCGCCTCCGACTGTCATCAGGCCGCACGTTCAATCCCCACCAGGTATGGCAACATTCTTTCATGGAGATTGATCATGAAATATTTTCAAGGTCATTCACTCACTTCCGCTGATTCAAGAAGGGCAGTTGTCAGTTTCCAGTGAATGAATGTGCACAAATACTGGTTAACCGCTAACCGCTCAGAGGACTGAGCCTGCCCAGTAAAAGAGTGGTTAGGTAAACTGACCGCCTCGACATAACTAAGTGGTTGATTGAGCTGTAAAACCTCAACTCAATCAATTGAAGAATGTATAGGGTCCATCTGTCCATTGATCCGTCTGACACGCTTTTCTTGTGATCAAGATGTTAGTCATGTTGAGGCTGTCAGTTTACCTAACATCTTGATCATAAGGAAAGCGTATCAGATGGATCAGTGGACAGATGGATGGATGGACTCTACACATTCTACAGTTGACTGAGTTGAGGTTTTACAGCTCAGTCAGTCACTTAGTCATGTTTAGGCAGTCAGTTTACCTAAGGGTTGATTGGGCCATAAAACCTCAACTAAATCAATTGAATGTTTAGGGTCATTGGTTCCATCCATCCATCTGTCCATTGATTCATTTGACACACTTTTCTTGTGATCAAGATGCCTTGATTACTATTTGAGCTAGGGCCTTGAAATTTGGTAAGCTGACTGAGGATGGAGAGTAGATCACCTAATTAACTTTTGAAAATTCAGATAAATTTTGTGAGACTTGTGTCCCTTTTTAAAGACACATTTTTGTCCTTCTTTGGCTAGACCCCCTCTTCATGATCACCCCCAATATACAGTCCTGATAACAGAGTGCACATCAAAGGCTTATCTTATCTGTAAGTGATTATGGAGTCATTATAAGCTGTTAAGTCTCCTTAGGTGGGGTTAATTCATAAAATTGAGCAGTATTCAATATGTTACTTTAGAACCAAATAAATTCATTTGCAAATTTTGCATTTAATTTGTTGATTTTATTTATTGATTTGTATTGTATCACTTTATTTTCTATTTATTTATTTTTGATAGTTTTTTCCTGAATACAAAAGTGTTGATTTTTCTTGCATTGTTTAAAAAGTACAAATGAACTGAAATAGAAATATAAAATTGAAAATATTTATTTATTTATTTATTTTCTAAAGTAAATAAGAACACTGCACAATTATTCCATTTCCATTTCAGTAAAACAATACATTATGGAATATGTCAAAAAGTTCTTTGACAATTTAGAAGTTGTATTTTATGCCAAAAAGCCTTCTCTTTTCCAATAAATACATAAATAACTAAATAAAATACTATCTATCTTCCTAATTTTCTGTATCTGATCCAAAGAAACAGATAAAGGGTGCATTTGGTGATAAATTAGCATATAGGCATAAATATCTGTATTTTTCCATAAAATATGTTGTGGGTTTCATTAGAACTGCCTGGGAGAGGCAGTTCTAATGAATAAAAACCAGGCATATTTTATTGAATAAACAGAAAAAATTCATCAAATTGTCACCAAATTACCCACCTTATTTGTTTCTCTGTCTTCATCATAAACTTTGCTGATATAAAATCCAATTTCCCCTTATCAGACCCCTACCTGTAAGGATGGCTAAAGTCACCAAGAATTACTTTTAATCTCCTTAGAGTCATTAGGGTGTTATGCAATCCAAAATGTGTCTTTAACTTTGTCATTTTGTAAGAACAAGCATGTAAATGTGCATATGTGCATATTGTTTTACAAACACATATTTCTAGTTATAACCCTTCAATGGATTAATGCGATGTGACAAATAATATTGAAAGGGATTTAAAAACCCAACTAATCATCATATCACCATATGTCTTCTAAAGCTGTGTTGCTACTTGTAGAAGAATAGGAATAGTCCTAATAGTCAGGGTCTATGCTGCCATTTATCCAGCAATATTTAAAACACATCAGTTTGTGTTGAAGTTTTATAAGGGCCCAGTTAACCCAATGGGGTCAAGTTGAGCACTGTCAACTTACCTAACCACACTTTTGCTGTGAACAGTTATTTATTACCCTCTGTGAAAAAATATGCCCGATTGAAATCCACAAATAAAACTAAACAAATGTTTGTAATGACATTTTCTCAAATGGAAACCAATTTTCCATAACAAGATTAACATACGTCATTCTGACGGTTTCTGCAAAAACCTTTGCTACAACAATTACAGAAAGAGATTTTTAAATGAAGGACACTTACGTCTTTTGATGTTTTCTCCATACTTCTTGAAATATATTCATGTCTCATTGTATTTTGCCTGTGTTAATGCAATTTACCCATGAATGCCTAAAAGTTATGAAATCTGGAGATTTACAAACTAAACAGAATGCAGCATCTGATCAGGGTCTGTACTCTTTGAAAAGACATTTACTATATTACAATAACAAAAATAAGTACTTTACTGTCAGACACCCGTTACCATGAAAAATAAACCTTTCTGGCTCATATGACACAAGAAGTAATTGAATCTAGCCATTAACAGGTGAGAGAATGCTTACATTCGGGATGACGCATGTGTGCATGTGCGTGAATGGCCCAGCATTATATCAAGAGATCATAAAAGTAAATCCAAAGAACTTGGGTATCATATGCCACATTGTGGATAACAATTTGATTGAGCAATTTGGCATACTAGGCTCCAAATCCTCCAAAAAATGTTACAGCCACCCCTCCCTGTCTTGGCCTACAGCATGTGAAAGACTGGGCCTAATCCTCTCTCTTCCTTGCTTTTAACATTACTCATTCACTCCTTTGTGAACAAGCTTTTTTCAGTTTATGGTCACAGTTTTACTCGAACTCACAAACTAGCACCACATTCAGACTCATCACTCAGCTACGGCTCTGCCTACTTTGGTACGAGGATACAATTGGTAGGTAAGATAGAAAACACAGTTATCTACATATCACAGGATTGGTTACTATAGGGGATATGGCATGTTTCTATGCAGCCTAGGAAAAATGTGCGGTTTGATCAAGCTCAAAATTATAACTTCGCGGATGTTCTGTCTGTACAATAATAGGACTTGAAGTTCCTGCCCTACAATATCGCATAATAATGCCCACTGTTGCTCAGATACATCTAACCAGTGGTCCCTACATACTTCTACCCTTTACACAGTGCTCCAGATAATTATTTTTACAAACAGTATCGTACTGATCAAATTTAAGGCCAGTCAGTAACGCAGAAAACTTGGATTCTGGAATCAGTATCCCTGGACATTCTTAGTTATTTTCCTTGGCCCAGAGCTGGTGGGGAGGGGTGTGCTGTGGATTAAATAATTTGCTTTAAATTTTTGTTTGTGTCTCTTCCTGTACCTCTCAATTAATTTTTGTGCAGTACAATATGGCTGATCATTTTTTTGTATTTATCTCTTTCATAACTAAAAAAAAAAAAAAAACAAAGAAAAAAACAGTACAGTGGCTCAGTGGTAGTGCGTCCACTTAGTGATCGGGAGGTAGTGGGTTCGAGCCCTGGCCCGGTCATACCAAAGACTTTAAAAATAGTACTAGCGGCTCTTTTGCTTGGTGCTCAGCATTAAGAAAGTAGAGCTAGAACTGGTCAGCTCAGTGTCAGTATAATGTGACTGAGTGGAATATCATGTCAAAGTGTCTGGGGCGTGATATTTTAGTGAGGTAGTACTCTAAAAGTGATCATTGAGCTCCCTGCCACATCCAGACACCGTCACGATATGACTGAAAGATTGTTGAAAGCGACGTTAAAACCAAATCAATGCCGGCTGCGGTGGCTCAGTTGGATGTGCCGTCAGACTGGAGACCAGGAGGTCGCGGTTTCAACCCCCGCAGAAGTCGGCAACATTCTTTCGTGGAGATTGATCATGAATATTTTCTACGGTCATTCTCTCCCTTCCTCCAATTCAAGAAGGGCAGTTGTCAGTTTCTGGCAAAAGAATGTGCACAATACTGTTTAACCGATTAGAGGACTAAGCCTGCCTAGTAAACGTGTGGTTAGGTAAATTGACCGCGCTGGACATGACCACATTAGGTTGACTGGGCCGTGAAACCTCAACACAAACAAACAAAGCCAAATCAAACAAAAACTAAACAAAAACTGTTCTGAAATGGGTGCTGTGTGACTTTTAAACCAACATGTTGTGAGCTACTTTAACTTCCGACGCTGTTTACACAGATCAGTCACAATTGCAGATGCAATTCTGTATGCATACATCAATGACTTCATCAGTTATAAGTGAATCAAATGACAATGACTGGCTAAAATATCCCATTATCTTATTTGACGCAGTTCTGCAATTTCTTTCTTATTCCTCGTTTTCCTGGAGGCCATGTTTCTGCAATCTTGGAAAACCCCAATGTGGAATCGTTACCTGCGATTCTTTGTCATTAACACTTAATTAAACTAGTGACGCAGAGAACCAGTTGCTCTTATGTGCAGAAATCATGACGTTTAGCCGGGAAATAGTCACACTGTGTATCGGTGTGAAACTTTTGAGGTCCGGAATACGCATACAAAAATTATCGTTTTGCATACAATCAGACTTTGTTTTCATTTTGATATGCTACAAATTGATTTTAAGTGTATTCTTCAGTATTTACAGAAAATACTCTGCTTATCTAAAGCACTGAACCTCTTCTCTCAGGCTAGTTTATCTAAAAACAGACATGACGTTGCACTCTTACGGCTTACCGGAAAAGCTGCACCGTATTGGTAAAAATGCATCCGTATTGGGGACTGGCTATATTTCAAATTGACCCGTATTTGGTGCAAAAGGATCTGTAATTTACGGCTGTAGGGATGCTATCTGGAGCACTGTTTATAGTTACTCTGCTTTTGATATTTTTCAGAAAGAAGTTGTTGTGTTTTTTTTGTGGCACTTTACTCACAAGCAAAACAAAAAAATTGCACATTTTTACCATGTTTCAATGCCAAATCTTTGTCATAATTATTTATGCGTCAAGTTTTATTCAATTCAGTGGTTTAAAAACAACAAAAAGTTCCACTTTCCCCTAGTAATAAGTCTGCACCATGAAGATTCTAATGAAACCCTGCAGGCTGTTCTGAGTCTTTACTGGGTGCACATGTCTGAAGTTTTGACTCAAATATACATACAGTCGACTCTCATTATCTCGACTTCCAAGGGACCCTCTGAAATACTTCGAGATATCCGTACCTCAACATATCAGATTTGCAGAACTGAGGAAAAAATAATTTGATTACCCACATTTAACATTTATATATATGTAATTGGACTTAAAAGTTAGAGGTATATTGAAAATATTGCGGAAAAGAGGAGAAATTGCTCCTTAGGAGCAATTTCTCCTCTTTTCCGCAATATTTTTTACCTGTTTTTAGATTTTCATGTTTATATAGGCAGGGACCAGATTTTGGCTTCCAGATAAGCGGTTATTCGAGATAAGCGAGGTTGAGATAGCAAGAGTCTACACACTTGGAACATAATAATCACTATATTTACTTTAATACTTGTCCTGCTGAGCTGGGATATACCCTGCCTTTGCAAACAGTGTAGATCCAGAACAGTTGCCTTCTTCAGAAGCCAACTGATCTGGATCTGCACTGTTTTTCATTCAGCATGTGAATTAATATCAACAACTTGGATCAAGTAATCTGACTGGCTGAAAATTGGAAGTGGGCATGGCATCTTAATTTATTCAGCATGACAAGGATTTAAGAATTCAGACACCTCATCCCCATACTATACTTGTGCTAAAGTCGGAACAAGTTAATATTTCTACCTGTCAATGTGTCTAAAATACTGCTTGACAGATAGCAAGCAGTAGAGATCCTGATTAGAAGCTTCATATTATTTGGTCTCATCTGAGTCTACACTGTTTGCTCAGGCCTGTTTATTCTTATATACATGTACATCATAGTTCCAGGTAACAGGAGTTATCCACATCCATGGCGAGGCACTTCAAATGAGTACAAAACATGTTTTTGTGGAGAAATAAGAAAAATATCAACTTACTTTTTGGTTGAAAAAAGTGCCTTATTTGGAGCTAAGATACATGTATAGAGTAAATATCATATGAACAGGTTTTCCAACGGGTTTATCCAAGTTTCGAGAAAGAGGATAGTTAAATAAAACAATGACTAAAGCTGTAATATGTTTTAGCTCAGACTGACATGTTATACTAGCATTGTGTACAATATCTTCATGCTATATTTGTTTTTGCAGATACCTGGCATGCATCAGTATATGGTTATTGTCGACTGATTTTGTGGCATTCAAAAGAGCGGCTGGTGCTCCCCAGCTGTGGAGGTTCAACACCCAAAGTCCACTGGAGACAGAATTCATCTTGTGACTGTACAACACTTGATTGCATAGAGCCTTTTATCATTATTCTTCGGTTGTCTCTATATGACTTAAATGATATTTTATGTTGAGAGGGACAGAAAAAATACAAAATCCGCCTCAGCATGATATATGATGCATAATGCAACAATAGGGTTCTTATGGCATATTATGTGAACAGTAAATGCCCAGGGCCCGGTTGTTCAAAGCGTTGTTAGCTTAACGAGCTCGTTAAGGGTCATTTCGTTGACTGTTTTAGCGGATTCAATGTACAATATTCTGATATTTTTTGCTGAAAAAATGTGAGTAGCTTTTGCACTGCAAAAGCTACTCACATTTTTTCAGCAAAAAATTTCAGCATATTTGCGTATCACTCAATGTAAATTTTAACGAATCGTTAACTAACGACATCATTAGCTTTGAACAACTGGGCCCTGATCAGTCCATGCATCCCTGCCATTTGATCAGGACCTCTACAATATTATTCAGTGTGCAGGCTGATCTAGGGCTTCATTGTCTACATATGGCACAAGGATCATTTTCTTGCATTTCACATCATTTGTGATATATCTTTGGAATGGTGTTAAACCTGGGTTACATTTTCAGCAGATGACTTTGAAATATCTTAAATTTTATTTTTTTTCCCAGAAAACAGGATTTGACATTTCATGCAAATTATCTCCAGTGGCGACATTGTGCATGAGCTGTCAGTCCTGTCTTCTGGTGAAAATAAGAAAATTAATCAATTTTTCGAATATTGTGAATGTATCATCTGCTGCATTAGACCAAAGAGTTGTAAAGGTTAACTGGCAATGTAATTGGGACAATGCATGGTCATGTGCGACCAGGGCCCAGTTGTTCAAAGCATAGTTAGCTTAACGAGCTCGTTAAGGGTCATTTCGTTAACTGTTTTAGAGTATTCAATATACAATATTCTGATATTTTTTGCTGAAAAAATGCGAGTAGCTTATTTTTCAGCAAAAAATTCCAGCATATTTGCGTATCACTCGATGTAAATTTTAACAAACCGTTAACTAACGACATCGTTAGCTTTGAACAACTGGGCCCAGATTGCACATTTAAAACATTATCTGACTGCATTTCCAGGGGTCACAAGTTCTAATCCCAGCTCAGTCACATAGCTTCAGTGGAGACTAATCAAGCAATAATTTCTGTGGTCATTCTCCCCCTTCTGCTGATTCAAGAAAAGCAGTTTTCAGTTACTGGCGAAAGTGAGTGCACAAGTACTGATAACGACTTAGAGGACTTCCTCTTAGTCTGCACTGGAAAGTGCTAACTGATCGCTTTGCTCTACATGACCTTAACAATGTTAACTGGGCCATAGAATGCAAACTCAAACAAATGTGTGACAACATGACTGTTTAAGAATATACATGTATGTATAGAAAAGGCCTTCATAAGAGTGTGTGGCTTGGCTGGTTGACCAGGGTCTGTACTGCTAGCACATACCCTAGAGACTACTTTTCTCATGGCCCTGTTTAATTTTTGATAAACAGAGAGTGGACCTTAGGTCAGGATCTTTGTTAACCCTTGTCCTGCTGAACTCGGATATTCCTGCCTTTGCAAACCGTGTAGATCCAGATCAATTGGCTTCTGAAGAAGCCAACTGATCTGGATCTGCACTATTTGTCATCAATAATTTGGATCAAGTAATCTGATTGGCTGAAAATTAGAAATGGTCATGGAATCTTAATTTATTCAGCAGGACAAGGGTTAATATTAACCCTAAACATTGGTACAGACAGGCACATCGTGTAGACCCAGATCAGGTGCTGTGGAATGTGTTGTCTGTTCTACACCATTTGCCACTCAGTCAGCAATTTTTACAATCATGAGTAAAATGAACTTGACTTATTCATATTTTAGGAAAAGTATGGTAAGAACTTGAAGTTTTCCAACATTTAGGATAAATAAAGAAGTCCTGATCAAACTGTAAACCCAGATCAGATGCTACGGAACACAACTTCTGATTAAGGTCTACACTGTTTGCCTGTTGTCCAGCAGTAGTTGACACATCAACAATTAGTAAAATGGGCAATTATGGGAATATTATGACCAAGAGTTTTAGCGGTTTTAATATATAGGGTATATACAGTAAGACACAGTGGCTCAACTGGTAGAGCATCCACTGCTGAGTTGAAATGTGGCAGGGAGACTCTGGAAGCTGTCTGGGAAGGTCAGTCACCATTACTACTCAGGAGACCATTGTCAAGGTTCTTGCAGCATCATTGTAGAAGGGTGAGCTTTACATTCTCTCAAGGTGTCAGCTCATTGGGTCCCAAAGCTCCTTGGATCTGATCAGAAGTGGATTCAGCACAACTTGTCAGGGGAGAATGACAGCTTAGCATCTTCTGGCAATTTGTGACCACAGATGAAACCTTGGTCCATCACTTCCAACCAGAGATGAAGTCGGAGCTCTGGAAAGGTTCTCTGCCTTACAAGAAAGCTAAGGCAGTCATGTCTGCAGGCAAGGTGGTGGTCTATAGTTAATAAGATGCAAAAGGAGTACTGCTGTTGGACTACTTAAAAAGGGTCACACTCTCACCAGCACTTCCATTGACAAGACAGGTGCTCTTCAACCAGAACATTGCCCTTGCATTCACAGTGTCCAAGCATGGCTACTTGGTGTATTGCAGCTTGTTAAACACCATTCTTGATAAAGCTATAAATGATGTGGACCACTTCCTGATGGCCCAAGATGGTGGTTTCTGCATTGAAGACGTGCATCTACTTCTTGACCAGTGGTGACTAAATGCATTCATGAAGGTGGAGACTGTGTTGTTATTTGGAAAATAATTGTGTCATTTACTAAAACTAACATCAAGTGCTCTTGGAGCATGTTCCAAGAAAAGTAAATAAACTGTTTAATACACTATTATGGCAACTCATTTGGGAATACAATATTAAGTTGATTGAATAAGAAATTAGAAACAAAAATTCTAAAAGTACTGTTATGACACTAAGTATTGGAACATAGAGGCCTATGCAGACAGTTTTGACCCATATCAGATGCTGCAGAATGTGCATCTCATCAAGGTCTGCACTGTCTGCCATTCATCCAGCAGTATTTAGACACATGAATAGGTAATAAAATGGCCTTGAAATTTTAGGACAGTTCTAGTAAGTGTTAAGCTGTCCAGATATTAATGCATTTTAGTCAAGAAACCCTCAAAAGGATAATTGTCAAACAGTGCAGACCCAGATAAGATACCACAGAATGTGGCCTCTGATCAGTCTACACTCTTTGCATTAAAATGCAGGAATTTCTGAAATACAAAGTAGTAATAAAAACTGTACACCCTTCTTTCGGAAATAGACCAGTCCAAAGAGTTATGGTAGAAGAGTCCACTTGATGTTTATGGGTTAATGGACAATGGTATTTGAACCCTTCAGGAAAAATTCTTTCTTCTAATTAGAGAACAATTAAAAAGGAAATTCAAATTTTACTCTGGTTGCTTGGTTTCTGATTATTGATTTTGAGAGAGCAACTACTTAGGTGATTTTAGGGTTTTTTGAAAACATTTTGCTTAATTTGCATTGTCATTTTTTTTTTTTTTTAATTTTTTATCATTCAGAATTTTAGACAAAATATATACCATGCATATGTGTTATGGCATGGGAATAGGCATTGCCTGTTTTGTCCTTTCACTTTGTGCTGTAAAATGCACATAGAAGAAAATAACATTTTCATGCAAATATATTGTTTCTGATATAGCAGTTTTTATGCAATTACATTTTCTTTCAAATGTACTATTTCTAATTTAGAAGCTTTTTATGCAATTATATTTTCATGCAAATGTATTGTTTATGGTGTAGTAGTTTTTATGCAATTACATTTTTTATGCAAAACATTGTTTCATATACAGCAGTTTTTTTATGCAATTTTTCATGCAAACATTAATTGTTCCTAATTTAGTAGTTTTTATGCATTTATTTTTTCATTTATTTTTATAGGATTGTCATAATTTCCTTGTAAAACAGGTTTGGTATGATTGTTTCTAATCATACTGATACTGGTGTGAATCTAGTTAAGTTTTTTAAGAGACTTCTATGAATGGGATAGGGGTTTTTTTATCATAGTATTTTGAAAAATTAGTTTCATTCTTAAAACATTTCCTTTTCACATATCTCTAACTGTATTAGAGATAGCTCTTTTTCATCTTTAATACTGAAATCTTTAATTTAATCAGAGGTATTGAATTAAAGACATTTCTATTAAATGGGTAACAACCAAAATAAGATGCCAAATGCTGCTCTTTAGTCTCCTGAAATAGATAATGAAAAGGTTTCATCCAGAATCTGCTTTCTGCTTAATAATCACTGGATTAACAGCATGACACTTAATAACATAATCAGTAATTCTGTAATCATAACAATAATAATAATTCACTTTAGGCAGTTGCTGGATGAAAAGACAGTGAAATGTAATCTATAAATGCTTCTATGCCAGTTTGCTTTAAATGCTTCTACAAAGACTTAGCTAGATTCACAGTAGGATGGTTTGCAATTTCATTACTCCTAAATTCCTGTTTATTTTGTTTTTATATTTATTCATATTTTTTTTTTTCATTTATTTGCTTATTTTTTTTTTTTATTTTGTTTCATTTTTTTTATTTATTTATAAAGGACACCAGTATAGCTTATGTACAGCTGCATTAAAATTGCATCCATAAACCATTACTACCGGGTATATAGTAAAGTTTAGTCTAGAATAAATGAAAATTTGCACTTTAAATAAAATATCACTCACTCTATCTCAATTAAATATTTCTTACTTACTTGCAAATTAAGTAAAATGTTTTTGAAACCCTTGAAACTGCCTAAGTAGTAGCTCACTCAAAATCAGTTATCAGAAAACAAGTAACTAGAGAAAAATTTGAAATCATTATTTTTTTTGTTTGTTTTCTAATTAGAAGACAGAAGTTCTCTTGAAGGGTTCAAATACCATAATTATTGTCCATTAACCCTTAAAAGTCAAGTGGACTCTTCTACCACAGTTCTTTGGACTGGTCTATTTCCAAAATCCAGGTGTCTAGTTAATTTTATTACTACTTTGTATTAAAGAAATTGCCGCATTTTAATGCAAAGAGTGTAGACCAGGTGCCGCATTCTGTGACATCTGATCTGGTTATGCACTGTTTGACAATTACCCTTTTGGTGGTTTTTCAACTAAACTGTTAATATCTGGACAGCTTAATACTTACTGTAATTGTCCTGGGCCCAGTTGTTCAAAGCGTTGTTAGCTTAATGAGCTTGTTAAGGGTCATTTCGTTAACTGTTTTAGCAGATTCAATATACAATATTCTGATATTTTTTGCTGAAAAAATTTCAGCATATTTGCGTGTCACTCCATGTAAATTTTAATGAATTGTAAACTAACGACATCGTTAGCTTTGAACAACTGGGCCCTTAATTTCAAAAACGTCCATTTTATGTCCTCTTTATGTGTCTAAATATTGCTGGATAATGGTAGACAGTGCAGATCCTGATGAGATTCTACATTCTGCAGCATCTGATCTGGGTCAAAAGTGTTTGAACCAGCCTGTATGTCCCAATAGTGTTACAACAGTATACTTAGGATTTTTGTTTCGAGTTTCTAATTCAATCAACTTTATATTGTATCTCCAAATGAGTTACTATAATGGTGTATTAAACAGTTGATTTAGTCTTCTCCAAGAGCACTTGGTGTGAGGTTTAGAAAATGACACAGTCATTTTCCAAATGACAACACAGTCCCCGCCTTCATGAACACATTTAGAACACTGGTCAAGAAACAGATGCATACCTTCAGTGCAGAAGACACTATCTTGGGCTGTCAGAAAGTGGTCCACATCATTTACAGCTTCATCAAGAATGGTGTTTAACCAGCTGGACTACACAAGGTAGCCATGCTTGGACTATGGATGTGTGTGCCAGAGCAATGTTCTGGTTGAAGAGCACTTTTCTTGTTGATGGAAGCCCTGGTGAGAGTGTGACCCTTTTTAAGTAGTCCAACAGCAGTACTCCTTTTGCATCTTATTAACTATAGACCACCACAATACTGTCTTAGCTTTCTTGTAAGGCAGAGAACCTTTCCAGAGCTCTGACTTTATCTCTGGTTGGAAGTGATGGACCAAGGTTTCATCTGTGGTCACAAATTGCCAGAGGAAGCTTAACCTGTCATTCTCCCCTGACACAAGTTGTGCTGAATCCATTTCTGATCAGATCTGAGGAGCTTTGGGACCCAGTGAATGAGCTGACACCTCGCGACAATATAAAGCTTTGTACTCTTCTTTGAACAATGATGCTGAAAGACCCTTGGCAATGGTCTCCTGTATAGTAATGGTGAATGCTTGTAACATAAAATGTCTTAGTTTCTCTGAAAAACAACAAAAAAAAGTTCAAAACATTATATGCTGTAGTTGTGATTGTGCTTTAGAGGTTAAAATGTTTTACAGTTTTGGTAGTAAAACCATTGTAGGTAAATGAATTTTTAACCCTTGTCCCACTGAATAAATTAAGAAGCCACACCCATATTATTAGCCAATCAGATTACTTGATCCAGATTGTTGATATAGATTAACATTCTTAATGGCAAACAGTGCAGATCCAGATCAGTTGGCTTCTTCAGTGCTTACAAAGGCAGGGTATATCCGGGTTCAGCAGGACAAGGATTAAATGTTATTTTTGAATAATAATTGTATTGAACTTTAATTCACGTCTGTGTTTTGTTTGTTCTTTTTTCGTTCACCTGAGCTATGCTCAGGCTAAGCTACGCTCAGGCTGAGCTATAGTGGTCAGTGTTTGTGTGTCGTCAGTCAGTATGTCCGCCTGTTCATTTCTTTAACATTTAAAAACGACAGCTGAAGAGAATTATTCCTAGTTAGGTAGGAATGTTGCTTGGGTAGGGGGATTTAAAAATAGCTAAAATTACAAATGGTCATCTGCTGTTTTGTTTGGTTATTATGACAACTCAGACCCCATAGATTTATAATGGGAATGCGTGTAGTGATGTGAACCATATTTGGCAATTATGATCATTTGATGATTGTCTACCAAATTTGTTTTTTATGACCAGTGGTCATTCTGTTTGGTTGTCATGGCAAAATTTTGAAGTGGGAAATTTGTAAAGCACTACCCTTTTAAACACCAGCAGGTTGAGCTTCTCTTGCCTGGCCTTGTAAAGACATAGGGCATGAAGCATAGGTGGCAGTGGCAATATGCAATTAAAATACATGTACCTCTTCTCCCATCATTTCTTTATTTGCTCAATGAAGTTTAGAGCTTGGCAAGTTCCTGTGTTCCAGCAAAAATAAATAGATTATAAAAAAGAAAGACCCTTGACAGCAAGGCAAAAATAGCTGAAATGTCTGAAACTTATAAAACATGTTTGGAGTAGCAAGAACTTTAAGTTACAATAAACATTTTATTCTATGAGGATAATCTTCCCCTGCTCCTGTGCTGTATACATGTATAAAATCATATTGTTGAACAACTCAGAAACCCACCAAATTTCTTGTCGATCCTACTGTTGACACGGGATTGACAGCTTGGTCGTGCTCCATTGAATGTCATGCCCATATATGGCAAAAAATAATAAACACCCTTCTTGGTCAAAACCAAGAACTGCTCAAATGATGAGCCTTTCATTAGTTAAAATGACAGGATTGGAAAAACGTTGCATAGATAACATCTGCATATCTGCAGTGGCTATTTCACTCCGGTTAGCAAGCCATAACCCATGGGCCTCTTGTATTAATATGGTATCGCCCAAATTCTTAGGCAAGCTAAGCTGAGGCGTGTATAAAATGAGTTCTGGCCAACCATTTGGACCTTCAATGTTCTAGCCTTAGCTCTGCTATAAATTGTATCTTTCTCCAGAATATTCAGTTTATAAAAGGGTATGTACCCTAACTGCTCCCCTCACACCCAACATACATCGATACATATATACGAAAAATAAAGCCATGTTGATCAGCAGCCAGTTTCACAAAACTGAGTGTTGCAAATATTTATTTCTGTTTAAACTGTATGAAAGTGTTTCACAAACCATGATAATGTGATTTATATACTTATCCCTATGCTTTTTTAAAACAAAATAGTCATCAGAAGAGATGGCAAATCCCCCGACTAAACCACTATTTCTAAATTTGGTGTATATTTCAATCAGATATTATGAAAATATTGAAACAGAGCAAACCTTTAGATTTTGACTAAGAATTATCTAGGAATAAGATCCATGATTTGTAATACTTAGATCTGGTAATAGAATCAATTCTAGCCAGTTCTTTCTAAGTTAGTTAGATCTTATCGATATTGTAGGATCTTCTAAAACAAGAGTTTTCAGAAGACAATGCAGCTCGCCGGAAAGGGCTAATAGGATAAGCAAACAATCTTTTATTAAATATTAAAGATTAAATGCAGAACTTAAACTTATATGACAGAGTATGACCTGACTTTGATGTCTGAAGAATGTCAAAACTGAGGGTTGGGATATATGCCATTGAAATATCTTCCCTTAGGTTAGTGAGGATGAAATATGAAAGCTATATCTTACATACTTCAGCAGTTATGTACTTTTCAAAACTTAAAATCAGCTGTTAATGACAAAGTATGACTTGACCTTGATCTAGGCAAAAGGTCAAACTAAGGATGGGGTGTGTACTATGGAAAGGTCTTACCCTAAGGTAGGTGTCAGCCAAATACATGTATTAAAACAGTATCTTGAATACTTCAGCAGTTACGAACTCTTTTCAAAACTTAAACGCAGAGCTCAAACATGGGTTTACATGATAAAGTATGACCTGACCTTGACCTAGGAAGGAGGTCAAACTGAGGAAGGGATGTGTGATATTGAAAGGTCTAACCCTAATGTTGGTGTGGGCCAAATATTAAAGCAGTATCTTGAATACTTCAGCAGTTACAAACACTTTTCAAAACTTAAACGCAGAACTTGAACATGTGTTTAAATGACAAAACTATGACCTGCCCTTGACTTAGGCAGAAGGTCAAACTGAGGACAGGGCATGTGCTATCAAAAGGTCTTACCCTAAGGTAGTTGTGGGCCAAATGTTAAAGCGGTACCCTGAATACTTCAGCAGTTACACTTATCAAAACTTAAACGCAGAACTCCAACATGGGTTTAAATGACCCAAGTATGATCTGATCTTGACCTAGGCAGGAGGTCAAACTGAGAAAGGAGTGTGTGCTATTGAAAGGTCTAACCCTAAGGCTGGTGTGGGCCAAATATTAAAGCTTTATCTTGAATACTTCAGGAGTTACAAAACACTTTTCAAAACTTAAACGCAAAACTTAAACATGGGTGTAAATGACAAAGTAAGAACTGACCTTGACCTACATAAATGGTCTAACTCGGGAACGGGGTATATGTTATTGAAAGGTCTTACCCTAAGGTAGGTGTAGGCGAAATATGAAAGCAGTACCTTAAATAATTAAAAAACTATGGACACCTTTGAAAACTTAAACATTGTGCTAACGCGGATGCAGACGTGGACGCCTACACCAACACCTGGGTGACAACATAAGCTCTCCGGGGACATAGTCCCGGCCAGCTAATTAGGAGGCTGTTATACAGTATGCTATGTTATCAGCCTTTCCTCTTATTAAAAAATTTATGCTGCCCAACTCAGTGTGATGATGTTAGTAGTCCTTCATTATTTTTTTTTTGTTAGCTTTTACCAAGGATATGAAATGTTTTGGTAGAAAATTAGTGTTAAAATTTATTCAGATTGTCCATCTTCATGGGCAGAAGTAGACAAGCTTTTTCTAGTATCATTGCCGTGACTAAGATATGTTAACACAGTCAGCCTGGCACTACATAAAAATTATCAATCATATGTTCACTATCAATGATGGATAAACTGGGTATTTGGTAAGAATTAGATTAGTTCATGTACCCAGATTATTATCATTCCCTTTTAGCTCAAAAGGTAAAGGGGAATAATTTATAAAGTTTTGCAGTCATTTATTTAAGATTTATGAATTGGTTATTGGAAACCGCCAGATCGGTCCAATTAATCAGATTGAATCTTTTCATATTAATAAATAGTTTAGACTATTTACTAATTAGATAATCTTTACATGACTAGGATTTATATGAAAATCTTAAGAGATGTAGGTTATCTACAGGAAACTCATCTGAGAGACATTTCCTTATTGAATAATTCACCTCTCATTTTAAGATAGACAGCTATCTGTTGGTACATCTGTTTGGCTCAAATGCATTATCAAACAGTATTTTTAAAATTGCATTTTAAAGGACAAATATTAAAGTTATGTCTCTATGACTCATTTCTTTTTTGGTGCCAAATGTTGTTACCCAGAAAAGAAGGGTGGGGAGGGAGGATGGGAGGTAGGAATTAGGCCTCTGAGGCTTGAGAAACTAGCAGCTCCCAGAGTCTACTATTAACATATATAAGGTAATAACACTTTAAAGATATGACATTAGTGAATATAGATCATTCTAACTCTTATATATAGAAATAGAATGTATCTGATTCCTTAGAGTTCCCCCCTTCCCCCCCCCCCCCCCCCCCTAGTCTTAATCTAGAGATTCTATATATTATCTGTGTAAGAACTAGGAGAGCTCCTCCCTCCTAATATGCAAATTCTAGCACATTATCTATAGGTTAATGTATTGTGCAGTTAAAATGAAATTTTTAAAAGTAAAACACATTTTAACTAGCAATACTTAACCTATAGATAAGAGAATCCCTCCTCCCTGATGATCAAAAGAGTGGGAAGAGTGACGTCACACAGGTAACTGCCTAAGGTACCTTCTGGATTAAGATTTTTTAAGACGACTGAACTGTCATTTTTCTGTGGAAGGTTTGAAATACAGAACAGAATAGCACATTATCTGTAGGTTAAGTATTGCTAGTTAAAATATGTTTTACTTTTAAAACCTTCATTTTAACAAACTTGGTAGACCTTGAGTGCCCAATGCTGTATACCAAGATTCAGCCTCAAAGCTTTTCTTAGTACTGGAGAAGAAGATTTTTAAGTGTTTTTACCATATAAGTGCATGGCAGCCATCCTATCCTGTTCAGTGGCGCAGAACCGTTTGAACAAATTGTCAACATCCCTTCGATAGAAGGTCCCATGTGAAATCTAAGGAAATTGGTCAAGCGGTTTCAGAAAAGAAGACTTTTTAATTAAAGAGTCCATGATTTTATACCAGTATATAGCCCAGGGGTAATGGCAGAGAACCCTGGGGGAGGGGTGGTGGTGCTAAATTTTGATCCTAACTAAACAGTTTGGCTACTTTAATCATACATTGTAAGTCAGCCACTAATCTTAAATACATATTGAAAAAAATGATTTTTCAACTTTTCCCCCATACAAATCTAGAGATGCAAATTTGCCGTAAAAAGGTCAAAGGTCAAACTTTGATCATGAATTGAATAACTTACCAGAGCTTGAGACAGAGATGCTATATACCAAGATTCAGCTGTAAAGCTTTCTTGGTCCTGGAGAAGAAGATTTTTAAGTGTTTTTATAAAATATGGACATGGCAGCCATCTTGTTCAATAGTGCGGAACCATTTGAACAAATTGGCAATACCCTTTCAACAAAAGGCCCCATGTGAAATCTGGTGAAAATTGCTCAAGTAGTTTCATAGAAGAAGACACAATTTTATACATGTATATAGCCCAGGGGTAAGGGAAGATAACCCTCAGGGGAAAAAATTTTGATTATAACTAAAATGTTTTACTACTTTAATCACACATTGTAAGTTTCAGCCATTAATCTTTAATACATCTTGAGAAAAAGATTTTCCAACATTTTCCCCATACAAATGCATTGGGATGCAAACGACTTTGCCGTAAAAAGATCAAAGGTCCACCTACAATCATCATTTGAACAAATTTGGTAGACCTTGAGTCCTTGATGCTATATACCTAGATTCAGCCCCAAAGCTTTCTTGGTTCTGGAGAAGAAGATGTTTAAAGTGTTTTTACTATATATGGGCATGGCAGCAATCTTGTTATATGGCGCAGAACCGTTTGAACAAATTTGCAATACCCTTTCGACAGAAGGCCCCATGTGAAATCTGGTGAAAATTGCTCAAGCGGTTACAGAGAAGACATTTGAAAATCACACAATTTTATACATGTATATAGCCCAGGGGCAAGTGCAAATAACCCCCAGGGAACAAAATCTTGATTATAACTAAAATATTTTACTACTTTAATCACTCATTGTAAGTTTCAGCCATAAGTCTTTAATACGTTTTGAGAAAATTACTTTTCCATCAAATGCATGGGGATGCAAATTTAACCTTGCTGTAAAAAGGTCAAAGGTCAACCTAGGGCCATCATTTGAACAAACTTGGTAGACCTTGATTGTGATGCTATATACCAAGATTCAGCCTTGAAGCTTTTTTGGTTCTGGGGAAGAAGATTTTTACCATATGTGGGCATAGCGGTCATCTTAACAGATCATGTCCATTTGAACAAATTTTCAATCCCCCTTTAACAGAAGGCTCCACATGAAGAAAATTGGCCAAGGGGTTTCAGAGGAGAAGTCGTTCATAGGTGCGGATGGACGGACGGACGTTAGCCGACAATGGATGGCAAGTGATCACAAAGGCTCATCCTGAGCCTTCGGTGAGCTAAAAACTCTTATGACTGACCTGCTTTATTGAATGCAACCCAGGGTTTAAGATAGCAACTAAGGATAATGTAAAAGGTGGCCCATAGCCTCATGGTAGTAGGAGTTATGGTACACCATGGGTTACATACAGCATATGAAAGGCAAGGGATCCTCTAGCTGCAATCAACCTTCCCTTGAATGGTACCCATTCACTTCACTGGGCAAATACAGAGAGAATGGTCATTAATCTGAGTCGGCCTGAAACACAGTCAAAGGCGCCAACCACTCAGCTATGGCACACCTCTAAAACTAATATATGGACCCTGAATATTACCATAGCTCCAGTTAATGCACTTTTTCAACCAGAAACCCTTGTCCTGCTGAATAAATTAAGATGCCACTCCCACTTCTAATTTTCAGCCAATTAGATTACTTGATCTGGATTGTTGCTATAAATTCACATACTTCATGGCAAATAGTGCAGATCCAGATCAGTTGTCTTCTTCAGAAGCCAACTGATCTGGATCTACAATGTCTGTAAAGACAGGGTATATCCAGATTCAGTAGGACAAGGGTTAATATTTATCTTATTTCTCCAGGAAAAAACGTGGTACTCATTTGAAGTGCTTCATTGAAGTGCTTCTAATGAGTACCTACAATATATGTTTTCTTGGAGACATAAGAAAATTATTTTCCTGGTACCCCTCTTATCTGGAGCTATGTATTACATGTATACAGAACATCTATATAAAAAGTCGGATCCAACATATATGCTGGGCCCAGTTGTTCAAAGCCAAAAATGTCATTAGTTAACGATTCGTTAAAATTTACATAGAGTGATATGCAAATATGCCGAGTTTTTTTGCTGAAAAAATGTGAGTAGCTTTTACAGTGCAAAAGCTACTCACATTTTTTCAGCAAAAAATAGAATATTGTGTATTGAATCCGCTAAAACAGTTAACGAAATGACCCTTAACGAGCTCTTTAAGCTAACGACGCTTTGAACAACCGGGCCCAGATCTATACTGGCTGCACGTCCTATTAAGAGAATTCGATACACTTGGTCGATTTTGCACCATTTGTTACAAGGAGACAACTTCTGTGACTTCCTGTTTGCTTTCCTGCATATCAAACCGATCCCAGACAAGTCATCTTATGACATGAAAGTTGTAACAAAGGAATGAAGCATAGCTGAAAAATATTTCCGCCTGTCGTGGTAGTCAAACCGATCTGTCTGGATAAAAATCCAATGCTCTAACCACTTTGCCAAAGAGTCGACTCCCTGATGCATTTGTCAAAGATTGAATATATACCTACAAGCTATGCGTAATCTGCCAAGGCAGATAATCGAAGGTAGGAGTGCTAGGCCGTAACACTCCCCCTTTTCAAGGAAGTCATCATTTTTGATGACACGAAGCCATTTTCAGTGAAGTAAAATTCAGATCCTGGATGAGCCCCCATCTTACGACATGAAAGTCGTAACAAAGGAATGAAGCGTAGCTGAAAAAAAAATCCCGCCTATCGTGGAAATTGAACCCGGTCTGTCCGGATAAAAATCCAATGCTCTAACCACTGAGTCAAAGGGTCGACTCCCTGACCCAGTTGTCAGAGATTGAATATGTACCTACAGGCTATGCATAATCTGCCAAGGCAGATAATTGAAGGTAAAAGAGTGCTAGGCCGTAAAACATGGTACTGCCCAAAGATACAAATTGCCTATCAATCATAAAATAATAAGACCAGGGGTCTGGGGCATTGCATTAAGGTTTGATGATCCTGGGTCTTGCAGTTCCTCAGAGCAAAATGATAGGGCTGATGCATGTTGACAGGAGCACAAACAGACAAGAAAGCCCCTATTTGTAAAAACAAGCAATTACATGCGATACAGTCAAAACAGTTGGAAGGAGGCATTTCAACAATGGCAAATATAAGGGAGAATCTGAAGAAAAATGAGTTTTCTTCAGTTTATTTGTTTTCTTCAGTTTTTAGTTTGTTAGAATTAAATTAGATCAGCTCTAGTGCACGAACTGCTGAGTAAAAATTCACTGTTTGGAGGTCAGTTGTAAGTAGATAAATCACTTGCGCTTGTGATTTGATCTACTTTACAACTGACATCTGAACAGTGAATTATTACTAAACAATTCACTGCTAGAACTGATCTATTTCTTGAATCACCTAGGGGATAAAGCCAGTGTTGTATTGGCGTGTATTAATCAACAACAACAAATTTTTGAATAATAATATTAATAAATATTTAAAAAAGTAAATGTACATTTATTTCAGTAATTATAAAGACACAAAAAGTAGGCAATGAATCTTAGATGCATGTGTATACGCTATATATTTCTCCCTATTTTTTTTCCTTTTATCAGGAAATTGAGGTTGCAAGATGGAAAGGTTCTAGTTATTGTAAATTAGAAATTACAAATGAACATTATGTCAAATAAAAGCTGTAAAAAAAAAAAAAAACTTTATAGAAGTATCTTTATCCCTTAAGACCAATGCTTGCACTAACGGAAGTCCCCGGACTTCCTAGCTCCGATATCTGGAAGTCCTTGTGATCATATTTTTTCACTCACTTTCAGAAATTCAACCTCAATATTCGTAAACTCTCATTTATGGAGTAAAACCACCATTCTTAAGCTAAATAACACATAAATTCATTCTATATATTTGTTATAAATGACTAAATATCTTTAAAAGTTAGAGTCCCAGACTTCCTGGCACTGATTTTTGGAAGTCCCAGGGCAATTTTTGGGAGTCTCTGACTCCCAGACCACCCTTAATGCAAGCACTGCTTAAAACAATCCGTTTTACATATTCCCATCGGCAGGCTTAGATGATAAACTTTCATTTATAACCATGGCAGAATAACACTGTAATATGGTGTTTAACTTTTGACGAGATGTATATTTAAATTCAATGCCAAGTTGTTCAAAGGTTTGTTAATTGAATATTGTTATATCCATATGACAAGAATCTTTTGACATTTATAACCTCATTTCCACCTCAATACCATATTTAGCCTCATTACCACACTGTGCGTACAGGTTGTCAATAACCCATATTTAACCTCATTAACACACTGTGTGGTTAGCTTTTCAAAATTACTGGATATGTCTGCCTAATAACACATTTAACCTTTAAAATGCCAAGAAAACCTGAATCTGTTTATGTTGCCTGCTAAATATTCTTGCAAACTTTTCAACCTATTTTTACATACAGGCAAATGGTGTCAATCCTGATTAGACTGCTCCTAGAGAAGCAGTCTGATCTGGGTCCACACTGTTTGCAAAAATGACTCAAAATCACAAGCAGATGACATAGCAGATGACAACTGTTGTTATTGGCAGTTTAAGGGTCAAGGGGACTGGATATGCTTGGTAGATTTTCTCCTGTTTCTTACAACAGAAACAACTTTGGCAACTTCCTGCTAGCTTACCTGCACTTCAAGCCCCCTCTGAAAAAGGTCTGCTCTAAAAGAAAAGCATTTGCTCCCCATGAAGGGAAGCAAAAATAATGTTGACAGAGTTACCTTCCTTGAAAGTGTATTCATTCCCCTAGAAAAATCAGCTGAGGACTTCTTGTGGGGACAATTCAATGATTAAGTATTCAATATTTTTTCTTATTTTTTATATATTAAATTATGCAATATTTTTCTTATCATGCTCCCGCCTGCCAAAGGCTGGGGGCATATAGGGTTTTGTCATGATGTTAAGTCCGTATGTGTGTACGTCACATTCATAACTGCAGTCTAATAAATGTATATAAGTTTACATTCAAATTTACATTGATGTTTATGTCCGCATTTCTCTTGGTGGTCATAACTTGGGTATTTTTTAAGCTAGGAAGTTGAAATTTGGTATGCTACTAACCCAGACCTGAACTTTCAACTCTGTGCTAGAGTTGCCTCTAGGTCATGCCCTGGGCTGATGCTATGGCCCAAAGTGTGGGGCCATTTTGTGTACATTGGACACATGTTTGTAGTTTTTATAAAGTCTATGAAATAGCTACTCCTTAGGACTGCCTCAGTAAGGCAGAGATTATTCTAGTGAGTTTGCACAATTAATGCTTTTAAAGAGAACTGGATAACAACACAGGAGCAGTAATCTGAAGACTCAGATGTTGCCTGAGCACAAATATAGGCATGTGTAATAATTAGGTTAAATATGCTATATTAAATAAATGGCTATTTGTTCTGTTTCTGATGCAAAAAGTGTAATTTGCCTTTAAGCTACCAGTACATTTAGTCCTAACCCTGTAAAACACCATTCATATTTGTAGCAGATGATATTCTAAAATATTTTTCATTTTCCTGAGAAAAGGCTGGACATTTCATGTGAATCATCTGCCTTATAATAGGGTTGACATTTCATGTCCACTTAGCAGACAATTCACACACAATGTTAAGCCTTATTTTCTCTGAAAAATAAAAGAAAAATACTTTGGAATGTCACCTACTCTTGTTGTGACTGGTGCTTCAGGTTAAGATTGTAAAATTTCACTGAACTAAAGACTATTCAGCTAACAGTATGTTGAATAACAGCCTGACATACTAAAGTTTAACCCTTTCATCTCTGCAGACCAACATGGATACCTTTGCAAACAGTGTAGGTCTGGGCCCAGTTGTTCAAAGCATCGTTAGTTTAGCGAGCTTGTTAGTGGTCAAAATGTGAACTGTTCTAGTATGTACAATATCTAGTTCACAGGTATTTTTGCTGAAAAATGTGAGTACTACTCACATTTTTTTCAGCAAAAAAATTAGCATATATGCCATAATCAAAGTTTTTACGATGTGTTAACTTATGACATCGTAAATTTTGAACAACTGGGCTCTGGGATCTACACTGTTTGCCACCCTATAATTGATTTTTGACTAAACCTCTATTTGCAACAATGGATGTTCCCAAATTCAGAGATGGAATAGTCCATTTCAGATTGAAAGGACTAACAAATATAAAAGTATCACATGACCTTCATTTAATCTTTCAGGCATCAGTAATAAAAGCAGCAGATAACATTCTATTACATTTTTCCAAGAAAATAAGGCTTGACATTTCAGACAGATCAGCTGATGATTCACATGAATTTCATGCCTTTCTTCTCAGAAAAATAGCATGATTTTCATGAAATATCAAGATTTATTTTCTCTGAAAAAGAAAATAAATTAGAATGTCAAGTGCCACAATTTTGAAAGATGCTTGAGGGTTCAATACATTGTCTACAAGTGTTTAAAGTACTATCCTGCTGACATTACTGTCAAGAGGCCAGCATAGCTTCTTGTTGTCTTCTCTCTTTCTTTGCTCCTGCCTTCTCTGAAAAAAAAAAAAAATAAATAAAAGAAACATAACATATGACATGCTATTTGCAAGGGAATCCCCTTTTGTCATAACTGTATGCCAACAGTTAATGCACCACACACCATTGCTTCAGATGAGAGTGAGAATCCACATGATATTTTTCATATTTCTCAATGAAAACATATGTTGTGGGTACTCATTAGAAGCCTCTCAGTGAAGTGCTTCTAATGAGTACCCACGACATACATTTTCTTTGAGAAATAAGAAACTTTCCATACTTTTCGTTTGAAAAAAGTGCTTATCTGGAGGTATGAGATCCAAAAGCACATTTTTTATGATTTTATGACAGTACAGTCAAACTTCAATGGCTCGACAATACTAAAACATGCCTATTCAAATATATTGAAAATTTCACCACCAAAAACTGAAAACTTTCAGATAAAAATTCTGATATTTTCATATTTCTACTCAAAACATAGATTGTGGGTACTCATTAGAACTGCCTCACTGAGGCAGTTCTAATGAGTAACCACAATCTATGTTTTTGAGCACAAATAAGAAAAATAATGTATAACCCCTTAAACCCTAGTTTTACTATATAAAAGTGGGGTTTAAGGGGGTCAAAATTATATACATGCAAGTATGTTTTCATAATGAACATCTTTGGGACCATGGAAATTTGTTTTAGACATGGGTAGTTCGAACCACAGAAAGTTAACCCATTGTAGTCGGGAGACTCCTAAAAGGGTAATTGGTAAACAGTGTAGACCCAGATCAGACAGCAGAATGCGGGGTCTGATCAGGGTCTTCACTGTCTGCAAATAGTTCAACCAATTTTCTCTAGGAATACCTAATTTACATAGCCTTACATACCTACAATCGAAATTAGAATCTTCCAATATATAGTGTGAGGGAGTTCATTCAGTCTACAATGGGTTAAGCATAGCCCCGATCTGGAGGCAAATGGTAATAATTTAGGGCTGTCTTTTCAATCTTCTTGAAATAATGGAATGTTGTGTGTACCCATTGGAATAGCCTCAATGAAGAAATTCTAATGAGTACACACAACATACATTTTCCTAAATACCTAATTGCCTAAATACCGTAATAACCCTAAGTATTGGGACAGATAGGCCTTTGCAAACAGTGTAGACCCAGATCAGTTGCCACAGAACATGGCATCTGGTAAGGGTCTACACTGTTTGCCATACATACATCAATATTCAGACACATCAAGAAGCAGTAGAATGGACTATTTCAAATTCTAAGACAAGTATGTTAAGTAGATAAGGTGTTCCAATGCTTAGGGTTATTACGGTAATTGATTTATTGAGGATTTTCTAGAGACAAAAACAAGTTTGAATCAGCCACAGCAAACAAGCCCTCCGTGCTCAGTCACTGAAATTATACTGTATGTGACTTTTTAAGGGGAAGGGGCACTTCTATGAAAGTATCCCTTCCCCTTAAAAAGGCACACTGAAATGGGAATATTTGCCTTCTTTTTCACTGGGAAGTATTATTCTTAAAGGAAAGAATTAGCTCGTATTATTCTTAAAGGGAAGAATTAGCTCGCTCTAGGAGCAAATTCTTATCTTTAAGAGCAGTTCATGTTTTTCAAAGGTTTCAAATACTAAAGAAGCAACTTCTCTCTGCAGAAGTCGTTTGATGGTGGCAAGATCATTCATCTGAAGATGATGAGATACACTTGCAGGATAAGCAACTCTGTTAAATTAAAGCTATTTTGCCTTCCTTCTGTATAGATGTCTATTTTTTAAAAAAAAGACTTTGCTCCCTGCAGGAATAAATCTTTTCCTTTTAAAGTACCTTACCAGTAGACCCCGTTTGGAAGGGGATTGGGGCACTGGAAAGGAAACAGGAAGTTAGGAAAGTGTCTCCCTTGTAAAAAAAAAAAAAAAGCACCTTAACCTTTAAAACACCAAGAAAACCTGCATCTGAAAATGTCTTCTGTTTATATCGTCTGCTGAATATTCTTGCAAACTTTTCAAACCTATTTTTGCATACAGGCAAACAGTGTGGACCCTGATCAGACTGCTCCTAGAGGAGCAGTCTGATCTGGGTCCACACTGTTTGCAGAAATTACTTTTAAAATCACAAGCAGATGACAAAGCAGATAACAATTGTTGTGACTGGCAGTTTAAGGGTTAAAATCTAATCAATGGCTTTCAGTTGTTCCTTGGTGCCGACAAGGTGATATTGTGGGCTGTGCCAAGCAAAAACATGGCTTCAGGTGTATGCGGACAGCAAAGGCCCAGATAGGCCTGCATATCAGGACAGTCTGATCTGGGCCTTCACTGTCCTCTAAAATAATCACTGGATACTACAGAATGTATGAATGGAGAGCAAAGGCCAGGGCCTAGTAATTCAAATTGTTAGCTTAACGAGTGTGTAAGTGGTCAAAATGTTAACTGTTCGAGTAAGTACAATATCTAATTCACAAGTATTTTTGCTGAAAAAAATGTGAGTAGTTTTTGCAAATGCAAAAGCTACTCACATTTTTTCAGCAAAAATATTAGCATATATGCCATATTTAATGATTAAAGTTTTAATGATACGTTAACTAAAGACATTGTTAGTTTCGAAAACTGGGCCCAGAATGTTACTTTGTGCAGGATGATCTAAAGCTGTGGATTTTGTGCGTTTGAAGGCACTTTTTCTCTTGACATGGCCCATGTGATATAAGTTCTGTGTAAGAGAACATTGTACTGCTATGGTGAACCATCCAAAATGGGATTCTAATCCCCGACTACAAGATCAGCAGACAAATGCTGAAACTTACAGCACTAGCAGCCAATCCCATTTAACCCTGGTCCTGCTGGTCCCAGATGTGCCCTGCCTTTGCAAACAGTGGAGATCCAGATCAGTTGGCTTCTTTAGAAGCCAACTGATCTGGAGCTACACTGTGTCATTCAGTATGGAAATTTTTTTTTCAAAAACCTGGATCAAGTCATCTGATTGGCTGACTATTAAAATTGGGTGTGGCATATTAATTTATTCAGCATGGCAAGGGATAATATAAAACTTTACATGAACTATCTTTGATAATTTGAAAATGTCAGAATGATTTTGTACCAAGGGCAACAACTCTGAAAAAAATTGCATACCTGACCACGTTTGCAAGTTACACAATATCATCATAAGATATAAATTCTTACTAAATTTTGTGCGCTCTTCAACCAATTAATAAGACTTGGATAGATCTGACCAAAATACCACAATTCTACTAATCCCTCTGGAAGCACAGTGTCACATGACTCATTGTTTTCATACATCATCATCTATTTAAGAGTCCACCAAATTTTGTGATGTTCTTTCTATCTTTTCTATGATCACTTGTGGACATCAAAAGAATACAGCTTTGGTACAATTTTTTGAACGTATGTGTACACTCTAATTATAAAAGAATATGAAGATATTAGTGTACAGTCACTTCAATGGCTCGAACATGTTTGGTACCATGGAAAAATTTTGTTCTAGACATGGGTAGTTCTAGCCATCAAGGGTTGATTATAGCTCCAGGCCATGAGGCAAATGGTTTAGGGATATGTTTTGATCTTTTATAAAATAATGTTATTCTGAATGTATACAGTAGAAGTGTCTCAATGGGGTGATTCTAATGAGTACAGGAAAGCTTGAATGGCTTGAACATCTTTGGGACCATGGAAATTTGTTCGACATGGGTTATTTGAGCCACTGAGGGTTAATCATTACAGGCCAGGAAGCAAATGTGGATAATTTAGGGAAGTCTTTTCGATCTTCTACAAAATAATGGTATGTTGAGTGTACACATTAGAATTGCCTTGATGAGGCAATTCTAATGAGCACACACAACATACAATCTCATGATAAAATAAGAAAATTTCTTTAAATATTTTTTTTTGAGGCGCTATCGGAAGAACTTTGTAGGAAATCAAAAACCAGTTCGAATCAGTCATGGCAAATCAGACATCAATGTTATGGATACTCATTAGAAGTGCATTGGTAAGGCACTTCTAATGAGTACCCACAATATACATTTTCTTCGAGAAATAAGAAAAAACAAATATTATGTGGATACCCCTCTTATCTGGAGCCATGAGCCAAGCTTACCCTTGTCCTGCTGACTATATTAAGACCCACTTCTAATTCACAGCCAATCAGATTACTTGATCTGAATTGTTGCTATAAATTCACATACTTAATGTCAAACAGTGCAGATCCAGATCAGTTGGCTTCTTCAGAAGCCAACTGATCTGGATTTACACTGTTTGCAAAGACAGAGTATATCTGGGTTCAGCAGGTCAAAGGCTAAGATTATGCAAGAATATAGTTTAAGTTACCTTTGTCTTCCGGTTCTCCTTCAGGAACTTCTGGTAACTCAACCTCTGTGTCTGGTAGACTTTGCTGAAAAATATTGTAACACAATGAGCTATCTCATCAGGATCTAAGCTTTGCCAGCCTGTCTGTAATTTCTGTCAAATACCCTTTTGAAAACAATGGAATTTTTCATGTTTAAAGATGGAAGACAATGCAACACACTATACCAACAAAGACTTAACCTTTATCTCAAGATAACAAAAAATTATTTTTTTTGCCTTTTTGTCCCAGAAAATAAGGTTTGGCATTTCACATCCTTTTATCCCTAAGTTTCTGAAGTGGACTTCCATTTTTGAATCTAGTCAGAACCATTGTTCCAAATAGGGGTCTCAGTCAAAAATCAAAATAGAATTGCAAAGAGTGCTGATCATTATGAGCCATCTCATCTGGATCTATACTGTTTACACAGGTATCTGTTTTGGTCTCCTGGACTGAAAGAATTAAATGCTAAGTGTTAAAACTGTTTAAGTAAAATTCTGTTTTGATCCAGTTTGCCTGTTAAATGACCGATGACATTTCGACGTTACATCCATTGCACCATCCATTGCACCATCCATTATTGTAATACAGAAGCACCATTTGCATGATTGTTTACAGTAATTACATGATAAGATTATTCTTATTCAGACTTCAGAAAAGAAACCAAGTAAAGAATTGCAAAATTGATTTACTTTTTAACTTAAGAAACTGCAGAATTTAACATTGCAGAAATTAAATAAAAAATGTTTCTGGAGAAATCATATGTCTCCTCTCATCGCCCGTGCCAACTCCCTCCCCCTACATTGTGCTATCGTCTTAAAAATAATGTGTTTGTCAATATTTTACAAACTTAGTACTACTGGGACCTTGAAAAGTCCTCCCATCCCAATAACATATCTATACAAGGTCTAGATAAGAGAGTGTATCAGGTTAATAGCTTTCTTATTTTTTCACGAAAACATATGTTGCGGGTACTCATTAGAAGTGCCTCAGCAAGTGCTTCTAATGTGTACCCACAACATATGTTTTCACAGAGAAATAAGAAAAATATCAATACTTTTGGATTGAAAAAAAAGCGCCTTAACTAGAGCTATACAAGATTGGTAAAAATCCACCAGCTGATTCAAAAGACAGAGTGTTCCAAAGACTTCATTTTATAGTCTAAATCATGCAGTGACCTAGAAAACTGGGTTACATTCACCTAATTCTTATCAGCATTTAAGAGCATCCCAGTAATATTATGTACCCAGACTGCAAGTTTGACTAGAATTCAGCCATTGTTTCAGAAGACAGGGTGGTGAAAATAATTTTCTACTCAATATCTGTCAGTTTTTGCATCTTTATGATCTAAAAAATAAAGTCGTCGTCATCAAAATTTAATCAAGTTTTTCTACCGTCCTAATAATATATCTATGTAAGCTTGGTAAAAATCCAACAATTGGTTCAAAAGATAAGAGAGCTCCAAACAGGCTATACGGATGCAGACACAGACAGGATCTGCACCAAAAACACTATGATCCTCTCCCCTTTCATTGGGGATACATGCAAGTCAGTATTGTTAAATAGTCTAAATGTTATGAATGCTATCCAAGATACCGTAGAACTTACTTGTATGATCTGGTCTAGTTCTTCAAGTACATCATCCTCTTCTTGTTGTGTTAGGCCACCAGCCAATAAATCATCAATTTCCTGAAGAAGAATAAACAAGCTCTCCAATTAGAAACAAAATTATGATGTGTGACAAACATGGACTTGATTCAGCCTTTGCATCTATGACATTTAGCACTGAAGTTATAAAATTGTTTTCATGCTTAGTTCACGTATGCATTTTAATTGAAAAACAAAACACTTATATCAGTGACAATAATTTATTTTATCAAGAAAATGGTCTCAGCTGCATTTAAGCAATCATTATAAAACAACAATTGCAATACTGGAACCAACAAAATATTTATGTTTAGTATCTCCGAATCAGTATGTTTTGATTTATACAAGCTCCTTATCTGAAGCTATGTACTATTGCAAATCTTGATCAAAATCAACTATTGCTAAGGTGCCGGAGCTGCTTCTTGTCAATATTAATGTGTATACAAAGTTACCTTGGTCAATGAAAAGTGGCATTTGGCAAGTCTGTTTGGCTAGATCTTGTCAGTATTTATCAGTATGCCAAAAATTATCAAATTAAATCCAAGGGTTTAAGTGCTATGGACATTTTCGCTATGGACATTTTTGCCAACTGATCACGGAGGGCAGACAGACTCACAATATGATTATGGGGCACTGTTCAAAAGTCAATCTTTCAATCGCTCGACTTTTCTGTGGGTCGTGCAATTTACTGTGAACTAAGGGATAAGAAGAAAACCGTACTGCTCCCATCAAAATGTTGGCATAAATAAATATTTTAAAATTGTTTCTGCTAATACTTCACTTCAGCAGGTTAAGGATTAAAACACTTTACTTACCTGTTGATATTCTACAGCATCTCTTGTCTCATCCATAATTCTTTCAACATCTTCAAGTGAACATATCTGAAACATAAGTACATAATCAATGTTAGTACCACACAACCTCTTTACAACACTATTGCTGGGATCCAAAGCAAAAACCATGCTAGCTAAGCTAAATAACTGTGTTGTATTCAAACAAAAATGCATAGATTATATAGAAAACTAACCATAAATGGTTATTTTTCTATATAATCTATACATTTTTATTTGGATACAAAACACTTTTGAGGTCAACCTTAAAACTGTCTTCTATCCAAAACTGTCTTATAATGAACCATCTTATAGAGAGGTTTCAGTTACTATTAAGTCAGTGAAGATTTTCGAGAAGAATTGCACTTCAGGGCATGGTTGCTTTTCATGCCGTGTGGCACAAATTCTTCTGTACTGATCAAGGTCAAATGAGAGGACTTATTAAGAAGGTGTATTTGGTGATAATTCAGAGCTATATTTTTACCATTTCTTCATAAAAGAAATGTATGTTGTGTACTCATTAAAAGTGCCTTGCTTCAGCAACCATCTGATGAGTACCAACATGGCAACAACATATGTTTTTGTGAGGAACTGGAGAAAATTATCCTAGAATTATTCTTAAAAGCTCCTCCTTAACAAGCCCTCTGTTTCTATTACGAAAACATACCTATTCAAGTATACTGAAAATTTTACCACCAAAAAAATGAAAATTTTCAGATAAAAAATTCTGATATTTTTCATATTTCTGTTCAAAACATAGATTGTGGGTACTCGTTAGAACTGCCTCGGCGAGGTGGTTCTAACGAGTACCCACAATCTATGTTTTTGAGCAGCAATAAGAAAAATAATGTATACCCCTGTAAACCCCAGTTTTCCTATATAAAAGTGGGGTTTAAGGGGGTCAAAACTATATAGGCGTGTTTTCGTGATGACTACGAAAACACACCTATTCAAATCAATTGAAAATTTCACCACCAAAAACTGAAAGTTTTCAGACAAAAATTCTAATATTTTTCATATTTCTGCTCCAAACATAGATTGTGGGTACTTGTTAGAACTGCCTTGACAAGGCAGTTCTAATTAGTGTTCTAAAGTGGGGTTTAATGGGGTCAAAATTATACAGGTATGTTTTCATGATATATTACATATTTCATTCAACCTAATAACCTTATATATCCTTTTTAAGTGTACAATCAGGCAATATCTTAGTCTTCAGATTACCATCCCTTTCACCTTATTCTATTACCTATAAAAGCACTTGTTGTTCTCATTAAACTATCTCAATCTCATTGCGGCAATTTGAATGCATATCCAGAACATATGCTTTTATTCAGAAATCAGAAAAAAATACCACATACACAGATGCACGTATCAATTCACAGCTCCCTCATAAAGTCCTCTGCTGACCTTTCTTAAAGAGTGCCCTTTTTAGACAAATATTTTACAACAAGTTTTTCAAGCGCATCAAAACCTCTTTATTACCCTATCACAGGGATTCAAAACAAAAACCCTGTTAGATAATAATTATTCTATATCCAAACAAAAACATATAAATATAGAAAAATGACAATAAATGGTCATTTTTCTGTATAATCTATACACTTTTGTTAAGATTATATCAAAATGTATAGATCATATAGAACTAGAAATGTGTCCAAAGGACACAGATGCCCCCACCTGAAAAACTTTACGCATAAATGGTCATCTTTCTGTGTAATCTATACACTTTCGTTTAGATTATATCTAAATATATAGATTATATAGAACTAGAAATG
The DNA here is from genome assembly GCA_964016985.1 of Anodontia alba. Lineage (NCBI taxonomy): Eukaryota > Metazoa > Mollusca > Bivalvia > Lucinida > Lucinidae > Anodontia > Anodontia alba. Next base: position 55,303,588 of record OZ024822.1, read on the forward strand.
CATCCAAAGGACATGGATGCACCCCCTCCCACTGAAAAACTTAAACCAAAATTGGTAATGCCAGAGGCAGATGGACGGACAAGCAGGGGTAACACTATATGCTCTTTCCACATTTCTTCGAATGGCAAGGGCATAAAAATTACCATAAATGATCATTATTTTTGCGTATATTCATACTTTTGTTAGGGTACAACAGTTTTGGGATCCATTTTTAAACGGTCTTATATCCGAAACGTCCTATAATGTACCATCTTATAAAGATATTTCCGTGTACATGTAATTTTGAAAAGCCTAACCACAGCATTTGTCATGTTGAATTCAGTAAGTGTGCAGTTGTATCAAATGCATTAATACAGTCTAAAATGCACCCAAACAGAACACAAAATAATAAAACATATGAGCATCACCATACAGAAAATGACCTTGTGGTCTATGTAAATAGCACAGACTCAGACCAGCCTAAGCGTCTGGGCAGTCTGATCATAGTCTATACTCTTGTTCTTAACATAAATTAATACATGAACTTTAAACATTTTATTAGCAAAGCCTGTAGATTCTAATCACACTGCACAGCTGTGTCAGCTGGTCTGGGTATATGCTGGGGGATACATGTATGTAATAAGGCTGAAATCTACCGGTATTTTGAGTGGGTTATTTTGCATACCTGGTGAAGCTTCTTGAGGGACTCATTTCCTTTTTTCAGACCCATCACAACCTCATTTTCTATTTGTGCAAACTCTAAATCATGTACCTGAAAAAAAAAGGACATGACAGGTTAATAAACACATGCAGTAATAACACCTGTGTAGATGAACCCAACTTATCACATCAACGGTCCATCAGATAATGCTACATGTATTATTATACAAGTATTGCTTTAGAGGCATATTACATGTATACGTAGCTGGGCTGGCTGTTCCAAGCTAAGGGTATTTTTACAAGGATGGAAGCCTGGGATAGCAATCTAACCACATCATGGATCTGGGCACTAAATAAGCTAACTATTTAGGATTTTTTTTTTTTTTTTTTTGATATTTTGTAAAAATGTATTATTCATATTATTCATATAAAAGACCAACACTTTTTCCTTCAACAAAAAGAAACTCTATTTTTTTAACATCCTGCTGGCCTGCTGAAAATTGCAATCTGTATTCTACTTAGTCATCCTATTAGCTACTGTGCTTTCGACATCTTTCAGAAAGTCGATTTTTGCTTGACGCTTTACACAGAAGAAGTAAATTTGCAAAATTTTGTCGTGATTTAATGCAAAACCATTTGTCGTAACTACTTATGTACAAAAAGTTTTATTCCAGTCATTGGTTTTTAAAAAATCAAATATTTTCACATTTTCCCATAGTAAAAATGAAGCAAAATCATGCAGAAATCTGTAGGATAGGTAAATTGGAGCAAGATTTTTAACAATTTCTGCTTGTTCAATTTTGCTGAAATTTTCACTATGTTGTTGTAAAACATCAATTATTCAAATTCAGCAAAGAAAAATAAAAAATATTTTCTAAGACAAAAATTCCAAAAAATCACTTTACTATAGAAATTGCGTAGATCAGACCAACTTTTGGCCGTAAGTTTAATTTTAGTGCAAATATTCATGAACAAAACGCAGAAACAGGAAAGACAAAAGGTTTCTGATAAGATATGGTCAATCAGAACAAAATATTTTCATTTAAAATAAAACGCCAAGCAAAAAATGTCTTTCCAAGAGATGTCAAAAGGGCAGTAGGTGTCTGTCCAACATATTTATCCAAAGAAGATGCATACTCTTGATGGGATGTGTAATAATTCATTTGAACATGAACCATGGCTACAGATAAGATGGGGTATCCACATAATATTTTGTTTATTTTTCGACAAAAACATATGTTGTGGGTACTCATTAGAAGTGCCTCGCCGAGGCACTTCTAATGAGTACCCACAACATATGTTTTTGTTGAGAAATAAGAAAGATATCAGCATTTTTCGAATGAAAAAAGCGCCTTATCTGTTGCTATGATGAACCACACAATGTCTTTTGAGGAATAGACAAATAATGTATTCTGATTTTGAAATTCAGTGAGCTTAAGGTTCAACTTCAAAGGATGTTTTGAAAATGACTTCTATTATTTTATACTGATACTGTACTGCAGACCACTTTGCATCATTCAGGAGAAAAGTCTTATCGTTAATGTAATTACCACTTTGTGCTAGTAGTTTTATCAACAAGAAGAATTCCATGGAAAGCAGTATTGTGTCTGTCTGTCAGTCTTAGTCATATATTGGAGCTAAACATCAGGGTAAATATAAAAAATGTAAAGTTATTTGTCCTGAAATACACATCAAAATCATAACAACATAGCTCCAGACGAGATACTTTTATACTGAAAAGTATAACATTTTTCTTGTTCTCTTAGAAAAAATATGTTATGGGTACTCATTAGAAGTGCCTCATTGAGGCACTTCTAATGAGTACCCACAACATATTTCATGGAGAAATAAGAAAGTTATTATCAATATCTGTATATGTAAAACTGCCTTTATTTGGACCTACGATTTGATTAGTGTACTATTCATATATTTATGAGAATACATAGCTCCATAGATAAAAGGTGTATTCAGACTATTATTTTTCTTATTTCTCCACAAAAACATATTATTCTGGGTACTCATTATAAATTTCTCTCTGAAACACTTCAAATGGGTACACAAATTTTGTGGTGAAGTAAGAAACACATTGACTGAGGTCAGCACCTTATCTTGGCTTCAGAGAATAGATATTCGCAGCCATTGCTGCAGCCCAAAAGATATAGAGGATCTAAGATTTGTCGGCATTTCATATGAAATTCATGAAACGAACCTATGGCTTGTTTCATGAATTTCATATGAAATGACCTCGAATGTAAGATTCTGTTTATCGTACGCCTTTTAAACTGTATTTAATGGCCACAGAATCTGAACTGTTTTTCAACAGAAAACAACGTTATGGACGGTGTAATGACGTTACACACCAGTAACCAAGTGTTATGTAATGTGTGGTCATATAATTTTTATGACTTGACGTTATCAACTGAACAACAGAGACATTATATGATAACAACTGTTTTGTCTTTATTACCATCTTTTCTATGTTATCCAGCTGTCCGTCCATTTTCTCAAGCTGGCTCTCCTGGAACTTCTTTTTCCGTAGAAGCAATTTTGCCTTGCTGTCAAAAAGTAATAAAAATCATATAATAAAAGGAATAAAAAAAAAAAAAAAAATGCATGTTCTGTATTTATCCTTAATGTTTGCACACCTTAACTCCTTACCCTATTTCTCCTAAAATTTGAACATATTGCTTGTGTTGAGGTTTTATGGCCCAGTTTACCCAATGGGAGCTGGCCTCAGTGGCTCAGTTGGATGCCCGTCCAACTGGAGACCAGGAGGTCACGGGTTCAAACCCCCCCCCCCCCCCAACATTCTTTCGTGGAGATTGATCATGAAATATTTTCTACGGTCATTCTCTCCCTTCAAGAAGGGCAGTTGTCAGTTTCTGGCGAAAGAATGTGCACAATACTGGTTAACCGCTTAGAGGACTAAGCCTGCCCAGTAAACGTGTGGTTAGGTAAACTGACCGCGCTTGACATGACCCCATTGGGTTGACTGGGCCGTAAAACCTCAACACAAACAAACAACCCAATGGGATCAGGTCGAATGCAGTTAGTTAACCTAACCACACTTTTACTGGGCAAGCTTAGTCCTCTAAGCGGTTAACCAGTATTGTACTCTGTTTGACCAGATGAAGATGTATTTTAAAAAGTGCTTCTTGAAAAGTAAACAGTGTAGACCCTGAATGGAAGCTGCATTCTGTGGCATGTGATCTAGGTATACATTGTTTACTTAAACCTGTCTTTTCAAATACTTTGAGTAAATACAGTAATCTTAACCTTTACCACTCTCTGGGCTAATTCAACAGACGATAAATTGATGATATTTTTCTTTTCCCAGAAAACAGGTTTTCAAATGTAAAACCTGTTTTCTGGGAAAAAAAGAAAAATAGTTCAATATGTTGTCAACTGAAAATTTTACCCAGAGAGCTAAGCATTAAAGATAATACATACATGTAGCAAAGGCCAATGGATAATCAGGGTCCAGTTGTTCAAAGCATCATTAGCTTAACGAGCTTGTTAATGGTCAAAATGTTAACTGTTCTACTTAATACAATATCTTATTCACAGATATTTTTGCTGAAAAAATGTGAGTAGCTTTTGCAAATGCAAAAGCTACTCACATTTTTTTCAGCAAAAATATTAGCATATATATCATATTTAATTATTTAAGTTTTAATGATATGTTAACTAATGACATCGTTAGTTTTGAACAACTGGGCCCAGGTCCAGATAAAGGGAGTTTCTAAAAGATAATATTTTGCTATTTTTGTACTACATCCAAAGCATATCTGTGGTTACTCACTGTAACCACATCTGCAAACATATCTTGTAGCTCCACAGTGGAATCACTTCTATGAGGACATTCACAATGAGCACAACTAAGTCTGTGAGGCATTTACAATGAGCACCCCTAAGATATGTTTTGGTGCAAAAAAAAAAAAAAATAGTTTTAACAGCAAATGATCAAAATATCTGAAACCACGAGTCATTGATACCTCACTGACAGAAACTCAGTTTGATTGTTTCAGGGTTTTTTTTAACGACATGTCAATCCTTTTGGATCATTTTGTCATCCCCCAAAGAAAGGGAGAAAAGTAACAGACAGGGTTAGTAGATGAGGTTCAGACTATATCTGAACAACTCTGATCATTTATATTATTTTATGTTTGAACTATGCCATGAGAAAAGGGTCACTGGAGTATGACATTTCATGCAAATGGAGACAATCCTCATTAAATGTCAAACTCTATTTTCTGAAGAAAAAAAAAATAAGAAAAATATCATCAGTTGTCTGCTGAATTTGCCCAGAGAATACATTTTATGTGCTGAATGTTACCAGGTTTAGGTATATACATGTAACACACTTGTACTGCCTTGTGGTACAAGCTGGCTTTCATAGGGACATGGTAGAGCATGTGACTTTGAGTCCAGTGGTCCGAGTTTGATCCTCAGGTGTGGAAATGGTGATTAGAATTTTTTTCATCCATAACATTAGGCACCAAATGTGGGATTAAATATTTAGACACCTTAGTAATTACCTACCCCAACATCCTAAAGTTCAAATGAGTTTTACGTGATGTGTCTAAAAACAGCTGGCGGAATGGCAAACAGTGCAGCATAAAGGAGCAGTCTGGGCCCAGTTGTTCAAAACTAATGCTGTTGTTAATTAACGTACCATTAAAATTTTGATCATTAATATGGCATACATGCTAATATTTTTGCTGAAAAAAATGTGAGTAGCTTTTGCATTTGCAAAAGCTACTCACATTTTTTCAGCAAAAATACCAGTGAATTAGATATTGTACTTACTAGAACAGTTAACATTTTGACCACTAACAAGCTTGTTAAGCTAACAATGCTTTGAATAATTGGGTCCCAATCTTGTATTTCACTGTTTATTCAGGCAGGTTTGTCTGAATATTTAAGGACAATTAAAGTATGCATGATAAATGCACTTACTCTTTCTTGCCATCTTTAAGTAGCTGTTTGGCTACTTGTCTGTCCTTGCCTAACTGGACATTGATTTTCTTCTGGTACTGTTTCAGTTTGTCCCTCTGGTTTTTCAGCTCCTACAACACAAATCATTATGTCATGAGAAAATGATTTTTCCAGTGAACAGAACAGCAAATGCCAAGATCAGTCTGTAATGTGCATCAGATCACCTACTCACAGATCTCTGTTGTCTGTCAACTTTGCAGTCTGCCAATACATTATTTATCCTAAGTATTAATCACACATGCCTGAGCAAATGGTATAGATGGATCAGATACTACAGAATGCTGCATCTGATCAGGTTCTACACTGTTTGCCACTAATCCAGCAGTTTTTATGACACATATACAGGTAATAAAATGGACTTGTCAAAAGTTTAGATCAAATCTGGGAAGGAGTTAAATGTCTCAATATTTAAGATAAATATAGTAGTCTATGTATCCAATAATTCTATAGACAGACAGCCAATGTCTTGACCAGACTGCGAAGATGTGCAGGCTGACAGAGCATTGTGCTATATGTTTCTGCATATGCTTTGGACACCCTTTACTCATGAAGCAGGTCCAATTTATTACTCGTAACTCTTGGCAAGCTGAATAATTAAGATGCCATGCCCACTTCTAATTTTCAGCCAATCAGATAACTTGATTCAGACTGTTGATACAAACTCACACGCTTATGATAAACAGTGTAGATTCAGATTAGTTGGCTTCTTAAGAAGCAAAGGCAGAGCATATTCAGGTCCAGCAGCACCAGGGTTAATAGTCTGATGGATAGATGAATGCATGGATTATTGGATGCAACACTATAAATGTTGACTTGGTGCACTTTTAACCCTTCTCTTGCTGAACATGGCATGCCCTGTCTTAGCAAACAGTGTAGATCCAGATCAGTTGGCTTCTGAAGAAGCCCTGATCTGACTCTGCACTGTTTATCATTGAATATGTGAATTTCTATCAAAACCCGGATCAAGTAATCTGATTGGCTGGAAAGTAGAAGTAGGCGTGGCATCTTAATTTATTCAGCAAGGCAAGGGTTAATATTTGGATTAAAGTGAATGCCTTGAATACAATCTAATATTCTAGAAGAGTCAAGTATGCTAAGTACCATATTTACCCTAAGTACATCTTATCAACTTACCATATTTATAAAATTTGACAGTCCATTCTATATACCGCCTGTTGATGTATTTAAAATGTAACTGTATGTATGACAAACAGTGTAAACCCTGATCAGACGACCCAGTTTGCAGCATTAGATGTGGGTCCACACTGCAAAGACCTATCAGTCCCAATACCTAGGATTATTATGGTATTTACTTTGATATGTCTGAAACTTGAGAAGTTACCGAAACCATTATCTGAAGGTTAAAACATATATGACACACGTATATCTGTTCTAATATTATCACAAAAAAAAACAAATTAACATACAACTGACATACTCAGGTCTATATATATATGCAAGATATGTATACTATAATTTATTCAAGAAAAATGATTTAAAGCTGAAATATAGGTTACCATAATAATCCTAAGTATTGGGACAGATAGGCCTGAGCAGTGAAGACCAAGATTAGATGCCACAATGCAGTGTCTGATCAGGTTTTACACTCTTTGCCAGTCATCTGGACACATCAATAGGTAGTAAAGTGGGCAATGAAATTTAACGACAAACCTGGTCAGAAGTTGAAGTATCCCAATATTTAGAGTTAATACAATAGTATACAAATATATTTTAGGCAAAGAAAATGCCATAAACATGATAAAGCTGGACCTATGGTCCAGCAATACAGCCAGACACAATTACAATTATTGCACTTACTTTTGTGTGACACTTCTTACTATTCAGTTACGACTGTGCCCATCAGCCTTGTACCATGTTTAAGTGCACAATAGCTTAACGTCATTGAGCTCAAGGTTGGGTGGTCAAAACCAAGGGTGGTTTTAACCAGCAGTTTTAACTGGTTAAAATCGCCCTGGTCAATACTCCCAGTGGTCAATACTGGAAGATTGAAATACTGAGTGGTCGATTGAATATTTTTAGTGGTCAGCTGCAAATAATGGTGGTCAGTTGGTTGACTGATTGTGGGTATGGCCTTTTGGTTGATAATTTGATAAGTCTCTTTCCACACTGGATGGTCAGCAACATTGAATGGCAGATTACAGACATAGAACAGTCTAGCAATTTTGTTCATCTAACTGCTTCCACATACTAGTCTGTTGAAACGGCAAAGCTACTGAAACAAGTCTGTTGATGTTTCGATTTCTTTGCTGGAGGCTGTTTCAGGTTCTGATGTTATTTCTTAAAGTGGCCTCTTAGCAATACTTTCTGGTTTTGTTTTTTTTTAGCCTTAGGCATTTTTATCTATGATTCTTCAGTCTTAAGACCTTAGCACTAACTTCAATATTACAGTCTTTGCACCTTGCACTGTTTTTTTTTTTTTGTTATCTTTCAAAATAGTGAAGAAGTTCCAAATTAGGTCTTTAGGTTTCATTTTTGACACCTTCAGTAATTGCTTGATAAGATACTATCTAGATTGTAGATAAATCAAAATTTTACACATAAGGAATAAAGCCTGGTGTCAGTGTATAATACCCCTAAATCAAAATTTTACACATAAGGAATAAAGCCTGGTGTCAGTGTATAATACCCCTATCAGGGACATGTGATTGGTCACTTTGGCAATTAGATCTATGTCACACCCACTGCAGTGGCATGGGGCAGCTTTTACACCTTTTAATCTGTTTTGACAGCAATTTACAGGTGTTGCAGATACTTAATAGACATTAGTGAATCTTCAAACAGGCGAGGTAGTACATGCATGAACTATGCGTGCACACCGTTTCAAGCCAAGGTCAGGGTAAAACTAATCCAGATTTTTCTGGCTCTGCCTCTATGTGCCTCTGGCAGCGTTAAAAATCTGTAAACTGTAACTGTAACTTCAAACATTGTTTGGTTAATTAATTACAGCCTTTTACAGATGTACTACTTCGCAAGTTCACAGGCCTAAAGATTAACGACAGGTGTATTTCACATGTTTGTCAATATGTGACAATTTTCTGCAATAACATCAAAATTATATGTTAGCTGCTTTTTGATGTAACCTTTAAAATTTTATGATCAAAGATTATGTTAAATAATTCATATTTTCAAAGGGGAGGGGTGTGTGTGTGTGTGTGTGTGTGGGGGGGGGGGGGGGGGGGGGGGGAGTGGGGGGGAGAGAGAGACATGTGTGGTACAATCTAGTACAACAATTTTTTTTTCTGTCAAACAAAATAGGACCTTTCATAAATCCAATTTGAGCTGGCTGAGCTTGTATATATACATTCATTCGTTTATACCTGTGGCCACACCCTGAAGAGCAGCCTAGGGATTAAGTAACTGAGTTATTGAAACCCCATGTATAGTCCATTATAGATCGTCTGTCATTACTGACAATGACCAATCTTAATCACCTGCGAGAAATGCTACTGTTTGTGTGTTCTAAGACGGCTGATTAGACCAATTCTAGCTCTATACTGTCTGTTGCAGATGGAACAACAGAGGTCAGAGCAAGACAGCTCTGTTGGTGGTGCCTTAGCTCTGGCTTTGCGTTGTGCACGTTTCTGCTCGGCTTCGCCGATTCTTTTTGCCTCTTATTCACTAGCACCTCTTCTGATGAGGCCTCGCCACTTTGATCAGTCCTGTGCAATTTGTTCCCATGACTCTGTTGTTATGTTTAAGTCCTTTAGGAAGGCTTTGAGGGCATCTTTGTATCTCTTCTTCTGACCACCATGGGAGTGTTTGCCCATTTCTAGTTCTCCATGGAGGATTTTTTTTGGCACACGTTCCTCAGGCATCCTGGTAACATGGCCTGTCCATCTTAACTGTACCAGTTTCAGAAGAATATGAACACTCTGCAACCCTGCCCTTTTCAGGACTTGTACGTCTGGAATCCTGTCTTGCCACTTAATCTTTAAAAGTTTTCTAAGACAGCTTGTATGGAAGTGGTTCAGTCTTTTGGCATGCCATTGGTAAAGTGTCCACGTTTCACATGCATACAATAGTGTTGGCAGCACCACAGCTCTGTACATAGACTTTTAGCTTTGTGTCAAGCCTGATTCCACTTCGATCCCAAACACTACCATGTAGTCGGCCAAATGCTGCACCAGCTTTGGCAGTTCTGGCATTGACTTTATCATCAATGTGCATGACTCTTGACAATGTGCTTCCAAGGTAGATGAACTTGACTACCACTTGCAATCTTTGACCTTTCACTGTATTAAATGGTGGGCTCCTTATAAGGCTTGCCAGGTGCTGGTTGATAAACCACCTCGGTCTTTTTGATGGTGATTGTGAGGTCATAGCTGTCACAGGAGTCAGATACTTGTATATTCCGTAGATGTCTGTCAATGACTTTCTTGAATCCGTTTACTGTGCCACATGCTCAGGAAGTCGATTCTATGCGTTATAGCGAGCACAGCTCGAGAAGCGTGTCGCGAACAAAGTGAGCTCTACAGTAGAGAATATGATCAAGGAAAAGTAACATATAACGATACATACTTTCAGCAGAAATTGCTCTGACCAATTTTCTTCCCGTGATTCTTCCCGGAAGTTGTCACTGGAAGTTGACAGGACTGGAGCGGACTTGATACTAATAATTAAGCGTCACAAATTGACAAGATACGAGTGATATGAACATATATTTGCTGATTATTTTTTATTATTTATTACTGATTTACATATATTTTTTATATACTGATAGTCATTCTTTAATGAAGCTGTGAAGGACTTTTGAAGGGACTACAGATAGGTCTGTGCTGTGCTCACATTTAGGCTAAGCCTATTTTCATATTGTAAGATCTGTGACCAATCTGATATACATCAGTCAACTTTTTTTAAAGGAAATCAAGCTATACAGTAGGAGTTTCAACCTACCAAAACTGCTCGATCTTGCTCAGTTACCCTCGACTCCGGCTTCTTCTTTGAACCTTTACTAAACAGTCCACCCATTTAGACAGATGTCTAATGACAGTGCATAAAACTGACAAAAACAACGTGTTGCAAATCTGTATTTGAGGGTGACAAGAGTATAAAATTTCTGGCTAGAGTAATAATGTATTTTAATGTATACAAATCCTCAAATTTGTATCCAGGTAATGTTTATTTGGTACGCAGGATGAAAACTTACTGCAACACCGGTTATGGGTTTTCCCGAGCCGGTACCTTACTTCCGGTAGAAGGATCTGTTAGTATTTTTCTTATCAAAAGGAATAATTCAATTTCTATTCGCCAATGCTTTTAATTATTCACAGGAGAATGTCTTAATTTATTATTATGAGGTAGTCCATGTCTTCAGTTTTTTTTCTTTCTCTCTGCTTTTCGACGGTTTATTATTTTTGTATTAACTGAATGTTCCTGAAATAGAGCCAAACGTCTTCCAAGCTTACCAGCATCGTACAAATAATTTTCAGATGATAAATTATCCTGTTTAACACTGATGAATGTAATCTCGTTTCATATGTGTAAGTGCAATGCACAAACTGCACAATAGGCCTATTCCTATCTATTTGGTTCACTTGCTTTATACAGAATATCGGGCGGAATATATCAAAAGAATTCTAAAGGCTTGCCCTCCAGCCTTTGGGTAGCTTCCTTTTCTTCATCACATCTTTAGCCAGCTACCCCTACCATAATAATATGAAGGCACACTCATGTGTCCGGGGTTAATAGATAGATTGCATCCATTAGTAGTAAAGTAAACATAAGAGGTAAAAAGTGCTTGCACCCACAACCCCCGTAACTGTTGCTCTTCCTACTGAGCTACCCGGGTGTCCTATTTAATTCATGTACTCAAGCCACTAGTAACATTCCTACCCCTTCCTCAGAGGACAGTTCAATGTTGGAGGAATGCCAGAATAGTTCCCAGTTGTATAGGGAATCATAAATACCCTGTGTGAGACACTGCAACTGGGAGGGACATTGTGACAGAGAAGCCTATATCTATAATATATAAGTAAACAGTGTAGATCTATATAAGATGCAGCACTGAGAAGATGGGGTCTGATATGGGTCTAAACTGTTTCCCATTCATCCAGCATTTTTCAGACACATCAACAGGGATCGAGTTAATTGGACTTATTGAAATTCTAGGACAATTATGTCAATAGGTTAAGGTGTTTCAATATTTAGAGGTAATAATGTAAACTTTACATTGTAAAGTACTGTATAAATGCTAAGTATTGAGACAAATGGGCCTGGGCAAACAGTATAGACCCAGACAAATGCTGCAAAATGTGGCATCTGACCAGGCTCAACACTGTTTGCCATTCATTCAGCAGTTTTATACACATCATCTGGTATTAAAAGACTTATTCAAATTTTAGTGAAGATATGGTAAAAGGTTAAGGTGACCCAATATTTATGATAAATGTAATAGTTCTTACAGATTTTCCTGAGAATGGCATGATAATAAGCAGGAACTTACACATCTGACAGGAAGTTTAGGTGGTCAGCAGCAGAGCATGAAGAAGAGAATGAATTGACTTATTTAGATGACTTACAGTGGTCCATGTATTTAGAAATGGACATGAGCTTGAAGTGTTTGATGGTACTCAGTCTACTGTGGCCAGTGTTAGCACAGTCACCAAAACTAAGAAGATCTTTGGAAAAGTCTGGATTTCACCGGTATCATAGCTCTAGATACCGTAATAACCATAAATATTGGGACACCCTAACTCCTTACCATTCTTGACCAAAAACATTACCATATTTACCGTAAGTAGTCGGACATTTCAGCTCCTTACCAGACTTGTTTTAAAATTTGAACAAGTACAATTTACTACACGATATTGTGTCTAAAAATTGCTGGATGAGTGGCAAACAATGCAGGCCCTGATGAGACACTGCATTCTATGGCATACTGTTTGTTCAGACCTGTCTGTCCTAAAACATACAGTAAATATGGTAAACAACTCCATTGGACTGTGTATTGATGTGTATAAAAGTTGCTGGATCAGTGGCAAACAGTGTAGACCCTGATCAGATGCCACATTCTGTGGCATCTGATCTGGGTCTACATTGTTTGCTCAGGCCTATCTGTCCCAATATTATTTCGGGTTATTACGGTTAGGTATTTTTGCAACTCAAAACATTATGCTGTTATCTTGGGGTTTCTAAAACCTATGCACCACACACACACACACCTTCAAAAGTATTTTTTTTTTTCTTTTCACTAGCAGATAGCAAATGAACCTTTGTGACTGAGTTTACATTGTCCCCAAAGAAAAACAGAAGAAGAAGAAAAAGGAAAAATACTATTTGTTTATTAGGAGACATGAGATAGATATTTTTTTCTTTTTATCCAAGAAAATATACTATAACCTTAACCACTCATTCTCCAGGCTAATTCAGCAGACGACAATTGGTGATATTTTTTCTTATTTTTCAAAGAAAACAGGACTTGACTTTTCATGCAAACTGTCTCCATTGGAGATAATTTGCATGAAATGTCAAATCCTGTTTTCTGGGAAGAATAAGAAAAATATTTCAATTTGTCATCTGCTGGTAATTTTACCCAGATAGTTATATATTAATCACAGACTCCTTGTTGTTGGTTTCAAGATATTTATTATCTTTATCTAGTCATGTCTACATTATCTTTGCACTTCTGAGCATTCAGCTTGATGACACAATAACCTGGGCCCAGTTATTCAAAGCTAACAACGTCGTTAGTTAACAATTCGTTAAAATTTACATCAGCAAAAAAATATCAGACTATTGTATATTGAATCCGCTAAAACAGTTAATAAAATGACCCTTAACGAGCTCGTTAAGCTAACGATGCTTTGAACAACTGGGCCCTGGTCATTTCAGATTTGTTATGACTTATGACATACAGCATCAGCTTAAACCCAGATCAGTTTGTGCATGCATGCAGTCTTATCAGGTTCTGTGTGTTTCATTAATATTGTGCTTATGCTTTGTGGGATCAATAAGTGATTTAAGTTACAAGCGTAGGCTCTGATCAGCCTGCATAAATGTACATTAGTCTGTGCACATCATGCGAAAACCTGTGTGGACTGGTCTGCTGAATTTGCCCATAGTATTCTAAGTATTAACAATGTGTAGACACAGTTGAGTACAATGTACAATGTAGTTAGTATGAAACATCTTTATGCCAGAAAATGACCCTTATGCCAGGGCTGTAGAAATAATATGCCCGGTGTATCCAGCTTGTCCGATTTCCCTGAGGATTAGCAAGAAATTTCCATTTACTTGTCCTGGGACAAAAACGTCATAGCTCTAACTAAGAAGAGTGTCGAGATTATGAGATATATATTTCACTTATTTCTCGAAGAAAACATATGTTGTCTTTGAGAAATAAGATGAGAAAAATGTCTATTTTCGAGCAAGGAAATTTTGGTTGGACAAGTGCATTTTGACTATTTAATAGTCCGTGGACAAGTAATATAATTTGATAATTGCACAACCCTGCTTATGCCATATGTGAAGGCTCGGCTTATTCTGTGCAACAAAGCAGTCTTACCAGGACCTTCTTTGTACAGTATCCATTTATACTTTCATCCCTGAGTTTCTGAAGTAGACGCTTGCATCTTTGAATCTGGTCAGAACCATTTTTCCAAATAGGGATCTAAGTCAAACATTAACATAGAATTGCAAATGGTATGGATCCTGATGAGACAGCTCATTATGAGCCATCTCATCTGGATCTACATTGTTTGCACAGGTATCTGTACCAGTCTATAGAGTTGAAAGGGTTAACACTTAGTATGCTGACAACATTTTGAAATATTTTATTTCTCTCAGAAAATACAATTTGCCATTCATGAAAATTAAACTGTCTCCTCAGGAGACAATATGCATGAAATGTCGTAGCCTATTTTCTGTGAAAGGAAACATATCATCAATTTGTCAACTGCTGAATTTGCCCAGGAAGTGTTAAATGTTAATTCAACAACCACACAAGAAAGGTCCTGATCAGACTGTGCAAATTTATGCATAAGCTGGTCTGGAATTGTATTATGCACATCATTTATTTTATTCCATAGGGATTTATCAGCTGATATCTATCTTCATAAACATCTGCTTGATGTCAGAGAGACAGAAGATATAGTCTGTTACTTGTTGTTTACAGAGAGCATACCATCAGGGGCCTATGTTGATCCCTACCAGATAGCCTCACTCAGACCATTTGGAGGACCTGATGTATGTGTTCACAGGGTTTTTTAATGCTAAGCACTCTGGGTAAAATTTTCAGCAGACACATAATGAAATATTTTTCTTATTTTCCCCCAGAAAACAGGATTTGACATTTCATGAAATGTCAAATCCAGTTTTCTAGAGAAAAATAAGAAAATTATCATCAATTTGTCATCTTGGCTTTGGGGAATTGATACTCCTGAAGATTTTGCTAGCATTTCTCAAAGGGAGACAACTTTTGCAGGCAGGAATTTGTTTCCCTAGTATAAAATCCTTGAAAAACGGAGCTACTCTTAACCCATTGTAACCTGGAGACCCCTAAAAGGGTAATTGGCAAACAGTGCAGACCCAGATCAGATGCCGCAGAATACAGCATCTGATCAGGGTCTTCTCTGTTTGCAAATAGTTTAGCTATTTTTCTCTAGGAATATCTAAATCTCATAGCGGGACATGCCTAAAATTGAAATGGGACTCTTCCAATATACATGTATAGTGTGGGGGAGTTTATTCAGTCTCAAATGGGTTAAAGGAAAGAATCTGTTCCCATCTGGGAGCAGTACTTCCTTTATGGTATTTGTGAAACATGGCTGCTGATTATGTTAGAAAAAGGACACTGAATTTCAACTATAGATTAAATGCGCAAATTTATGCCCTTAAAATGGTCATATTAGCTACTGATAATGTGTTTTGGAAAAAAGACACCTAAAATCACCCAAGTATTGTACATGTGGAAAATTATTAAATAAATCATGATGATAAGCTCATGCAGTCAGAAAGTTGCACATTTTGGTCAATCTTTTCCAAGAAACTCCTTCTACAAAAAAACCCATAAAAACAACAACAACAAACCTCTCACCCCATCGCCCCCCCACTCCCCCCCCCCCCCCCCACACACACACACACACACACACAAAAAAAAAAAAAAAAAAAAAAAACATGCTCTATGTGTATATCAAAATCACAGTTAAATGATTTACCCCAAGTTACCCAAAGACACACAATGCAACCAAACTGTACCCCCAGTCATCCCAAGCTATTTATGACCAAAATAACTAATATTCAGCCATTTATGTTTATTTTTTAAAATGCAGTTCAAGGTCATATGTGCCAATTGTTTGTATGTGTACCAATTTTTATAAGAATCTGAATAATGACAATGATTTATTTGCATTAAACACATTCACAATGAATGGTAACGGCAAACCTGTAAACAATAAAAGAAACAAAACAAAGTACATTCAAACATGAAAAAGTGAATTCAAATGAACAATGAGCAATGTTGATAATGTATTTTGAAGCCATGGAAGCTATTTAAAGCAAGCTTTTACAAGTTTCAAAAAGAGATTTCATGTATTTAACTATCATTTTGATAACAGCGGCATTTTTACTATTTAAGAGGCAATACCAATTACTGGAAGCTCTTGTAGAGTTAGTATTAATAATGTTAATTCCTATTCCATTTAGCTTCCGGAAGAAGTCTTCACGAAGCTGTCTATATGCAGTACATTTCAGCAAGAAATGGTCTTCATTTTCCACTGAACCCATAGTACAAACAGGACATGTCCTATTTAGTCTAGAAATATTGTTATGTCTGCCTTTTTCTATGGCGAGATTGTGAGCACTTATATATAGAGAGAGAGAGAGCCTTGATACAGTCTTGTAAATAACTTGTAAAGAAAAATATCATACTTCAGTTGTGTAAAGATTTCTGGTTGATAATTATAACTGAAATGAGATGACCACAGATTGAATAATACTTTTTATCACCCAGTGCTCTAGATAAGGTTCTGGTAAAATGAGTATATTACCATCTGCCTTAAAGCTTAATGCTTAAATGCCCATTTGCAATGCTTAACACTTAACTCTTAAAGCACCAAGGATAAGTGTAGCATACAATATTCTAACTTTTTCAGAGAAAAAGCTTGGCATTTGATGTGAATTGTCTGCTAAGCAGCCAATTCACATCAAATGCCAAGCTTTATTTTATCTGAAAAAAGAAGAGTAAAAACACTTAGAAATGTACCATATTTGTCTTGGTGCTTAATGGTTAAACCCTTTCAGATATAATGCACTGCTGCTGCTCACAAAAGAATCAATGTGAGGGAAATTCCTTCATATTAAAAGATGTAAAGTTTACTGAAAAATTTTACCCCCACTCCCCCGCACACCCCCCTGCCCCCTCCTAAATTTGATTTCAATGCTGAAATCCAAAACTTCATTGTGTATTTTTACCGACTCAACTTCAATTTCAATGCTGATTTTCAAAAATTTGATGCTGGAATGCCCTTTACTCCCTCTTATCTAGAGCTCTGTCACCAGAAATAAGTATCACAATATTATCACAATATCAAGTTTCTGATATGATACTGTATAATGATACTTTAATCCTATTGTTTTTTCTATATTTTTCACAAAATATACGATATTGCGTTAATGCTTAGCATGTTGGGTAAAAATTTCAGCAGATGACAATTTGAAATATTTTTTCTTATTTTTCCCAGAAAATTGACTGACATTTCATGCAAGGAGACAATTTGCATGAAATGTCAGAGTCTATTTTCTGGGAAAAACTAAGAAAAATATCATAAATCTGTCGACTGATGAATTAGCCCAGGGTGTGGTAAAGGTTAAAAGCCTTTTTATATTTCAAAAGTGCATTATTCAGGTATCATGAAGTATCCATACTAACCTTCAGTATCACAATACAGTACACATATTGTGACAAAAAATATCATGATATATTGATGCATTGACATTATTGCCTCAGCTCTAATACTTGTGAATTCAGAACTCAAAGTTTATGACATTAGATCACATTACCCAGTACGTCTTAGTTGTAGAAAAGATGTTGTTTTTTTTTTTTCAGGCAAACAGTATTGCTATTTTTCTTGTTTCTCCACAATAACATATGTTGTGGGTACACATTAGGTGCCACAGCAAGGCAGCTCTAATGAGCTTACCCATTATAATGTTTTCATGGAGAAATAAAAAAAATATTATCTTTGCTGGAGCTGTCTGAGTCATAACAACTGGAAAATAATTCAGTAAATTTACCCCATATACATAATTATGTGATGTATGCAGACCAAGGTTAGCCTGTACATCACTGAAGTCTGACCTGGCTCTATGCATGACTGATCTGACTGCATGCATATCTATTTCAGGCACTGATTAGAGACAAAGTTGACATAGAGAAGCCAGAGTATCTGTCGCAGCCTCTTACAGTGGAGATTTTTACCAGACTTCACAACACAGGAGAATTTTGGTCCAGTAATTATACTTTACCAGTCCATCTCAGGTATCAAAATGTAAACTAAATAATAAATTCTCCATTAAATAAAAGAGCAAATATTGACCTTATGTAGGAGATATAACATTGAGAACAAAATTAAATATTCACTTTATATAATAGTGATAGTATAGCTTATGATTCATTTTTGCTTGGCCCGGCTGCTCTCTACAGCTTGACTGTTTCCAGACATATATATTACTGAACCATAGACAGGCTTTCAAATGTTGAACATGACAAAGCCCCAAATGTTTCAGCCTAAGTGGGATAGACCTGGCCGAACTGCATGAGGACTGAGGGCAAGAGTTGTGTATTGTGAAACCAGAGTAACCTTTTCATCTCTGCAAACCAACACAGATGTCTTTGCAAACAGTGCAGATCCAGATGAGACTGCTTGTTCTCATCAGAATCTACACTGTTTGTCATTCTGTTTTTGATTTTGGACTGATACCCCTATTTGCATCAGTGGCATGTCCATATGCAAGAATGGAAGAGTCCACTTCAGAAATGCAGGGATAAAAGTTAAAGCCCCCAGTGGTATTACTGTTGATCACTCCAAGGTGGAGCTTCTGGGGCAATTCCTCTTCAAAGAGGTTTATGTACACAACCTCTTTATAACACTATTGGTGGGATCCAAAGAAAAAAAAACAACAATTTCTTAGCTAATTTAGCTAAACAACCATGTTGTATCCAAACAAAAATGTATAGATTATACAGAAAAATGACCATAAGGGGTCATTTTTCTATATAATCTATACATTTTTATTGTATCCAAACAAAAACGTATAGATTATACAGAAAAATGACCATAAATGGTCATTTTTCTATATAATCTATAAATTTTTGTTTGGATACAAACACTTTTGGGATCCACCTTTAAACTGTCTTATATCCAAAACCATCTTATAATGAACCTCCTTATAATGAGGTTCTTGTGTATCTATACATGTATTTATATTTCTCGATCTTGCCTCATATCTCTTGGACTTACAACTGATAGATTAAAGCTCTGGGATGTTGACCATTATCAGACTGCACAGTTGCACAATGTGATCAGTTTTTGGCATTCATTGACCTTTTCTTTGGAATCTATCAATTCTTTAAGCGGACAGCAAGCCCTTGTCAGATTTTGTATTTAGGCTAATCTGAGCCTTCACTAGCCTCATATACCCTAGACACCTATCTCAGTGACTAACTTACTTTTTTTGATTTTTAGCCAGATTATGTTTCAGTATGAAAACTTGAACTAATAGTTTGGTAAATGCCCTAACATTTTGTACACCAAAGTTGCCAATAAAATGGCATATGCAAACATTGCAGACCTAGATCAGACTGCTTCTGAAGGAGCAGTCTGATCAGGGTCTACACTGTTTGCCTTTCCACTAAGTATTTTAAAAAATAACTGCATAAAAAGCAAAATTTAGGCAAAAAAGTAAGGAATAAAGTGTTCGAAATTTTAGAAAATTTACTGTATCTTATTCCCCTATTGACAAATATTTTCAGGTATCATGCCATATCAGACACTGAAGATTTTGGAGCTGTAACATTTAAAATTCCTGAAGTAGCATTACGATGTTCAAATTTTGAAACAGGACTTCAGTATCATAGTAAGTACAGTTTCTGTTGTCTGATATGTCAAAGTAAGGATATCTTGAAGTATTTCAGAGATTCCCTTGGAATTTGAGATAACAAGAGTCGACTGTTCAAGTTTATTGACGCATGACAATATCTATAGAAGACTGATTTATTGTTCATATTAACTGTTTTATACCTACAGATCAACACAGATATCTTTGCAAACAGTGCAGATCCAGATGAGACGGTTCAGAACAAGCCGTCCCATCAGGATCTACACTGTTTGTCATTCTGTTATTGACCTTTGACTGAAACACCATTTGCAACAATGAATGTTTCCACATTCAGAGTTCATGTCAGAAACTTGGGAGTGAAAGGGTAGGCGGCCTTGGTGGCTTAGTTGGATGCGCCATCCGACTGGAGACCAGGAGGTTGCGGGTTCAACCCCCGCTGAGGTTGGCAACATTCTTTCGTGGAGATTGATCATGAAATATTTTCTACGGTCTTTCTCTCCCTGATTCAAGAAGGGCACTTGTCAGTTTCTGGCAAAAGAATGTGCACGATACTGGTTAACCACTTAGAGGATTAAGGCTGCCCAGTAAACGTGGTTAGGTAAACTGACCGTGCTCGACATGACCCCATTGGGTTGACCGGGCCGTAAAACCTCAACACAAACACAAGTGAAAGGGTAAAGGTTACTGGATAAACTTAGTAGATTTTCTTTGCCTTTGTTTACTCCATTGTAGACTGAATAAACTCTCCCACAGTATATAATGGAAGATTCTAATTGTGATTTTAAGAACATGTATGTCAGGCTATGTGATTTAGATATTCCAAGTAAAAAATGGTTGAACTATTCTGTGGCATCTGATCTGGGTCTGCACTGTTTGCCAGTTACCCTTTTAGGGGTCTCCAGACTACAATGGATTAACAAAGGAGACAACTGTGACTTCCTGTTTGCAGCACAACGAGCCCATTCCAAAAAGTGGTTTACTCTAAAACAAAAGGATTTGCTACAACGGGGAGCAAATTTTTTCATTTTAGAGTTGACCCATTTTCAGAAGGGAGGCAAAACAGTTTTGACATAGTTGTTTCCCTTGAACTTGTTTAAAATTCCCTTTAAGCAGAATACAATAATGTTTGTTTAAGACCGCAATGTTTGAAGCAGGCAGGTGAAAAAAACAAAGACATAAAATAGCTATTTGATGTACATGTGGCAGTAGTTGGAAGACAGTAAATTAGCATTTTAAAAGCAAGATGTTCTTTGCTTGATAGTCATCTATACAGAATTACCTGTACAAATATCTGTACACAGACAAATTTTCATGGATGAGTGAAATAAAATTGTATCTGTACAGAATCACCTGTACAAATATCTGTTCATTTTAACGTATACTAATAATGAAAGAATGAAAAACATACCAATACATAACTATGTTATACAAACATCTGTAAAATTTAGGACATCATGAAGGGGTAAGAAATAAGAGTCTAATCAGGACCTTCACAGTTCCTCTACAGAATCATTGGCTAATATGGACTGCGTCAAGGGAAAAAGTTCCACAGGATGTGCAGGGCCCAGTTGTTCAAAACTAACGACATCGTTAGTTAACGATTCGTTAAAATTTACATCGAGCGATACGCAAATATGCTGAAATTTTTTGCTGAAAAAATATCAGAATATTGTATATTGAATCCACTAAAACAGTTAACGAAATGACCCACAACGAGCTTGTTAAGCTAACAATGCTTTGAACAACTGGGCCCAGATTTGGATCATCCTGCACATGTGCAAAGTATCATCTGGGCCTTTGCTCTCCATTTATACATTCTGTAGTATCCAGAGATTCTGTTAGCGGACAGTGAAGCCCTGATCAGAATGCGCAGGCTGATCTCGGTCTTCACAGCCCACATATGCCCGAAGACAAATTTTTGTATGGTACATCTAATATATTGCTTACATTTTATAAATAATTGCATTTGACACAAGACCCATTGTTTCAATGTTGATGAATATAGTTTTATTGACTACTTATTCCCGGTTTTCTTCAGGTTATATGGGACCAACTGCGGATGAAAAGAGAGCAGCATGTGATAGTAAAAACCAGTTACTCTGTGATTGGACAGTTTTAGAGACAAGCATAGACTGCGATGATCAACTGATTCTTTCTGAAGACTTGAAATCCACACCATGTCAGGTGATTATTACCCCTTTCAGCCCTGCAAACCAAAACAGACACCTTTGCAAACAGGGTAGATCTAGATGAGACGGTTCGTAATGAGCTGTGTCTTTTGGATCTACGTGGTTTGCTATTCTGTTTTTGATTTTTGACTGGACCCTCATTTGCAACAGTGGACATATCCAAATTCAAAGCTGGAATAAGCCACATCAAAAATGTAGAGGTAAAGGGTTAAAACTGAGTATTAATATTTGTTAATTTCATGCTATGACAGGTGAGGTGATATACTGGTTTTCTACATGTATTGATTGAAACTCCATCATGTTGATTTGCATAATGTTATACACCATAACCTCTTTATAACACTATTGCTAGGATCCAAAGCATAAACCCTATAAGCTTAACAACGGTGTTGTATCCAAATGAAAATGTATAGATTATATAGAAAAATGACCATAAATGGTCATTTTTCTATATAATCTATACATTTTTGTTTTTGAATACAAAATTTTTGGGGTCCACCTTTAATCTGTTTTATATCAGAAACCATCATATAACCACAGGAGCTTGAAGTTCTGTCCATAAATAATTTGTCAAAAATCAAAAGGGACAGTAAGCCATTTTGAAATTGCTTCAGAGTTTTTATATTTGGACATTTTCAGTACATTTGATGGACAAAACTACAAGCGCCTGTGATATAACGTAACATTTATAAAGAGGTGCCAGTGTACATATTTTATGGCATCTTGACTGAAAGATTAGTCCGAGGTCTATGTACAGACACAATAACCATAATTTTTGGTTGCTTGTTTTATATTTAGAATTATAAAATTTAGAGATTTCTTGCATTATAATTTAGACTGATCTAGAATGTGTCAAGTTTTTTTTATGACACAAGTTGTCATAGTTACTGTAATCTTGGAAATAAGCAACATAGATAATTGTAAGAATGAGGCAGGGCACAGAAAGCCTACATTACTCCTTATGTGAACACCAAAGGCCCAGACTGCATATACAATTGTATACACAGAAAATAAATTGCAGTGTGAAAGAATGTACTTTCAGCTATGTGCACCCAGTGGAGATTCAGCTCAGCCTGTGCATCAAGTCTAATCTGCGGTGATGTACAGTGTGATAATATGTAAACATACTTTTTATGTTAACAGCATGTCCGAAATCAGCCTGCCCAACCCAGCATTCTGATCAAGGCCTGCTGTTTTCTCAGCCACATTTTATATAATTTGAACAAAATAACCTCTGATTAGATTGCATGAACTGACAGAATGATATGTGTTCTGTTCTGATTGTACTTTGTAATATCCTTCTTTTTCTTGGAGTGACCATAGCCAGAGATAAAGTGCAATCCAAAAATGCTGATACACTTCAACCTCTTTATAACGCGGTTTGTTATAACACGGTTTTGGATATAACACAATTCAAAGATGGATCCCAAAAATGTATAGATTATATTGAAAAATGACCATAAATGGTCATTTTTCAATATAATTTATACATTTTTGTTTGGATATAACACGGTTGTTTAACTAACACGGTTTATGCTATGGACCCCAACAATAGTGTTATAAAGAGGTTGTGGTGTAGTTATCTTATTCTTCACAAACACATATGCTGTGGCTTCTCATTAGAAATGCCTATTAATGAAAACCCATTGCATGTTCTCATGGAGAAATAAGAAAAAATATTTTTCTTGCATATCAGTCTGGGTTTTCCACAA
Source organism: Anodontia alba (assembly GCA_964016985.1). Lineage (NCBI taxonomy): Eukaryota > Metazoa > Mollusca > Bivalvia > Lucinida > Lucinidae > Anodontia > Anodontia alba. The sequence continues at coordinate 55,327,202 of OZ024822.1, forward strand.
TTTTCACCCGTGTTGACAAATCTTATGTTACCCCACTTCTCGACCCATGGGATGGATACACAAGAGGCCCATGGGCCACGATTTGCTTACCTGAGTAAAACAGCCATTGCATATCTGCAGATGCCATGCAACATTTTTCCAGTATTGCCATGCAACTATGACAGAAATATGACTGTGCAGTAAAAAGGTCAAAGGTCAGCATAGGATCATCATTTGTATAAATTTGGTAGAGCTGTGTCCCCGATGCTATATACCAAGATTCAGCCTCAAAGCTTTTTTGATTCTAGAGAAGAAGATTCTTAAGTGTTTTTTACCATATATGGGAATGGGTACCATCTTGTTCAATAGAGCAGAACCATTTGAACATCCTTCGACACAAAGCCCCATGTAAAATCTAATGAAAATTGATCAAGCAGTTTCAGAGAAAAAGACACTTAAAGATTACACACTTTTATACATGTATATACCCCAGGAGCAAGGGCAGATAACCCCCAGAGGACAACATTTTGATTTTAATTAAAAAGTTTTACTACTTTAATAATACAGTGTATGTTTCAGCCATTAGTCTTTAACACATTTTGAGAAAATGATTTTTCATAATTTTGTATGGAGACGTGAATTAGACCTTGCCGTAAAAAGGTCAAAGGTCATCCTTGGATCATGATCTGAACAAACTTGATAGACCTTGAGTTCCTGATGCTGTATACATGAAGATTCAGCCTCAATGCTTTCTTAGTTCTGGAGAAGAAGATTCTTAAGTGTTGTTTATTTTTTTACCATATATGGGCATGGCGACCATCTTGTTCAGTGGTGTGGAACCATTTGAACAAATTGTCAGTATCCCTTCGACAGAAGGCCCTATGTGAAATCTGGTGAAAACTGGTCAAGCTGTTTCAGAGAAGGCGACGTTTAAAGGTTATACGATTTTGTACATCTATATAGCCCTGGAACAAGGGTGGATAAATAAGGGGAAATAATTTTGATTGTAACTAAAACATTTTACTACTTTAATCATACATTGTAAACATCAGCCATTAGTCTTTAATACAGTTTGAGAAAATGATTTTTCAGCAGAGTATGGGGATGCATATTTGACCTTGCTGTAAAAAGATAACTAGAAGACATCCTGTGGCAGCCATTTTGGATTTCAAATCGGCATGATTTTAGCTATTTTTCATCTGCACTTCAACCTGTTGCTACATCATCAAGTTTCAGTATGATTCGCCTTTTGGTTCACTAGAAGATGTCCAAAACAGATTTTCAAGATGGCAGCTGTGACAGCCATCTTGGATTTCTGATCGACATGGTTTTAGCTCATTTCGATCCAGGTCATCCTGTTGCTACAGAGCAAGTTTCAGCTCAAATCGACCAAAAGTTTGGGAAGAGATGTTGAAAATTGATTTTCAAGATGGGCGGCAATCTTGGATTTTCGATCAGCTTAGTTTAGCTATTTTGTGTCTCCAAGGTGTCCCAATGCTTCAACTCATTTGGATCATAGTCTTTAGAGGAGATGTCCAAAATACAAATTCTCAACATGTTTCCAATATAAATGTATAGGGCTCATACAAATGCATGGGGAAGCAAATTTGACCTGGCCATAAAGCAGTCAAATGGCAACGTAGGACCATCATTTTAACAATTTTGGTAGATCTCCCGTCCCCAGTGATTTATGCAAAGATTATGCCCCAGGGTTTATTTGGTTCCGGAGAAGAAGATTTTAAAAGATTTTTACCATATATGGGCATGGTGGCTATCTTGGTCAATGGACCGCAACCATTTTAGCATTCCCCCAAGCTAAGGAGGCTCCATATGAAATTTGAGCAAAATCGGCTCAGATGCTTCAGAGGAGAAGTCGTTTGAAAATGTTAATGGACAGAGAGATGCACATATGCACGGAAGGATGAATGGAGGATGGACAAAAAGTGATCTCTGTAGCTCATTCCGAGCATAGCTCAGATGAGCTAAAAAGGAAGACCTTAATGTGCATTCTTTACATTGGTTGTATACGAAGTAACGTATTTTCAATGTCAACTGAAGCCAAGAAAATGAATGACGTCAGTTATGTTACATTAGATGTTGATGGGAAGAACCAAACATTAGTCAACAATGGTGTCTCCACTGAAAGGTAAAAAGAAACCCTTACAAAGTCTAAATTTTTGCATTGTATCAAAAAGTATGCAAGAGAAAGAATCTTTCATTGGGTGTTCAGTGCTGAGTGAAAAATCCATTCCTCAGATAACTGTTTGGCATCACAAGGCTTGCCTCATGATGCCAAACAATTACCCTTGGAAACTGATTTTTCGGGCTGCATCAAACACTCATGAAAGATTCTTATAATCTAAATACTCCTCTTAATTAGAGCTATGGGTTACTCAACTGTGTTTTTATTTCCACTTCAGCAAGACAGTATCATAGTGAAAGTTCCAGTAGGCAGAAGCAGTGATTATTACCTGGTAATGGGAGGAACATTACTGTTCACTGTTGGTGGATGCATCATCCTTGGAGTTTATGTTGTTAACAAAGACAAAGATTTGAAGATGAAAGCTCAGTGAATAAATTGGCATAGAAAAATAAAGTACATGTACAGAATTTTTTTTTTTTTGACCTTTTTGTATTGCACCATACAATAGGGCATTGTTATGTTTTCCAACCGGATGTCCTTTGTCTGTTGTATGATAGTACATCCACAGTCAATTTCCATATGATGATATATATATTGAAACTTGACATGTTAGGTTGAAGTTCAATATCCCAGCCAACATATTTATTGTTGCGTAAAAAGCAGTGCCGCACGCTCGCATTATTCGGCGAAAAGCCGTGTATTAACAGCCATTCACACGCTGTTAATGCATGGCTACGTAACTTTCAATATGATTGTACCGTTGGTATGTTTTTGTGATGATCCCTTTTGTCCTGTGCAGGCTCATTTTGTGGTATATACAGTGGATACAAAACAAGACGAGGAATAGAGTCTATGAGATTTGCTGCTGTTATGAGATGTGTACTGCACGGCCCTAGTCCATGGAAATTGTGTTCATGAGACATCGGTGAAAAGGCAAAACAAAATAGTGCAAGAAATAACGCGAAATGTAGCAATGTTTTCAGTTTTTATGCAATAATAACGACTGAACATGTTTTTTTCAATGCATTAACATTCGCCAGGTCCCTAGGGAGGTGTTGAAAACCGCAGCCTCCGGCCTCGGTTTTCAACACCTCCCTCGGGACCTGGCGAGTATTAATGCATGAAAAACCATCTTTGATCCCTATAGTCATGTGAGAGGTTGCTTCTGTACCTCCTTACAAGCGACTAATGACAAATGCAAATCCTCCCTTTGGAAGCTAATTCTTCCCATTTAAAGTATACCCCTATTCACAAGGGGAATATTGAAGGAAAGCAAATTCAAGTCATCCCCTTAGGAGCAAATTCTTTCTTTTTAACCCTGTCATCCCTGAGTGTCTGAAATGGACACTTCCATTATTGAATTTGGACGTCCTCTTTTGGAAATATGGATTTCCGTATAAAACAAAAACAGAATGGCAAACTGTGTAGATACTGATTAGATGGCTTGTTATGAGCCATCTCATCTGGATCTACACTGCACAGGTACTGGTTTTTGTCTGCCGGGCTGAGAGGGATAAAGTACATGTATACCTCTTTTCACAAGGGGAATAATGTGCAGGAAAGCAAACAGCAGGTTATAAAAGTTGTCTCCCTTGTACAAAATGACAGACAGGAGCTCTGCAAGCGGAGGCATCATATGCCCATGGCAAGTAATAAGATGTAGCACATATACCGACTCCTGTACAATTCAGTCCTCCAGATGTAAAATGCGAAAAAACTACCAAAATTTTCAAAGGGGCATAACACTGCTAATATTTGGTGGACTGTACCTTGAAATTATATGCGCTGCTCCACATCATGGTCTATTTACAAAGTTTCAGCTCTGCCAAGTCGGCCTTGGTGGCTCATTCGGCTGCGCATCCGACTGGTGGTCAACTATTTACAAAGTTTCAGCTTGATTGGATGTAAACTATAGGATCCATACATACATTAGCTCTGCCAAGTCGGCCTTGGTGGCTCAATCGGCTGCGCGTCCGACTGGTGGTCAGGTTGCTGGTTCGATCCATGCCAGGTCTGGCAATACTCTTTTGTGGAGATTGCTCATGAAATATTTTCTAGTCATTCTCTCCTTTCCGCGGATTCAAGAAGGGCAGTTGTCAGTTTCTGGCCAAAGAATGTGCACAAGTACTGGTTAACTGCTTAGAGGACTAAGCCTGTCCCGGAAAAGTGTGGTCAGGAAAACTAGCTGGGCTTGACACGATCCTAATGGGTTGACTGGGCCGTAAAACTCAATCGATGAGCATCTGCCAAGCGAAAATATCTTTGAAGCATGTGTGGACAGTGAAGGCCCAGACCAGACTGCACATCCGTGCAGTCTGATCAGGGCCTTTGCTGTCCAATAACAGAATCCTTTGACACTTAAGAATGTAACAATTGTGAGCAAATGCCTGGATGAGACTTTGTACAAGCACTGAATGAATCTGAACATTTTGTGCATGTTCGAAGACAACTTTTCGTTTGACTTGGCCCATATGTACACGTAGTTAGCAAACACTGTCTGGATGCAAAAGCTGATCTGTGCTTTTGTTGGTTGCATTTGTCATTTCAATTCGTATTTCTGCTCAAAACATAGATTGTGGGTACTCATTAGAATCACCTCAGCGAGACAGTTCTAACAAGTACCCACAATCTATGTTTTAGAGCAGAAGTAAGAAAAATAATGTATACCCCTGTAAACCCCAGTTTTACTATATGAAAGTGGGATTTGAGGGGGTCAAAATTATATAGGTATGTTTTTGTGATGATCCCTTTTGTCCTGTGCAGGCTCATTTGTGGTATATACAGTGGATACAAAACAAGACGAGGAAAAGAGTCTATGAGATTTATTCTAATGATAAGAGGTGACAATGAGGATGTACAGATTGCTGAAATATGAACAGATGATACGTGACCAACAATGAAAATCTACACACTAATTTACACTGTACAAATTGATTGCGGTTGCTTAATACACAAATTGAAGTTACAAATGATAACTTTAACCCTGAAAATGCCAACCACAACTATATCAGACAAAGTTTATTTTATTTTATTCATTTATTCATTTATTTTTTCTTTTTTCATTTTTCTGAGAAAATAAGGCTTGACATTTCACATGAATCAGCTAGGCAGATGATTCACATGAAATGTCAAGTTTATTTTCTCTGAAAAATAACAAAAACAATTTAAGAGTATCATCTGGTACAATTTTGCTTGGCATTTCACGAGTTAAAATAAACTATAACAGTCGTGTGCCTTTCTTCCCTTTTGAAAGTTTTACAATTGTTTATGCATAAATTCCTTTGCAAGAAGCAGCAGTAGGCCATATTTTGACCAAGCCAAATCCAAACCCTAATAAGCTGCAGAAAATATATGTATTATTCTAATCTGATTATCTCTGCAAGTTGAATAAAAATACTTGGTATTTTAAAAATATTTTATCTTATTTTTCTCAGAAAGCAGGAGCTGACATTTAGAAATATACACCTAACAGGAAGACAAGGCCTGTCACTAGACAGGACAGCTTGCCTGAATAGCGCTTTTCTATCATATTTTAAAAACTTTGACGTAAAACTTAAACACAGAATTTCTAAGTCCGTGACCTTGACCTGTACGTCATAAGCAGCGATGTGGATAGTACTCAATAAAATTTTGGACCAACATCTATAATCATACCAAATATAAACCAAATCCATCTGAGGATTTAGAAGATATAAGGTCTTAAATACTTTGACATGAAACTTTAACGTCTTTGTCAACACGGACACCAACGCCGACACGGGAGGTAGTGCAATAGCTCTTTCTGTACTTTCGTACAGGTAAGCTAAACACAGGTCCGCTTCAATTTTTGCTTTTCTTATACGGGAATTTTTTTGGGATGTGCATATGTGCATGTGTGTGTTTTGTTTGTTTTTTTTTTCATGCATTTTTACATGACAATTGGTCCCCTACAGACAACTCAGATAACCTTTCACTTTCAAAGTACACAGAAATAAAGTGTTCTTATAATTTGTTCTCATTATATTACTTTCTGGACAGTCAGGCTAGCAATGTTAGAAAGTGAAGGTAGTCTACCCAAAGGGAACCACCAACCTTAAAGAGTATACCTGTCAACTTGCTTATGATTCAGCTTGCACAGTGGGAGGATGGTGAAAGGGCCTTATAAACTTCACAGGGCCTGAAAAACTTGTTTGTATGAATCCTTTAGATCCATAATTTGGCCTCATTAATAGTATTTGGTTGTTTTGGAGTTTAACAGCCCAGTCAACACTATTAAGGTTGTGTCAAGCTGGTTTCTTTACCTAAACATTTTTCCTGGGCAGGCTTTGTCCTCCAAATGGTTAACCAGTAGTTGTGCACATTCTTTATCCAGAAAATCAATAGTATTAACAGTGATTCACAGGGCTAATATGTGCTGGTAAAAGCTGGTACCAAAATCTCTATAAAGGCTACTGTTCAAGGATTTGGCATGTAGGGTACTATTAAATTTAGGCGATTAGGAATACAAAAACAAATGTTAGAAATAATTACACATGCAACTATCAGTGATGGCTTATAGGCTCTTTGCAAGCTACATATGTAAATATTTTGCAACAAAAAGCTGGGGAACCATTTAAAATAATAAAAATATCCTGAACATACACTTCCAGAGACCTGCTTATATTTCATTATTGGACAGAGCAAACAACAGAATGTTATGCAAATTCCGAAATAAAGCTCAGATATGTGCATGGGTGATAGCTTAAATAGTGACAAAGTAGGTAATAACAGAAAATTGCACAAAGGTGGACACTTGTACTGTCACCTTAGCACTTAGCATGCTGAGTAAAAATTTCAGCACATGACATTTTGAAATAGTTTTCTTATTTTTCAAGGTATTGCTAAGTGCACATTCACCAGTGAAAGAATGCTTGAAATAATGTCCATGAAAAGAGGATCTCCATTATTATGAAAACATACCTATATAATGTTGACCCCTTAAACCCCACATTTATATAGTAAACTGGGGTTTACAGGGGTATACATTATTTTTTCTTATTTCTACTCAAAATCATAGATTGTGTGAACTCGTTAGAACCGCCCACAATCTATATTTTGAGCAGAAATATGAAAAATATCAGAATTTTTATCTGAAGACTCAGTTTTTGGTGGTGAAATTTTCAATATATTTGAATAGGCGTGTTTTCGTAATGATGATTACTGGACCTCAGATACTGAATAGAGAAGATTATAACAAAATGGCACAGCTTAATAATTTTCAATGCAGTCTGACCAGGACCTTTGCTATCTGCATTTTAAACACCATAATTACCTTAAATAATCAGACATTTTAACTCTGTACCATACTTACATTAAAATTTGATGTCCATTTGAATACCCGATGAAGTCTAAAACTACTGGAAGGATGAAACACTTAGCAGTCTGACTGAACTGCTGGAGCAGTTAATCTGGGTCAATGCTGTCAGAATAATTAGTGTAAATATGCTATTTTTTTTCCTTCATTTTTTTGTTTATTGCATATAGAAAACAGTGAAGATTCTGGTCCTATTAAGGCAACTAGATATGCTAGTTTGTCTGGATCATCGAGCATGGAGCTTTTAATCCTTTCAGCCCTATAGACCCAAATTACATCTGCAAACAGAATAGATCAAAATGAGATGGTTCGTAATACACCATCTCATCAAGATCCACAGTTTGCCATTCTGTTATTGTCTTTTGACTGAAACCCCTACTTGCAACAACGAATGAGTTCAAATTCAGAGATGGAAGAGTCCATTTCAGAAAATCAAGGGTGAAACAGTTATGCAAGTCTCATAATTTCAGCTAGGAAGAAAATGTGTACATGTATTACCACTTGCCATACACTATACGCACAACAGAAAAAAACACACACATTATAGAAAACAAGTGAAAGGTCTAGTTTAAACCTTTCATCCCAGAGTTTCTGACAAACTCTTCCATCTCTGAATTTGGGCACATTTATGGTTGCAAATTGGAGTTTCAGTCAAAAATCAATTACAGAATGGCAAACAGTGTAGATGGCTTGTCGTAACCAGCCATCTCGTCTGGATCTGCTCGTCAAAGGTATCTGTATTGGTCTGTAGGGATGAAAGCGTTAACTCCAGGTGTGAAACACATGATCAGAGGTGTGAAAAAGACCATCTACAGCATGCAACTTGTACATGTACTTGTAGAACCCAGCAATGTCTATTTATAGAATCAAACCCCATTTGTTTTAGAACAAAGTTATGTAAACTCATCTACGAAAATCCAAAATATCTGCATCTGAAAGACGTGTAAGAACTATAAACTTAATTCGTGTTCACAAACTGCAACCTGTAACTGTACAACTGAGCCCCAACATCAGAAACGTTCCTTCGAACATGCACCGAGCGAAGACTCAGGTCAGCCTGTACATTTGTGCAGTCTGATCAGAATCTTCACTAGGTACATTTTTGCGTACCCAAGTATGCAAAGTTTCTTGCGTACAACAAAGACTGATCAGCCTGACTAGATGCACAGACTGATTTGCCCTCATTGGGCACAGATCAGAAAATGTTTTCCACCTTGCATCTCAACCCTTGTCATGCTGAATAATTTAAGATGCCACGCCCACTTCTAATTTTCAGCCAATCAGATTGCTTGATCCGGATTGTTGCTATAAATTCACATACTTAATGGCAAGCAGTCCAGATCCAGATCAGTTGGCTTCTGAAGAAGCCAACTGATCTATATCTAGACTGTTTGCAAAGGCAGGGTATATCCTGGTTCAGCATGACAAGGGTTAAAACCAACTGTCTAATCAATACCTGCTGCAAGTACAACAGGTACTTATCCTACCTAGGGCAAATCTGTAGGACACCCAAAAGCTATATTGGTGCGCGCCTTTGCACTGCCTAACCACTCCATCTGGACCCAACCCCTCTATATATCTATTCTTTTTTTTTTTTTTTTTTTTTTTTTATAGTTTTCTTTGAGTAGTGTTTTGGAAATATCAATATTTAAAATGTTACACTCTGGTGCTAAAACTGTCAATTTTTCTAAAACCGCATTGACTTGCATGTATTTTTAAGTACAGAAAAAAAAATTGCTTACCCAATTCCAATAAAAAGAACACTGTTAGAAAGCTGAATGATTGCAGTAATTAACAGATATTTACTGTAATAGTTTACTGAGTGACATTTGATTAACTGCATTTTCAATAACATAACTATTGCCTTCAATGGAAAATTAATTTCAGAAAATATGAAGACTAATTTGATGTGTTATTTTCTATAAACTAGACTCTGCAATATTGAAAAATTTGTGTACGATAAATGTCCTAAAATTTTGTATCCCAAAATTTCTGACAAAATGGCATATATAAACAGTGCAGACCCAGATCAGACTGCTCCTGAAGGACAGTCTGGTCAGGGTCTACACTGTGCCTTTCCACTAAGCATTTTAAGAAACAACTGCATAAAAAGCAAAAGTTAGGCCAAAACAGTATGGATTATTCAAAATTTTAGGAAATTTACCATATATTGCATTATTCAATTTCTTTTCCAGCTGTATACTGTTTTTGTGTAATCAGCACAGCAGAAACAAAGCATTTAATTTTCTACCAAAAGTTCAATAGGATAGTCAACAAGAATTTTGAAAAGTTTACTGCTTTTTTGGACCGGTGTGTACTACCTTTAAGATCATAAATATACAAAATAATGACCGCATACCCTATCCCGCCTCCCACAACTCAACAAAGAAACTGAAACAAAAAAAAATCACACACACAAACATTATGACCTTTGCAACCTGTACAAACCCAAATCAGCCTGCATACCCTTGTAGTTTGATCAGTCTCTTGGCTATTTTGCCTACAGAATCATCACTGTCCATGTGTAATGTTACTGAATACCTTATTTACTCAATGTATTGGGACACCTTATCTACTAACCATATTTGTCCTAACATTTGAAATAGCCCATTCTACTACCTGCTGATGTGTCTAAAATATTGCCATATAAATGGCAAACAGTGTAGACCCTGATCAGATGCCGCATTCTGTGACATCTGATCAGGTGTACACTGTTTGCATCTGATCAGGGTGTGCACTGTTTGCATTCTGCGGCATCTGATCTGGGTCTACTCTGTTTGCAAAGGCCTATCTGTCCCAAATATTTAGGGTAATTAATGTACTTCAGATTTAGTAAAGACTGAGCAAATGATTTGGATTGACACAGACTACATACTCCGTAACATCGATTTCAGCTTGAAGAAACTCATTATATTGAAACATTAGGATATGAATATTTAAAAAAAAAAAGGGAAGTCACACAATATGTCAAGAATGACGGTACAGCTCTATATAAGAGGGATATCCTGATAATATATTTTTCTTATTTCTCCACAAAAACATACACTGGTACACATTCAAACTGCCTCTGTGAGGCACTTCTAATGAGTACCTACAATGTGTTTTTCATGGATTAATAAGAAAAATATCCATGTTTTTTGGTTGAAAAAGCATCTTAACTAGAGCTATGATTATTTTACTGTCTGAATATAAAAAAAGATGAGACAAAAAACCTACATGAGTATATGGAGTCTAATAATTTGCACTTTCATTCATATTGTCAACACATTCTGGTGATACCATATATATAAAAATAAATAGAACAAACATTTACATATTATTATACATGAAAACTGTGCTTCTAGATGAAAACAAAACAAAAACTTGAACCTGGCCACAGCAAGTCCTACCATATTTACTAAAGTATTCAAACAGTCTGGCTTGAGCAAACATGAAAACACAGTGGCATCTGATCAGGGTCTACACTGTCATTCATTGACATTTTAGGACATGTATGAAAGGTTTTCATCGACAGGGAGTTGCGACATTGTTCAAATTTTAGGACAAATATGGTATGGCATTTAAGTGGCCATATATTAAGTTTAAATATGGTAATATTCTGGGCCCAGTTATCCAAAACTAACGATGTCGTTAGTTAACATATCATTAAAACTTTGATCATTAACTATGGCATATTCACTAATATTTTTGCTGAAAAAAATGTGAGTAGCTTTTGCATTTGCAAAAGCTACTCACATTTTTTCAGCAAAAATACCTGTGAGTTAGATATTGTACTTACTAGAACAGTTAACATTTTGACCACTAACGAGCTTGTTAAGCTAACGATGCTTTGAAAAACTGGGCCTTGGCATGTAATTATAATAGCAAAGGCTGATAAGCCTGCAAATCATGGAAGTAATCAGAGTTTGCTATTCACACAGAACAAAGCCTGACCAGACTGCAAGCTGAACTAAGCCATTACTGATGGTAAATCATGTTGGTTTTGATGATACCTGGCTCACTTTAATATACAAACTAGGCCATGCCTAACAAAAAGAGGCCTTTACCCTCTAAAGTACAGGCAGGTCAAAAAGCGCAGAAAAGCCTGTGCATATAGTCTGTTCAGCGCCTTTACAACTTGACAATGATCCAGCTATAGCCTGTCCTCTAACTGAACAGTGAAGGCTGCTATCAAAGTAGGATGATCTGGGCCGTCACTGTTTCTGGGCTTAAATACCCCTTTTTATGTGGGATGGCCTTAATTACAAAAGAATTTGTAAAAGCTGTCACTTTACAGCATACAGAGCAAGGTGACACATGATTTAACCCATTGTAGACTGAATAGACTCTCCCACACTATATACTGGAAGATTTCAATTTTACAAATTTAGGTATGTCCGGCTATGAGATTTACATATTCCTAGAGAAAAATGGCAAGTATTTGCAAACAGTGGAGACTCTGATCAGATGACGCATTCTGCGGCATCTGATCTGGGTCTGCACTTTTTGCCAAGTACCCTTTTACGGGTCTCCTGACTACAATGGGTTAAATTCTGTACATTACTGCATATCATATTGCCCTAAATATTAGGACACCTTATCATACTTGTCCATAAATTTAAGTCCATATTTACTACTTGTTGATGTGTCTTAAACTGATAGATAAGTGACAAACAGTGCATAACCTGATCAGATGCCGCATTCTTGGCAGCCAATCTGGGTCTACACTGTTTGCTCAAGCCTGTTTGTCCCAGTCTTTAGGGTTATTACCGTAGGTAAAAACAATTGTTCAGAACTTGAAAGCCAAGGCTATTCAGATCATCATGGAAAACTAAACATACTTCTACAGAAATTTTAGGGGTCCTGATGCACTTTAAGATGAGGCAACTCTCTTAAAAACTGTTTTTGTCCCCTGCTGAAAAGTACTCTTCTAGCAAATTCTTTCCTTTTAGAGTAGACCCCTTTTCACACCAGAATGGGTGTGCAGAGAAGCAATCAGGAATGCACAAATGTTATCTCCCTTGAAAAAAGACAGAAAATCTATCAAGAGTATCAAGCCCCTTAATTTACAGCTACACTACAACCTCTTTATAACACAGTTCGTTATAACATGGTTTTGGATATAACAGGGTTCAAAGATGGATCCCAAAAATGTACAGATTATATTGAAAAATGACCATAAATGGTCATTTTTCAATATAATCTATACATTTTTGTCTGGATATAACATGGTTGTTTAACTAACAGGGCTTATGCTATGGACCCCAACAATAGTGTTATAAAGAGGTTGTGGTGTACTTAGAATGACACTGTAAATGATAGGATAATTTTATGCTATTGACAAAAACGAAGAGCAAATGGAGTGGAGTGCTATGTAATGATCTGAAACACTTTGTGCCCTCTTAGCCTCTAACTACAACTTTAACAATGAAAAATAGGCACCAAGCTAGGTCCACCAAAATCAGCATTCTTGAAGGAACCGGGTCTACAGAATTTGACAAAAACAAGAAAGATAGTTGAACTTTAAGGTATTTTTTCGTAAAACTGCAGACATTGTCAAACGTTTCCCTTAGGTTTACCTGATTAAACCAAGACTAATGTAAATCTTTTTTTCTTCTCAAAATTTGAGCTTGCAATAAAAGAACTGTTTGGCATTTGTTTTTTAACTATGTGCATATCTGATTCACACCACCATGATCATGCCACCTCTGCTGGCTGATTTGGGCCTTCACACCAATTTGCTTGATTGGGAACATTTGGGCAGCACCTAGTGAAAAAATGCCTTCTTGCATGTGCAAAATGTGCTGATTCACATTATTATGCATTTGCCCAAGGTCTCATGCTGGCTTTTGTTCTCACTGATATATTCTATAGTATCTAGTGATGCTGGCAGCGGACACAAAGGTCCTGATCAGACTGCCCTGTCTGGTCTGGGCATTCACTTTTCTGCATATGCCCTAAGACACATTTCCTCATGACATTTAATCCTGATTTAATGTGGATAAATACAACTCAAAGATTTTGCCACCATTTTCAAAGACAAATAAACTTTTTTAAGTTGTTTCCCTGGTAGCCAAATCTTTTCAGAATTAGGAGTTTCCAAAAGCAGCAAATTCTTTCCTTAAAAAGCAGCCACTAATGAAAAAGCAGACAGATTTCCATGTCAGTTATTTGCCAGGGTGGCCACAGGTCAAGGTAAAGTCAGGGAAATTTTGTTTTTCTTCAAGGTCAAGGAAAAGTCCGTGAATTTTGCAAAATGGTCAGGGAAATTTTGAATTTTTTAATTTTGACCCGAAAACTGTTTGGCTGTGGCATGTTTTGGATCCATTTCAAGTGATTGGAAACCTTGTAATTTCTTTTCTGGCTTGCTTCGCTTGCTCAGCATTATCAAAAAACAAGAGGGCCATGATGGCCCTGTAACGCTCACCTGAGCAACATAGCACTTTGAGAGCCTGATCTAGAACTGATCAAGGCAAACATTCTGATCAAAGTTCAAAATGATTATAACAAAGTTTTCTGCTGATTTGGCCCGGTGACCTAGTTTTTGATACCAAGTGACCCAGTTTCGAACTTGACCTAGAACTCATCAAGACAAACATTTTGTGCAAGATTCATGATGATTGCTTGAAAAATGTGACCGCTAGAGTGATAACAAGATTTTACGCTGATTTGGCCAGGTGACCTAGTTTTTGACCCCAGGTGTTCCAGTTTCGAACTTGACCTAGAAATCATCAAGACAAACATTTTGAGCAAGATTCATGATGATTGTTTCAAAAATGTGACCGCTTGAGTGTTAACAAGGTTTTCTGCTGATTTGGCCCGGTGACCTAGGTTTTGACCCCAAGTGAACCAGTTTCAAACATATCCTAGAACTCATCAAGACAAACATTTTGAGCAAGATTCATGATAATTGCTTCAAAATTGTGACTGCTAGAGTGTTAACAAGGTTTTCTGCTGGTTTGGCCTGGTGACCTAGTTTTTGATACCACGTGACCCAGTTTCGAACCTGACCTAGAAATCATCAAGACAAACATTTTGAGCAAGATTCATGATTATTGCTTCAAAAATGTGACCGCTAGAGTGTTAACGAGGTTTGGAACTTCACCTAGAAATCATCAAGACAAACATAATGAGCAAGATTCATGATGATTGCTTCAAAATGTGACCGCTAGAGTGTTAACAAGGTTTTCTGCTGATCTGGCCAGGTGACCTAGTTTTTGACCCCAAGTGACACAGTTTTGAACTCGACCTAGAAATCATCAAGACAAACATATTGAGCAAGATTCATGATGATTGCTTCAAAAATGTGACTGCTAGAGTGTTAACAAGGTTTTCTGCTGATCTGGCCAGGTGACCTAGTTTTTGACCCCAAGTGACCCAGTTTCGAACTTGACCTAGAAATCATCAAGACAAACATATTGAGTAAGATTCATGATGATTGCTTCAAAAATGTGACCGCTAGAGTGTTAACGAGGTTTTCTGCTGATTTGGCCCGGTGACCTAGTTTTTGATACCAAGTGACCCAGTTTCGAACTCGACCTATAAATCATCAAGACAAACATTTTGAGCAAGATGATTGTTTCAAAAATGTGACCGCTTGAGTGTTAACAAGGTTTTCTGCTGATCTGGCCAGGTGACCTAGTTTTTGACCCCAAGTGACCCAGTTTCGAACTCGACCTAGAAATCATCAAGACAAACATATTGAGCAAGATTCATGATGATTGCTTCAAAAATGTGACTGCTAGAGTGTTAACAAGGTTTTCTGCTGATCTGGCCAGGTGACCTAGTTTTTGACCCCAGGTGACCCAGTTTCGAACTTGACCTAGAAATCATGAAGACAAATATATTGAGCAAGATTCATGATGATTGCTTCAAAAATGTGACTGCTAGAGTGTTAACAAGGTTTTCTGCTGATCTGGCCCGGTGACCTAGTTTTTGACCCCAGGTGACCCAGTTTCGAACTTGACCTAGATTTAATAGAGGCAAACATTTTGAGCAAGTTTCATCAAGATTGGGTCAAAAGTATGACCTGTAGAGTATTAACAAGTTTTTCCTTTGATTTGACCTGGTGACCTAGTTTTTGACCCCAAGTAACCCAGTATCGAACCTGACCTAGATTTCATAGAGGCAAACATTCTGACCAAGTTTCATCAAGATTGGGTCAAAACTGTGACCTCTAGAGTGTTAACAAACTAATTGTTGACGACGAACGACGGACGACGGACATAGGGTGATGACAATAGCTCATCCTGAGCTTTTGCTCAGGTGAGCTAAAAAAAAAAATATAATAATGCTGATTTTACAACATGTATGCCCCAAAACTTTTCAAACATTTTATTTTTGTATTGAACAATTAGGGCAGTATATTTTATACACTAAAAATAGAATTAAATCATTTATCTACTGCAAAATGAGGAAAGGTCCATTAAACAGTCAGCACCTTGGTCAGGGAAAAATAGAATTTGGTCTGGGAAAAGTCAGGGAATTTTGTTTCTGACTGAGGGTGGCTACCCCAATTTCCCTTGAAAGTGTATTCATTCCTCTAAAATAATATCGGTTCCTTTCAGATTTGCTTGGCAGATTTATTCAATAAATTTCATGGAAATTTTTATTATCTTTACATGCAAGCTGAATCAATAGGGTACACAGTAAATGTTGGGAGAAAGATGCCGAAATTATAAAGGAGTTTTTTTATACAATGATTTGTTATTAACATATTTTACTAAATATTGGGACACCTTAACATAATGGTCCTTAAATTTGAATAATTTCATTTATTACCAGTGGATGTGTTTAAAACTGCCGAGCTTGGTAGCAAACAGTGTAGACTTTGATCAGATGCTGCATTCTGTGGCATCTGATCTGGGTCTACACTGTTTGCTCATGCCTGTCTGTCCCAATACTTAGGGTTATTACGTTACACCCTAAAACATTTAAAAACTGGCCTTTGAGATACCCAATTGCAGATAAACATTGCACAATATGAAACCGACATTTTGCCTTTCTGAAACCCAAACTATCCTGGGCCCAGTTGTTCAAAGCGTTGTTAGCTTAACGAGCTCGTTAAGGGTCATTTCGTTAACTGTTTTAGCAGATTCAATATACAATATTCTGATATTTTTGCTGAAAAAATGTGAGTAGCTTTTGCACTGAATAAAAAAAAATGACATTTTATCTCATATAGTAAACAATTATAAATAGTGGGGCAAACAGGTCTGAGAAACGGTGTAGACCAAGATTAGTTACTGCTTTCAGCAGCATCTGATCAGGGTCTACACTGTTCACCACACATCCAGCAGTTTTTAGACACATCAACAAGTAGTCAAAAGGAGTAATTTAAATTTTGTGAGGAGTATGGTTTTGGTTTGGAGTTTATTTCCTGGGCAGGCTTAGTCCACTATTAGGGGTTAACCAGTACTTGTGCACATTCTTTTGCCAGAAACTGACAACTGCCCTTCTTTAAGATGAGTATGATAAGGAGTTACAGTGTCCCGGGCTCAGTTGTTCAAAACTAACGACATCGTTAGTTAACGATTCGTTAAAATTTACATCGAGTGATACGCAAGTATGCTGAAATTTTTTGCTGAAAAAATGTGAGTAGCTTTTGCAGTGCAAAAGCTACTCACATTTTTTCAGCAAAAAATATCAGAATATTGTATATTGAATCTGCTAAAACAGTTAACGAAATGATCCTTAACGAGCTCGTTAAACTAACGACGCTTTGAACAACTGGGCCCCGATATTTAGGTGTATCAAGCTGGACTAATCTAATCTGTGCAAACCGTATTTTCTCAGGTATGAACTTACGAGGAAACATGGTAACTAAAAAACAATGGTAGAAATGGAAAAAGTTAGCTTGATTTTGTAAACTAAATTGAAATTACCATATTCATAATTTTAAAACTAGACATACAAACAAATAAGAAGTTGAAGAAAATTGCAAGGTTCACAATATTAACCCATTTATGCCTTGCATCCCCAAAAAGGATACGGGCAAACAGTGCAGACCTAGATCAGGGTCTCACTTTGCATTAAATATAGGAATTTCTTTAAAAAACATGATGATATATTAAAACTAACCAGACCCCCTTTCTTTTGGAAATGGACCTCTCCAAAGAGCACAGGTGGAAGAGTCCACTCTGCATAAATGGGTTAATAACAAAATTCAAGTTCACATGCCATGAGCTGGCCTCCATGTCATAATGTGTTTGTAACGCTAATTCAATAAAAATATCTAACAACTAAAGATGTCCACTCATGATGAAGTAAAGCGCTGCCATTTTACATTATATACACATGTACATGCAATCAATAACAAATATATACACCAGTTTTTGATCATGGATGTACTTGTCCTGGGAAACAGCACAGCTCCAGATAAGGCACTTTTTTTAGCAAAAAATTGTTGATATTTTTCTTGTTTGTTCATAAAACATATGTTATGGACAAATACCGTATTCAACCTAATTACCACACTGAGTGCTTAGGTTTTTCAAACTTACTGGGAACACTCATTCATGGTAAAATATGTACCTACTATGGGTACACAATAAAAAAGATCAGAGGACTTATTTGATGATGATTATGCAATTTTTCTGATTTTCTTTATAAATGTGTATGTTGTAGGTACTCATTTGAATTGCATCTTGTCAATGCAATTCAAATGAGTACCCACAACATATGCCTTTATAAAGAAGTAAACAAAAAGTACTCTAGCTGTAATCTGAAGACTACGAAATCGCTTGACTGTGCACTTATAGGAGTATGTGCGGTAATTAGTTTGAATACAGTAAGAAAAAAAATATTTTCCTGATACCCCTCTTATCTGGAGCTATGGAAACAGTATACATAAAAACTTTCATAACCCTGCCAACAAAAACTTACTCAGAAGAACAATTCACCCTTAATGCCCTAACCACAACTGCGGCAGTCAACATTTTATTTATTTATGTTTTTTTTTGTTTTTTTTTCAAAGAAAATAAGACTTGGTATTTCATGTGAAATGTCTGCTATACAGACATTTCACATGAAATGCCAAGTCTTATTTTTATTTTCTCTGAAAAATGGTAAAAATAATTAAGAATGTTCTCCTCTTCAATTTCGCTTAGCATTTTAAGGGTTAACTTTCTTAATCTTCAGCATGCTACTTCTAAATACCGTATCTACCCTAATTATTGAGACACATTAACTACTTACAATATTTGTCCTAAAATGTGAACAAGTCCTTTTCACTACCCGTGGATGTGTCTAAAAACTGCTGGACAAGTGATAATTAGTGTATTGTTTGTGTTGAGGTTTTACTGCCCAGTCAACCCAATGGGGTTATGTCAAGCGCAGTCAGTTTACCTAACCACCTTACTGGACAGGCTTAGTCCTCTAAGCAGTTAACCAGTATCGTGCACAATATTTCGCCAGAAACTGACAACTGCCCTTCCTGAATCAGCAGAAGGGAGAGAATGACCGTAGAAAATATTTCATGCTCAATCTCTACGAAAGAATGTTACCGACCTCGGCGGGGGTTGAACCCGCGACCTCCTGGTCTCCAGTCGGACGGCGCATCTAACTGAGCCACTGGGGCCGGCATATTGCATGATCAATCTCCACGAAAGAATGTTGCCAACCTCAACGGGATAATTAGTGTAAACCCAGACCAAACACCATGTTCTGTGACATTCAATCTGGGTCTCTACACTGTTTGTTCAGGCTTGTCTGTCCGAATACTTAGGATAAAGATGGTAAGTGTAGATGTTCTCATAGGCAAATGTACCTCGAACTATAAAGACAATTCATAGCTCAAGATATTATTAAACAGGGATATCCAGGGTCCAGTTGTTCAAAGCTAACGACGTCGTTAGTTAACGAGTCGTTAAAATTTACATCGAGTGATACGCAAATATGCTGAAATTTTTTGCTGAAAAAATGTGAGTAGCTTTTGCAAAAGCTACTCACATTTTTTCAGCAAAGAATTTCAGAATATAGTATATTGAATCCACTAAAACAGTTTACGAAATGACCCTTAACGAGCTCGTTAAGCTAACGACGCTTTGAACAACTGGGCCCAGGTAAATAGTTTTATTATTTGTCCATGAAAATATCTTGGTACTCATTTGAAGTGCCTCACTAAGACATGATTTCAGGCAGACATAAAAAATACACTTTCTGGTTGATAAAAAGTGCCTCATCTGAAGCAATGACTTGATCTTAGTCCTGATTTCCATAATAACGTATTTACCCTAAGTACTGGGACACCTTTACTTCTTATCATACTTGTCCTTAAATTTAAAAGTCTATTTTACTACTTGCTGATGTGTCTAAAATAGTGCTGGATAAGTGACAAATAGTGTAGACCCTGATCAGATGCTGCATTCTGCAGCATCTGATCTGGGTTTACACTGTTTGCTCCGGTCTATCTGTCCCAATATTTAGGATTATTACAGTAGCCACTATTGTGATGCAGTATGCAATAATTTATCTTTCAGTGCTTTCATTCTCTGAGCAAAGAAAGTCTCAACAACTTCAGCACACTGGAAGAAGGGTGTGTCAGGAGGGTTATACAGACGACAATTATTGAAGATCTTTGTAACGTCTTTAATAAAGTCTGATAATCGTCTATACACTCTATTATCCAAATTCACTTCCACAGTTGACAGATCTGAAATGAACAAAACATGAAATATTCACACTTTCATCCCTGAGTCTCTGAAGTGGATCCTTTAATTTTTTTTTTAATTTGGATGAGCCAGATCCTCCAGCGTCTGCAGTGAAATGACAGGGCAATGATCAGACAGATCTGCAATGTCAGGCCGCAAGACATTGTCACCACCAGGTCCAATGAGCTACTTGTGCGGCTTGGCATTGAGGATCTGGACCTCATTCTGAAGGAGAAGACTTCGATGGTATGGACATGTGGAACGCTCCAATGGTGCAATCAAGACAGCCTTTGACATACAGGTTGATGGAAAGCGTGGGCATGGGAGGCCCAAAATGACATGGAAGCAGCTGACAGAGAGGGATTGCAGGGAGTGGAAGCTCTTGGCTATCAACTCTCACTTTAGACGTACCTGGAGATCTGGTGTGAGATCTGCCATGCATGCAGCAAGCCAGCTATCTGGAAGGGGGCCCACTGATGTGGATGTTGCCCCTGTACCTGCACGTTAATCAAAAATCTGATTATGATATGATGATGACGAGCCTATTATCTCAAAAAGTGATGCAGCACAGACAAAAATCTAAAATAGTAAGCTGGCAAAATAAACAAGGCATACAGTATAGATCCAGATAAGATGGCTCGTAATGAGCTGTCTCACTGGAAATCAGACTGCCATTTCCTTCCAATCAGCACTAAAACAAAGTAATGATGGGCACATAACTCCTTAATGACAAGATGCATAGGTTATAATTTTGCATTTTCTATTTAAGTGAATCCAATAAAAACAAGAAGGTATATCTGCTGCTTCAAGCTTGGCATGCTGGGTCATAATTTCAGCAGATGACATTTTGGAATATTTTTTCTTATTTTTCCTCAGAAAATAAGTTTTTACATTTCATGCAAAATGTCTCCTCTCCTTAGGAGACATTTTGCATGAAATGTCAAAACCTATTTTCTGGGGGTGGGTGGGGGGAACACACACACACACACAAGAAAAATCTGATCAATTTGTCATCTGCTGATTAGGCTAGGTGTTAATGGTGAACCAATATAAACCAACATTTTTTAAAGTATAATAAGATTTAAGATGAAAACAAATGCTACAGAGTGAAATTCAGCAAATCTGAGTCAGCAGCCGAAAAGATAGTCATATCAAAATCTGTTTTATTCTTTATGCATGTGTATACTCATTGTGACTAAAGGGTCTGACAAACCGAAATTCCAACTTACCAGGTGAATAATTGTAAACATGTCCATGAAAATGGTTTCAGATCATCATTTTCTCTATGTATTTGATATAACTTTCTGCACAAGCAAAATGAATCTGCATGTGCCCAGCCCGAATTTACTCTTGTCCTAAGCAGGCGGTTAATGGATTTGTAAGGTTTTGGACTACACATCATATAAGCTCCATATATGTAGATACACAAATAAAGATTGTGTTGCTGTTTTTTGAAGTAACCAGAATCATCTGAAGACTGGTTCTAATATATCAATTTACAGTCTTCCTTCAGAAAACAGTGATTTTATATTGATTTTAAATTGTACTACTTTTATTTACTATGTAAAAACAGAGGACTTGTTAAGGAGTATTTGATGATAATTCTGGGATAGTTTTCTCTAGTTCACCATTAAACCATATGCTATGGTACTCATTAGAAGTACCTCAGCAAGGCACTGCTAATTAATACCCACAACATATGTTTTTGTGGAGATATAAAAAAAAATATCCCAGAATTATCACCAAATACTCCTCCTTAACAAGTCCTCTGTAACAGGAAGGTTAAGGCAATGGCTATAAATTTGGCCCTTGACTCAGATACCTTGACCTTAATCCCACAGACTCACATCACAGCCAGCAACTTACACTTTAAAATTTCAGACCATTTCCTTTTTCCCCAGGCAGTATTATTATTATTTACTGTTACATGTAGTTTACCTTGAAAGCAGACTAATGTCTATTAACAGTTTAAGGAAGGCATATGGAATTTTTAACAGGATTAAACCCTAAGTTCTTACCCATGGGATCTTTAATGACATCATAATAGTCTGGCACTTCTGCTGGGTCTACTGGATCAACAAATGGCCACGCCATCTTGTGAGACTGAAAATAAAGGTACATGTACATTTATAGCTAGCTATATACATACAAAATGTTTCACAGCTCCAGATGATACCCTTTTTTTTTCGAACAAAAAATATCTATATTTAAGCAAGCGCACTACAAAACCGACAATAAGAGTTGTGCAACCAGCAAAGACTCAGATCAGACTGCGCATCTGCACAGTCTGATCAGTCTTCGCTGATTGCATAAGCCTTCTACAGCCTCCAGGCTATCCAAAGAGGGATAAACAAGAACCCTTGCCATACTGGGTGGATGTATAGGCTGGGTGGATGTACAAAACCGACAATAAGAGTTGTGCAACCAGCGAAGACTCAGATCAGACTGTGCATTCGCACAGTCTGATCAGAGTCTTTGCTGATCGCATAAGCCTTCTACAGCCTCCAAGCTATCCAAAGAGGGATAAATGAGAACCCTTGCCATACTGGGTGGATGTACAGGCTGATCTGAGTCTTTGCTGGTTACACAGGTCTTATTGTAGGTTTTGTCGTGCGCTGGCTCATTTTTCTTATTTCTCAACAAAATATGTTGTGGTACTCATCAAGAAAGAAAAAATATTTCCCTTACACCCCTCTTATTTGGAGCTATGTTGTTTCTGGCAAGCAAAAAAAATTAGAAAATGTCCCCACCCAGAAGAATTACATTAAACAAATTTTACAAGCAAAACACCAGCATCCTAACATGAATAATCCCTTAAACTATATATAGCACACCCCACAAGCCACTCAGCTCCAATCCTGTTTGATGGGGGTATAATTGATGGGGCTTAAACATAAGATTTGGTACCATGGGTCATACATTAACAACATATTGTATCATATAAACCACTTTTTGCAACATTTTCATATGGTGAACAATCCACTATATTTACCCCTTGCAATGCTGAATAAATTAAAATGCCACGCCCACTTCTAATTTTTAGCCAATCAGATTTCTTGATCCAGATTGTTGATACAAATTCACATACCTAACCCATTGTATTCTGGAAACCCCTAAAACGGTAATTGGCAAACAGTGAAGACCCAGATCAGAAGCCACAGAAAGCAGCATCTGATCAGGGTCTCCACTGTTTGCAAATAGTTGGCCCATTTTTCTCTAAGAATATCTAAATCTCGTAGCTGACATACCTAAAATTGAAATTGGACTCCAATATATAGTGTGGGGAGTCTATCCAGTCTATAATGGGCTAATGACAAACAGCGCAGATAATGAAAGAATGAATCAATATATACCAAAAGACTCTTCATCAGACGATGTAGCAGATCGTAATCTGAATCATTAAGTTCCTTCAGATTTGTTGGATCGGCCGAATCTTTTCGCTGACAGTTTGGACAGATATAGGTGTCAAGTTGTTCTGCTTCCTTCTGGGTAATACCAACACAATGATCATGGAACCAGTCTTGGCATCGATCACATCCAATATAAAACCTGCAGAACAAAATTTTATACTTCAACCTTTTCACCCATAAGTTTCTGAAGTGGACTCTTTCATCTATGAAATTGAATGTGTCTATTATCTAAATAAGGGATGTCACGACAAAATGGCAGAGTACTGATAAAATAGAAAAAAAAGCAAACTGTAAATCCTGATGAGACAGCTCACAAAAGCCATCTCATCTGGACCTATACTGTTTGTGAAACCTTTTTTCTGGTCTGTGGATTTGAAGGGATAAAACAATAAAGCAAGAGCAGATATATAAATTCAACTGTATAATTTGACAGAAAATGTGCACAGTGACAAACACTCAGACTGGAATGTATTATACATATCATTTGAGCCCATCATGTGAAGACGTGTCTTCAGGCATATGCGGACAGCAAAGGCCCAGATCAGCCTGCTCATCCACGCAGTCTGATCAGAATCTGGCTGTCCCCTAGCAGAATCACTGGATACTATAAAATATTTCAATGGAGAGAAAGACCCGGATTATAATTTGCTCATGCACAGGATGATCTGAATCTGCACATTTTGTGCAAGCTCGAAGGCATTTATTCGTTTGACCCAGCCCATTTATCTAGGTAACATAAAACAGATGGCCTTGTTTTCAAAGGAACCCCACCTATCTAATTTTGCTGCAAAGTATTTTTTAAAAACATCTTAAATGAAACTTAAGACTGACTGGCAGACAGCTGCTTCACTTGTACAATCAACCTGATCTAATATTCCTTTTTTATCCTAAGTATTGGGACAGACAAGCCTGTGCAATTAGCGTAAAATCAGATCAGATACCAGATAATGCATGTTTGATCAGCAGGGTCTACACTGTCACTCGATGAGCAGTTTTTATACACATCAACAGGTAGTAAAATAGACTTGTTTAAATTCTACGACAAATATGGTAAAGTTAAGCTTTACAATTTTTAATTGTTTTCCATTGCAAACATAACACTTTAATAGCACCCTCAGTGAAATTTTCAGCAGACAACACTGAAATATTTTTCTTATTTTTCCAAGTAAACAGGTTTTGACATTTCATGCAATGTCAAGACCTGTTTTCTGGGAAAAGTAAGTTTTGTCTGCTGAATTAGCCCAGAGTTGTCTGCTGAAAGCCCAGAGTGGTAAAGGTTAAAGATTCTATTAGACTGCTTCAATGCAGGCTGATCTGAGCCTGTGCTTTTCGCATGTCATATGGTCATTTTCTAATTGGCAGAGCTCGTATGCTACCATAATAACCCTGTATAGGGACAGACAGACCTGAGCAAACTGTAGACCCAGATCAGATGTTGCAGAATGTGGCATCTGATCAAGGTTCACACTCATCCGGCAGTATTTTAGACCCATCAACAGGTTGTCAAATGGACTTGTTCAAACTTCAGGGCAAGTATGGTAAAGAATTAAAGTGTTCTAATATTTAGGGAAAATACTGTATATACAATGTACTTCCTGCCGTAACTCCAGATAAGAGGGGGTATCCACAAATTATTTTTGTTATTTCTCCTCAAAAACATGTTGTGGGTACTCATTAGAAGCGCCTAGGCGAGGCTCTTCTAATGAGTACCCACAACATGTTTTTGTGGAGAAGTAACAAAAACATCAGGGCCCAGTTGTTCAAAGCTAACGACATCGTTAGTTAACGATTCGTTAAAATTTACATCGGGTGATACGCAAATACGCTGAAATTTTTTGCTGAAAAAATGTGAGTAGCTTTTGCAATGCAAAAGCTACTCACATTTTTTCAGCAAAAAATATCAGAATATTGTATATTGAATCCGCTAAAAAGTTAGGGAAATGATCCTTAACGAGCTCGTTAAGCTAACGACGCTTTGAACAACTGGGCCCAGTACTTTTCGGTTAAAAAAAAGTGCCTTATCTAAGGCTATGTTCCTGCTTTTTTGAAGTCTTCAATACAGACTTTCCTAGACTGTTGGGTACTTACTGAGATTCATCATACGGTGTCTTACAAAGACAGTAGAGTTCCTCTGTAGCAGTTTCCTGCTGCCGTTTACAATCGTCACAGATAAACGTGTCAATATACTTGGCTCTATCTTCAGAAATGTTAACACACTCTCCATGGAACCAGTTTGAACATAAATCACAACCAATATAAAACCTGCAAAACAATTTTAACCCTTTGATCCCTGAGTTATAAAGTGAACTCTTCCATCCTTGTATTTGGACATGTCTACTGATGCAAATAGGGGTTTCAGTCTAAATTCCAAAACAGAATGACAAACCGTGTAGATCCTGATAAGACAGGTTGTTACAAGCCATCTAATCTGAATCTACACTGCTCATGTATCTGTTTTGGTCTGTCAGGCTGAAAGGGTTGAAAATATTATCTTTTTCCACTATCAGCAGATGAAAAACTGATGATATTTTTCTTATTTTTTTCCAGAAAAACTACACGAAAACTGTTTCCTTCAGAAGCAGTCTGATCTGGGTCTGCACTGTTTGCATATGCCATTTTGTCAGACACTTTGGTGTACGAAATTTTAAGACATTTATGGTAATCAGTCTTAGTTGTCCTCAAGTATTTCTTGAGATATGTCTCAATAAAACGATATGGTGTTTTTCATCCCTTTCAAATACTCATATGATGGAAGGATGAAAGGTTCTGTGCAATGAAGTGCCATACAGTCATGAGCTGAATTCCACCTCCAGCGGGATTTGAACCTGGGATCTTGTGAAGCCAGAAATGATACCACTCAGGGGCTCCTTAAGTCTCCACAAAGAACCTCTACTACTCTACCAATAAAGCCAGAGGAATTGTTAAGGAGGCGTATTTGGTGATAATTCTGGGATACTTTTTCTTATAACTCCATAAAAACATATGTTGTGGGTACTCATTAGAAGCGCCTTGCCAAGGCGCTTCTAATGAGCACCCACAACTTATGTTTTTATGGAGAACTGTAGAAAATTATCCCATAATTATCATCAAATACTCCTCCTTAACAATTCATCTGAAAGCTACAGTGATGGCCTTAAGATTTTGAGTTGCTGGCTGAATTTATAATCTTAAATAGTGAAGCAACTTGTAATGTTCTTTTCTACAGATGAATAGTAGCATAGCTCCAGATAAGAGAGGGTATCTACATAATAATTTTCTTATTTCTCCATGAACATATTGTGGATACTCATTAAAAGAACCTCTGCAAGGCACTTCTAATGAGTACCCACAACATATATTTTTGTGGAGAAACAAGAAAAAACTCATTAGAAATGCCTTACTGAGGCACTTCTAATGAGTACCCACATGTGTTTTCCTGGAGAAATAAGAAAATTATCAATACATTTCAGTTGAAACTAGAAGTGTCCAAAGCACACAAATGCCCCCCCCCCCCCCCTTTTCTCTTTGCTGATATGGCAACAATGTCTGGATGCATAAATTTCAACAACTATTTTCCAAATGCTCAGTATGATCTGTTAAACATTTTGACCCCTATCCCCAAACAAGGGCATGACCCAGAGGCAACTCTAGCTCAGAGTTGAAGGTTTAGGTCTGGGTAAGTAGCATACCAAAGTTCAATTCCCTAGCATAAAAGGTACCCAATTTATGACCTCCAAGAGAAATGCAGATGTAAATATCAATGTGAATTTGAATGTAAACTTAAATAATTGTTAGTCTCTGGATACGAATGTGACATATGCATGTATGGATTTAACAGCACAGCAGAGCGCTGTATGCTGCCTTTGGCAGGTGGGGGCATAAAAACGTATACAAACCTAGATTCATCGTAAGGTGTCTTGCAGACACAATACAATTTGCGTTTAGGATTCAGTGGTTTCACACCACCTGTTGAAATTATCTTCTGCTTTTTCTTCTTTGCCTTGGCAGCTTCTGCAACCTGGGCACTGGTTGGGGGCATCGGTGGAAGGCCTTGTTGCATCATCTCTCCTTTCTTGTCTGGATGCAGCGTGGATGGGCCCTTCTGTGATGCAGTTTTCCTCTTTCCTCCGACAGACTGCTGGAGTCGAAGCTGTTCTGCGATCTCCATCTACAAAGAAATTAGGGATATTCATGTCTGATTTTTATTTGATTTGGAATTTTCTTATGAAAGATCTGACTGCACTCTGACAATAGCTCTGAGGCCAACTTACAATACCTCATAGCTCCAGATAAGACATTTTTTCAACTAAAAAGCATTGATATTTCTTATTCCTCGACGAAAACATATGTTGTGGGTGCTCATTAGAAGCGCCTCACCAACATATGTTTTAAGGTCAGGAAATAAGCAAAGTATTATGCGGATATCCCTTCTTTTGTTTGTCTGTGTTAAGGTTTTACAACCCAGTCAACCCCATAGGGTCGTATCGAGTGCGGTCAGTTTACCTAACCACACTTTTCCTGGGCAGGCTTAGTCCTCTAAGCGGTGAACCAGTACTTGTGCACATTCTTTTGCCAGAAATGATACCCCTTCTTATCTGTAGCTATGATACCTGTATTTCAACCAACAGACACACACAAATTCAAGCACACACAAAATATGATATGCTCAAAAGTGATGCAAAAGACATGTTTCAGCCATGTTAGTATGACACTTTGTTCAGAGACCAACCTCACAGTTAAAATATAACTGCTCCAAATGAAGACACCATATTTCCTTTAAAAATCTGACACTTTAACTCCTTACCATATTTGTCCTACATGTATAATTTGAACAAGTTCATTTCATTACCTGTTAATGTGTTTAGAAACTGCAGGACAAGTAGCAAACATTGAAGATCTTATCATCCAGTTCAGATGCTACAAAAGGTGGCGTTTAATCTGTCAGATTGTGTCTACATTGTTTGCTCACGCCTACCTGTTCCAACACTTAGGATTATTATCAGGCATGAGATTACAGTATTGAAGGAAATATCTGAAACCTTTAGCAAAAACAAAACAAGAAATTTGCCAAATGGCTAAGTCACGTCTGCTGGTGGAATTCAAGAAACAGAGCTAAAATGCACAGACCAAAACATTGTTCAGCTTAGCATGAAAAGCAGGTAAAGATCAGTAATGGTCGAAGGCAGTAGACAGGATGCAACATGGCAGATGTGTGTATGAAGTTTCATTAGCCTAGAAGCCTTGGTGTTTCAGAAACAGAGCTAAACGCACATACTTAATATTGTTGACCCAGCAATGCTGTCGGCTTGTTATGATCCCTGTGTTGCTCCTGCTTGCTAAGCAGTCATGAAAACAAAAATGTGATTTTTATAACTTTCTGGGCCCAGTTGTTCAAAACTAATGATGTCGTTAGTTAATGTGTCGTTAAAACTTTGATCATTAAATATGGCATATAGGCCAATATTTTTGCTGAAAAATACCTGTGAATTAGATATTGTACTTACTAGAACAGTTAACATTTTGACCACTAACGAGCTCATTACGCTAAAGATGCTTTGAACAACTGGGCCCTGAATTTTTATTTGACTCCAAGTTTGTTTGTGTTGAGGTTTTACGGCCCAGTCAACCCAATGGGGTCATGTCGAGCGCTGTCAGTTTACCTAACCACACGTTTACTGGGCAGGCTTAGTCCTCTAAGCGGTTAACCAGTATTGTGCACATTCTCTCGCCAGAAACTGACAACTGCCCTTCTTGAATCAGCGGAAGGGAGAGAATGACAGTAGAAAATATTTCATGATCAATCTCCACGAAAGAATGTTGCCGACCTCGGCGGGGGTTGAACCCGTGACCTCCTGGTCTCCAGTCGGACGGCGCATCCAACTGAGCCACCGAGGCCGGACTCCGAGTTAGCCCAGTCAACACAGTTAAGGTCATGTCAAGCCAGTCAGCAAACCTACTCACACTTTTCACCGGCAGGCTTAGTCCTCTAAGGGGTTAACTTGTACTTTGTACACATATTTTTCCCAGTAACTGAAATCTGCTTTTCTTGACTCAGTGGAAAGGGGAGAATACTGGCAAGAATAAATAGGAAGTATTTCATGATCAATCTCCACTACAGTTATGTGGCTGAGCTGGGATTCAAAATTGTGTCTCATAGACCTGAAGTCAGATGTGCTACTGACTGTGCAATGCAACGCGGCTTAACCATTGTCATGCTAAATAAATTAAGTTGCCACACCCACTTCTAATTTTCAGCCAATCAGATTACTTGAGCCAGGCTGCTGATACAAATTCAAATACTGAATTGCAAACAGTCCAGATCCAGATTAGTTGGCTTCTTCAGAAGCCAAATGATCGGGATCTATACTGTGTTCAAAGGCAAGGTATATCCCGGTTCAGCAGGACATGGGTTAACTTTCAGACAATTTCTAGCAACTTTGTACTTCATACTTTGAAACAAAAAATCTGAACTCTGCCAATGATTGGCCAAATCTCTGAAAGTCTCATACCTGTATTATGGTAGCTTCAATCCTTTCACCGCTGTGTTTCTGTATTGGACTCTTCTATCTCTGTATTTGGACACATCCATTGTTGCAAATAGGGTTTCGGTCAAAAATCAAATATGGAATGGTAAAGTATCCTGATGAGATGGCTCATTACGAGCTGTCTCATCTGGATCTACACTGTTTGCATAAGTATTTGTTTTGGTCTACCAGGCTGAAAAGGTTAATTCAAGCTGTACCTGTATTTCTTGATGAATGTTTTTCTCACTCAAGGCCCTCTTCCTTTGTATTTCCTTCTTGAGCGCCTCCTTGTGTTTGAAGAGTATTCCCTGTATTTTAGCTGCTGCCATTCTCTTATGTTTTTCCTCCACAGACTCTTGTTTCTTCTGTCGTTTCTGCTCTTGTTTCTCCTCCTTTTCTATCTTGTCCAGGATACCCTTGATCACGTGACCACATATTGCAAGCCTAAAGTTATCAGTATAAAGAAAGTGTGGTAAATCAAAAGAAAGTGAGGAAAATCAAATCAGACAAAAGGACAATTTTGTGTTTTACAACTCTTTCAACAGTATTTCAGTTTGAGCTGAGTTCAAGTTGGAGTTTTATGGCCAAGTCAATACTGTTATTTTTTTCATCATTTCAATGTAACTGAAATATTGTTGAACCTGTCCTTAAGTACATGAACAACAGTATTTCAAGTATATGATGCTGAAAATGTGATAATGGAAGACTGTGCAATGGAGCATCTCACAGTCATGTATACATTTACCAGTATTCAAAGCCAGAACTTATCAATAAGCAGTGCTTATTAGATATCCACTACAAGGACCAAAATCTAACGGACAGACAGACGTGAAAACAGTATACCCCGTGCAAACACAGTTTGTGAGGGGTATAATAAACTGTGCCAGCAAAAGTGGTCATAAAGCACAAATGCACATGTATGTAAAGAAGGCCCATATCAGCCCACATCTATCTGTGCATTTCTGCAGTCTGATCAGATCATCAGTCTTCCCTTTTTGACAACAGGAAGGTCCTGAGTAGACTGCATGGATTTGCTGGCTCATCTAGACCATCACTGTTTACTTCTAATCCTTACTATGCTGACTAAATTTAGATGCCACACCCACTTCTAATTTCAGCCAATCAGACTACTTGATTCAGGTTGTTGATACAATTCACATACTTAATGAACTAGAAATTGTGTTTGTAAAACACTAAGCCCCCAACTTTGTGATTTCAAACACTGCTTTGTAACAATATTGTAGCAAACCAAATTACATTTTTTTTTTTAAGCTCATAGGGTGACATGTGGGCCTCTGTGGCTTGATGGCTAAGAGCACTAACTCTCACCACTGTGGGTTTAAGCCTCACTCCAGTCACATATGGTAAAGACAAGTTCTGCTTACTGATGGTCAGGTGGTTTTTCTCTGGGTTCTCCGGTTTTCGCACACCTATGGATCAGCTCAATATCAGTGAAATATTCTTATCCTGATCATATTGTGTTGAAATTCTAAATCTCATCCTTATGTTCATTTCTTTTCAGAACAAAATATCTAAGGCTGAGCTGACGTCTGAAGCTAGACAATGAGTTAGAAAGATTCCCGAACAGGGCATAATTCATTCAAAGATTTACTGAGTTTGCTCAAAATCTAATCAGGTCATCTTTACCTTACATCCAAACAAAATGCCAAATATCAAAAAACCTAGCTCCAATGGTTCTAGAGATATGGTGTTAACAAGTCTAAATATGGAAATTCTCTTTTGAGAATTGCCATTCCCTTAAATAAACTGGAAAAAGAACATTTACCTGGACTGTTCATCCTTTTGCTCCTGTGTAAGAGGTTTAGGTTTGGCTTTCAAGGTGTCTACTGCATGGCTCTCCACCTTCGTGACTTCCGGCAGTGTTGGAGGAGGAGAGGTAACCTCTCGGACAGCAGACACTGGCGGTTTCTGCTGGACCATATGTTTCTGTAGTGCCAATAATTTAGCCTGGATTTCTGGGGCTTGGTTCTGAAGAAGTGCTTGTCGCACCACTGGAAAAGGCAGATAAATGTGAATATTTACATTCTCAGTGCATTTACAGAAAAAATACCTATAGTTAACTATTGGGGCGTAATGTTGTTCATATTTCAGTGAGTACATTGACATCACATGATCATTAAGTGACATCAAAATAAACCACGTTTCTCTCCAATATGATTAGATGATGGACACACTATGACGTCAACCACCCTGTTCAGCTGTTAATAAGAAAGCTTCATGGAATGGTTTTCTTGTTTCAATTTTAGCCCTTGACCCAGATTTTTTTTCGTCAAATAATGGATGGAAAATATAAACATAGGGTGAGGATAGGGTCACTGCTCATGACCCGATGTTGTTCATACTTCAATGAACGTTAAAAATTACTAACGCTTTGCACTCTGGGTAAAATTTTCAGCAAATGACATTTTGAAATATTCTTCTTATTTTTCCGACAAAACAGGGTTTGACATTTCATGTAAATGAAATGTTAAATATTGTTTTCTGGGAAAAATGAGAAAAAATACCACCAGCTAGTCTTCTGCTGAATAAGCCCAGACCAAGAAGTGGTTAAGGTATAAAAAAATCAACCGTATCCTTGCCTATTATTTTAATCTTGACTATAATGAATGGGCTGCATCAAGTGAAATTGTTGAACATTTGCAAAGTATCATCCGGGCCTTTGCTCTCCATTCATACATTCTGTAGTATCCAATGGTTATGTTAGCGGACAGTGAAGGCCCTGATCAGATTGTGTAGATCAGACACATTTTGCCATGGCACAGTCCAAATGTTACTTCTATTTTCTTTTTCATTGCTCTTGATAAGATGAGTTTCTAGATATTTTTTCTCTACTAAAATAGGAGTTGTGGGTATTCACTGGAACTGCCTCATTGAATGTGTGAGTGTGTGCAATGACACAATGACCCAACTCTGTTAAACATTTAAACATCAGAAATTGGTTTAACAAAGAATGGAATAAAGATGAGTAGTAAGCATTTTATCTATTTATTTATTTTTTTATTTTATTTTTATTTATTTATTTATTTTTTTTTTTTAAACTCTTCAGTGCCTATACTTGTATACAAATCAAGATAAGCAAGAAGTAATTTATTATTATACATGAATACTGTTTTCTCCCTAAATATTTGATTGATTGATTGTGTTGGGGTTTAACGACACGTCAACCCTTGAGGGTCATTTTGTGTCGTCTCCCAGAGAAAGGGAGAAAAGAGATAGAAGAGACAGTAGAAGAGATAAAAGAGAGGGACAGGGAAGAAAGAGGAACAGGAATGAAAGTGAAGAAACAGAAGAAATAAAAACATTCCCCCTCTACCCTTACCCGCTACAAGGATAGCAGGCCTTGCCCAACTGTAAGCCAATAT
Source organism: Anodontia alba (assembly GCA_964016985.1). Lineage (NCBI taxonomy): Eukaryota > Metazoa > Mollusca > Bivalvia > Lucinida > Lucinidae > Anodontia > Anodontia alba. The sequence continues at coordinate 55,360,581 of OZ024822.1, forward strand.
TAGCTGGACACCCCGGTGATGTAAGATACACAGCACCTTCGCACCACCCGACCACCCCCACTAAATATTTGAACAGACTGGCCTGTCAGAGCAAAAGCCCACAATCAGATCAAACTTTCTCACAGAGCAGTTTGATTGTGGTATGTGGTATGCAAACGGCCATTAGATACATAATTAGGCAGTGAAATGGACATTCAGGATAAGAATAGTAAGAAGATAAGTCTGTGAACATTTAGGATAATCAAAATAGTTATGATTGACATGATAAATGGGAAGCAGTATACAAACTTAACCCTTTCATCCCTGCAGACCACTACAGACACCTTTGCAAATGGTGCCGTCTCATCAGGATCTACACTATTTGCCATTCTGTTACTGATTTTGACTGAAACCCTATTTGCATCAAAGGATGTTGCCAAATTCAAACATGGAGGCATCCATTTCAGACTCAGGGGTGAAAGGGTTAAACTCACAAAAACAAAGCCTGCTGTGGAAAACCAAAATAATCCAATCATGACATATTGTGATATGCAAATAACTACAAGCCACATATTGTCTGCCAAAAAGTATCGGGACTTATCAGAATGTATGTAGCTACAAATGTCAAAACAATATCTTATCAATTCTCTCTTTAACCCTTTCACCCCAGAGTTTCTGAAATGTGCTCATCCGTCTCTGAATTTCGACACACCCATTGTTGCAATAGGGGTTTAGTCAAAAATCAATAATAGAATTTTTTTTTTCAAAAATCATTAATATAATTGCTAACACTGAAGATCCTGATAGATGGCTCATGAGGCATCTCATCTGGATCTATACTAATTGCAAAGGTATCTGTGTTGGTCTGCAGGGATGAAAGACCTGTGATTATCTACAAAATGCCCACTTTTTCTGGAACTATGAAAAGTACACAAACCTTCTTGGACAACCTGTGGTGTGACAGCGTATTTCTGTTGTGCAGCAGATGGGGTTGTCTTGACAGGGGTTGGCGGTGGTGATGTAGCCACCACACCATCGGTTGTCTTGGCGGGACTCTGTGACACCGATGATACTGTTGTGCTTACGGCCTGTTGTCGTTTGAGGAGCTGTTCAGCTACCGTTGGCTGTCCTCCTGAAATGGAGGTCTGAGGCTCCTCAGACTTCTGTACAATCTGCAATGACATACAACAAAGTTTCATAAAAGCCTCTTCTAGGAGTATGAAAAAGACAAGGGGAAAATTTAGAAAAATATATTTCCTTCTTAATATAAATCTTTGTTCTGGTATTAAAATCAACTCATTGAGACTACCGTAATAATCTTAAGTAATAATCTTAAGTATTCAGACATACAGGCCCAAGAAAACAGTGCAGATCCAGATTAGATGCCTCAGAATGTGGCATCTCATCAGGGTCTTTTGCCACTCATCCAGCAATATTCTAGACAGAGCAACTGGCAGTAAAATGGCCCTGTTCACAGAATTCTCTAAAATCTCAGATTCCCTCATTTATTCTGATTTTTGGTCTCCTATCTGGGCCTTGGCTGTTCATAATTTTTTTGCATGGTTCTTCTTTACTGTTCACCACCATGTTTATCCTTATTTGGACATCTTAACTTCTTTGCCTATTTGTCTAATGCTTAGGAATATAAAATATTATGAAAATATCCTTTTTTCACCTGCTGAATTAGCCCAGAGAGTGGTAAAGGTTAAAGTTTGAACAAGTTCATTCACTACCTATTGATGTGTGTGAAGAAAAGCTGGATGCGCGACAAACATTCTGCTGCATATGACCTGGGTCTATACTGTTTGTTTTTAGGCCTGTCTGTCCAAATATGTTGAGTAAATACAGTAATGCAAACATCAGGGCCCAATTGTTCAAAGAGTCATTAGCTTAATGAGCTCGTTAGTGGTCAAAATGTTAACTGTTCTAGTAAGTACAATATCTAATTCACAGGTATTTTTGCTGAAAAAACTGTGAGTAGCTTTTGCAAATGCAAAAGCTACTCACATCTTTTCAGCCAAAAAAATAGCATATATACCATATTTGCTGATCAAAGTTTTAACATACTGTATATTTTGTGGAGTAACTATGATGGGCTCTTTGTTGCTAGTTTTCCTGCACTGTGCCTCATGCCAGAACAAATTACATAGCTCTAGATAAGAGGTATTTGTTACATGTTTTTCTTATTTCTCCTTGAAAACTTATGTTGTGGGTACTCCTTAGAAATGCCCAAGGAGGCACTTCTAATGAGTACCAAAACATATGTTGCTGCGGAAAGATAAAATATCAAGTTGAAAAAAAAAAAGAAAAAAAAAAGGGCTTTATCTGGAGCTATGCAAAATATATGACCTTTACCTTGATTTGCTGCTGTTGCTGTAGTGCTGCCAGTTGTTGTGGAGTAACCGTGATAGTCTGTGGCTGTCCACCAACCATAGCTGTAGCCTGTATGGTGGGCTGGTTTCCTGTTGAAGCTATAATAATGAAAATCATATACATGTACAAGTTATGATGATTTTGGTGTTTTACAGCCCTTTCAACATTATTTAAGTTATATTGAGATGATGGAAGGATGACAATGGCAGGCTCATTGCAATGAAGAGCTGTACAGCCATGAACTGAATGCCGCCTCCAGTGGGATTTGAATCCAGGACTTCATGTTCCGAAGTCAGGAGCTCTAACCACTCAAACACCCGGACACTTTGTACATATATAAACCAACTTGAAATGACACAGCAGCCCTGTGTCAAACATGTATGGTATAAACAATGATTCAGATAAAGTTTGGATTTAGCTGAAATTTTATGATCAAGCATTTGAAGATGATTTGATTTGGAGTGTTATGGCCCAGTCACACTGTTAAGGTCATGTCGAGCTGGTCATCAACCTACACAAGTTTTTCGTGGACAGGCTTTGTCCTCTAAGCAGCTGACCAGTCCTTTGTGCACATCTCTCTGCCATTACCTATCAACTGCCCTTCTTGAATCAGTGGAAGGAGGAGAATGATACATACGTTATGGGTACTCATTAGAAGCGCGCTTCTAATGATTACCCACAATGTAGGTTTTCTTGTAGAAATAAGAAAAATATTAAGTGGCAACCCCATCTTATCTGTACATACCTGGAACAGCCTGAATTTTCAACTGTTGTTGCTGCTGCACCTGTGCCTGTATCTGCTGCAATTGAGCCTGCTGCTGGGCCAAAACCTGCTTCTGTTGCTGTAACTGCTGCTGTTTCTGTTGTATATTCTGCTGACCACTCACCACGATAGGCGTACTCTGCTGACCGGCCACCACGATCTGTGATGTACTCTGCTGACCGGCCACCATCACCTGTGGTGTTGTCTGTGTACCAGCAACCACAATTTGAGGTGTACTTTGTTGACCAGACACTACAATCTGCGTTGCCCCTGCCTGACCAGTAATAATCTGAGGAGTGATCTGGCGAATAATGCGAGTACCAGAAGGTGTGTTGGCTAAGGCTACCACCTGACTACCTCCAACTTTTTGAATGACCTGGGTAGCACCTACAATGCGAGGAGAAAATAGAATTTAGGACAGTTTTTGTCAGTAGTTGAGAATATCAAGATTCTGTTTTCTATTACATTAATTTTAGAACATATCAACTTTTTCACTGTCTAAATTGTTTTTGTATCTCTGAATTAATGTTGCCAACTGAACTAACTGAAATTTTACAGGGGGTCAGATACTACATTTGATGATAGTATTAATACTATACATAGAGGATCTTACATGAGTGGTCATTTAATATGAAATTTATGAAACAAGGTTGGGTAATTTAAGTATTTTGCAAGCCTTTAGGCAATTACCCAACAAGTTTCATAAATTTCATAGTAAATGACCATGAATGTAAGATTCTGTTTATCACATGGCTCTTCCGATGACAAAAAAAAAAAAAAAAAAAAAAAAAAATGCCCAAAATATATTAAGATAACGGCTTTCCATAGCTAAACAGAACAACTCACTACCAAAGTATAACGCAATAAAAAATAGTTCTTATATTATTTGTTAAGTACCGAAAATAACTAGAGATAGATATGCCATTCATTACTTCATTAAACTGTAAGAAATAATGCTTTTATCTGAGCTAATAACGTCATCCAGCGAGTCAATACATCACTAGAATCAGTAGGGAAATCCCCGCAGTCAGTTGTCATATTTAAAGGTCACTGACCTTGATCAATACAATATGGTGGTTGATACACCCAAGAAAATGACAGATTTTCAAGAATATAAAACATTTTAACTGTAATATGGATTTTAATTTCACACATTTATTGACTGTCAGAGTCATGTTATCCTCCAATGCTTTTTTGGAAGAGGTGAAAAATTTTTCATCGACTATTTGACAATACTGATGTTGAAAAAGCCTTCAAATATTTTGCCGGAAAACATCAAATTTTAACCACCATGTGTATTTCTGGTAGCTGTGTTATCCACATTGTGATTGTGTTGCGTCTTCCCCTTCCATCAATATGACATTTATCATTCATCTCAAAATTGAAGGCAGGATCTGTTTCAAAACTGAAAGTTGTATTGGCGAACCTGGACACCATCTTGGTTGCTATCAATAAGCAGAGTAATACGAATATTAAAGAGGGTAATTAGGCAAACCAGTGGGAAACCTTGCAGTGTTATTACACGAGTGGTCATATCATTTTTATGACATGGGTTATTTCACTGAATAACTTGACAGTCATGTGATAAATCAATTTATTAAACCTTTCTTGGATAATAAATGTTCTTTTTGAGGAATAAGGAGCCTTTAAAGCAGTAATACTGATATTTTTTTTATTTTTCCATCAAAACATGTTGTGGGTACTCATTAGAAGCACCTCAGTGAGGTGCTTCTAATGAGTACCCACAACATTTTCATGAATAAGAAAAAAATTAAGCAGATACCCCCTGTTACCTGGAATTATGACGAAATATTAAGATTAAGGATGATAAACAAACTCTCACCTTTAATTGCTGCTGTTGGTGATATTATCTTAGCCACAGTCTGGCCACCAGAACTGAGCACATTTATTGTTCCTGTTCCCTGTGCCCCCTGTGGAGAACTGACAATAGCAACCCCACCAGATGTCAACCCTGGCAGAGAGGAGATAGCCTGAGAAGGAATAATGACTTTGGTCTGTGGTGTACTGGCTGGTGAAGTGGCAGATACATTGCTGGTGACGTTTGGAACTGCCGTGGTGACAATACTAGCTGAACTACTGACTAGGACGGACTGAGAAGTTGTTGTTACTGGCTGAGATTGTACAGCACGGATAGTAGTGAGAGATGTGCTGACAGTTGATGCTTGTACGGAGGTGGTGGCAGCTTGGCTTGTTTGCTGGGCTACTGTAATCAACTGTAGACGGCCATCTGGCAGCCGAATTATCTGCTGACCTGTAAAGGTAATGATAAAGAAATACTGTGATAACCCTAAGTATTGGGACAGACAGACCTGAGCAAACAGTTCTGATCAGGGTCTATCATGTCTGACAATCATCCGTAAGTATTTAGACACATCAGCACCTAGTACAATGGACTTGGTCAAACTTTAGAACAAGTATGGCAAGGACTTAACCTGTCCCAATATTTAGGATAAATATGATACCAAGAAAGTAATTATTGTTTCCAAGGAAACAGTCGCTCTACCATACTTTTTCTATTTAAAAGGTGAGGCAAGTGAAGAGAAGAGATTGATTTGATACTAAATATAGCTATATTTTCAGTTGACTTGCCCCACCCTGGTATGCTATGCTCCATTCTAGCCTACCCTGCCCTTCCTTCTGCTACCCCACCCTACCTTACCAAGCCAGGATAGGCAAAGATCTAAGGGTAAAGATATGCACAGGAGTATGAGTAGGTGTAGGGGAAGGTGCATGGTAGGGTAGGATTGGGTAGGTAGGGTGAGTGCATAAGGTAGGGTAGGGTAGGGTTTGATATTAATATAGTGTTATGTAAAGGGGAAGTCACCATTCTAAGAAAGATGTCTAGCAGCCATATTAGTTGACAGGGTGACGCATCAAGGGGTTGAGAAGAACTGGCGGTCATATTTATTGATGGACCTGAACCAAATTCAGGCAGGCACAATTAGACACCAGAAGAATACCTCAGATAAGTTTTGAATAAGAGGACCGGGATGGTCCTGTAACACTCACCTGAGTATCATAGCACTTAGAGAACCTGACCCATAAATGATCAAGGCAAAAATTCTGACCAAGATTCATGATGATTATATTAACAAGTAGGACAATGTAGCATGCCTAATGGATCATGAAACATAGACTTAAGTCAAATATGAATGACTGCACTCAAGAGGTCATGTAAAGATGCATGTGCTAAGTATCAATGGCTGTAGGACCAATAATTACTAAGAAACTGACCAAAATGCAAAAACTTAACAAAGTCAGTGGACCGTGGAATATAGGTCAAAATCAAATATAGATGACTGCATTTAAGGGGCTATGCTAAGAAGTCTGCAAGCGCCAAGTATCACCGCTGTAGGACCAACAGTTACTGAGAAACTGACCAAAATGGAAAGACTTAAAAAAGTCACTGGACCATGAAATAAAGGTCATAAGTGGCCCAGGTCCAAACTTGACCTAAAATCATCAAGACAAACATTTTGAGTAAGATTCATGATGATCGCACCTGCTTAAGGCCCTTTGGTTTCAGAGAAGTTTTTTTTTTAAGTTTTAGCTATACAGCTCTATATCAATAAATGACCCCCAGGGCATGGCCAATTTGGACTTCAGGGGCATGGTTGGTAGGATTTATGTAGGAGACCACTAAGCATTGCTACATACTAAATATAATATATAAGCTGTGGGTCTCATGGTTTCAGGAGAAGAGTTTTTAAGTTTTTCCCCATTATAAGTCTATGGAAGCTAATGAACCCCGAGGCGTGACCAATTTAGACCCCAGGGGCATGGGTGCCAGGATAATGTAGGAAACCACTAAACATTGCTACATACTAAATATATTAGCTTTGGGCCTCATGGCTTCAGAGAAGAAGATTTTTGAGGGTTCTTTAGCTATATAGTTCTTTATAAAGATATAACCCCCTGGGGGATGGCCAGTTTGGGCCCTAGGGGCTTGATTGGCAGGATTTATGTAGGGGACCACTAAACATTGTGTGGCTTAATGGTTTCAGAGAAGATTTTTTATTTTATTTTTTTTTTTCCATTATAAGTCCATGGGAGCTAATGATCCCCCGGGTGTGGCCAATTTGGTCCCCAGGGGCATGGTTGGCAGGATTTATGTTGAAGACCACCAAACATTGCTACATTGATAATCTGTTAGCTCTCGGCCTCGTGGTTTCAGAGAAGATTATTGAAGGTTTTTTTTAGCTATATAGCTCTACAGAAACATATGGCCACCTGGGGTGTGGCCAGTTTGGAGCCCAAGGCCTTGATTAGCAGGTTATGCAGGGGACCACTAAACATTGCTACATACTAAATACATAAGCTGTGGGCCTCATGGTTTCAGAGAAATAGATTTTTTAAGTTTTTCCCATTATAAGTCTATGGGAGTTAATGACCCCCGGGGCGTGGCTAGTTTGGGGCCCAGGGGCTTGATTGGCATGTAGGGGACCATTAAACATTGTTACACACCAAATATATAAGCTGCCGGCTTCATGGTTTCTGAGAAGATTTTTAAAGTTTTCCCCATTATAAGTCTATGGGAGCTATCTATGGGCATGGCGGCCATTTTGATTTACAGATCATGACCATTTGTACATATATTCAATCTCCTTTTAACACAAGGCTCCACATGAAGTCTGAAGAAATTTGGCCCAGGGGTTTCAGAGATTTTGTTCAACGGACAGACAGATGGATGCATGGACAGATGGACTGATGACGGTTGGGGAGTGATCACAATAGCTCATCCTGAGCCTTCAGCTCAGATGAGCTAAAAATCTGACCAAAGGTCTTTGAGGAGATGGAATAACAAGAAAGTTACAGTATTAAGTAAAAGGGAAGCCTTAAGATGGCCGTCTGGCGGCCATATTAGTTGAATGGAATCATTTTCGTGGAGACACATCTAGGGGTTGAGAGGAATCCATATGCAAGGTTTTGACAAAATTCCTCCACTGTTACGGAGGAGATGTGATAATGAGAAAAATCCAAGATGGCCGATGGTGGCCAGATTTGTTGACTTACTGGAACCAAACCAGGGAAACATCCCAGACAAGATTAAAAGAAATCTGACCTGTAGTCTCTGAAGGAATGCAAAAACTAGATTGTAACAGTGAGAAGTCGAGATTTCTAAGATGGCCGTCTGGCAGCTATATTAGTCGAAGGACCAGAATCTTTTTCATGGAGACATATCTATGGATTGTGAGGAACGCATATGCAAAATTTTAATGAAATTCTTCCACTGATTACAGAGGAGATGTGACAATGAGAAAAGGCTGAGATGGTCAGTGGCGGCCATGACCAGAACCAAATTTGGACTAGACCACCAGGGAAACATCCCAGACAAGTTTCGAAAAAATCTGACCAGTGGTCTCGCAGGAGATACAATAATGACAGTGCTTGCACTAACTGTCAAAATCAGGAAGTCCCAGGACTTCCTAGCTCCAATATCTGGAAGTCCTGGTGATCAAATTTTTCACTCACTTTCAGAAATTCAACCTCAATATTCTTAAATTCTCATTTATGGAGTAAAACTGCCATTCTTAATCTAAATAACACATAAATTCATTCTAAATTTTTGTTATAAACGACTAAATATCTTTAAAAGTTGGGAGTCCCAGACTTCCTAGCATTGATTTTTGGAAGTCGCAGGGCAATTTTTGGGAGTCTCTGACTCCCAGACTTCCCTTAATGCAAGCACTGAATAATGACTGTAACTGTGTTAAGGGGCAGCCATGAATTCTAAGATACGGCCATACATGTTGACGTACCGGGACCACTAGGGGAACATCCCAGACAAGTTTGAAAATAATCCTACCAGTAGTCTCGGAGGAGATGCGATAACAAGAAATTGGAGGGCCTTTCCATACCAAGCTCAGGGATGAAACCTAGCTCCAGATAAGGCACTTTTTCCACCCAAAAAGTACTGATATTTTTCTTATTTCTCCAGGTAAACATATGTTGTGGTACTCATTCGAAGCACCTCAGCAAGGCACTTCTAATAAGTACTCACAACATATGTTTGGTGGAGAAATAAAAAAAATAATGAAGATACCCTGTTATCTGGGTTTCATGTGTGCCCAACATTTCTTGCTTGAAACTGTTGTTTATCTCTAATTTTACTTTGCTGATACAAACCTTGTAGAAGTCCCCGCACTTGCAACTGTCCCTGAGGTCCCTGGACTATCTGGACATTCTGGACATGACCAGGATTACTGCCAGAAGCTTGGGATGTCACAACACTGGGGCGAATCTGAACTGTGCCACCTAGAAACAAAAAATACATGTATACTGTACTATCACAAACTAAATAAGCATCATAACACAATAAAAACGTTAAAACTATAATACCCTGCCATTATCGTGTCGCGGGCAGATAACTCGTCAAAATTTGACGAAATTTGCCAATATGCAATCCCAAACCAGATCTCCTTCATATCAATGCATGTACCAAGTTTGGTTAAAATCCCTTGACATTTACTCAAGTTATCGTCTGGAAAATGAAAGTATGGGTGTGTCTCGGGAAGACAACTCTGTCAAAATTTGACAAAATTTGCCCATTAGCAATCCCAAACCAGATCTCCACAATATCAATGCAAATACCAAGTTTGATGAAAATCCATTGATGTTTACTCAAGTAATCATCCGGAAACGAAAATATGGGCATGTCTCGGGCAGATAAATCTGTAAATATTTGACAAAATTTGCCCATTAGCAATCGCAAACCAGATTTCTACAAAATCAATGCACATACCAAGTTTGGTGAAAATCCATTGATGTGTACACGAGTTATCATCAGGAAATGAAAAACAGATGGACGTACGACTGACGGACGGACAGACACACGGACCTCCAACATGAAACCATAATACCCCGCCACTATTGTGTGGTGGGGTATAAAAATTAAAACAGTCACAACATACATGTACATTACAATACATATTTATGCTGACTTATATCAGCTATATACCCATAAACTAAAATGAACTTAAAAACAAATACTTTTAGGATAGGTAAAAGTTTTACTGTATAGTAAGTATATATATCTACACAACAGAAATGAGCATGCCCAAAATATCCACACCACATATAGGACTTTAAGCTTTCACCCCTAAGTTTCTAACATGGATTCTTCTATCTGAATTTGGACATATCCATTGTTGCAACAGGGGTTTCTATCAAAAATCAGTAACAGAATGGCAAACTGTGTGGATCCTGATGAGACGGCTCATTATGACCTGCACGGTTTGCAAAGGTATTTGTAGTGGTCTGTTGGGATGAAAAGGTGAAAGCTTTACAATCCATTTTAGGTTAATATTTTAGTCATTTTATGGAAATACAAGCGGAAATTACCATAAGGCTCTGTAGAAGGAATGCAAAGCTCACTAACATGTACTCTTGTATGGTCACATGAAAATTCTGCCTTAAATCTTAAAGTGCCAGTCATAACTGCAGCAGATCACATTTTTTTTTTATTTTTCTTTATTTTTCAGAGAAAACAAGTATTCACATTTTGTATGCTTTGCAGATGATTCACATGAAATGTCAAGACTTGTTTTCTCTGAAAAATTAAAAAAAAAATATCTGAATGTCATCTGCTACAAATTTTGCTTGGATCTTTAAGGGTTAACACTTAGTATGCTGGGTAAAAATTTCAGCAGACATTTTGAAATATTTCCACCCCCCCCCCCCCCCCCACACACACACACACACAGGATCTGACATTTCATGCAAATTGTCAAATCCTATTTTGCTAGGACAAAATAACAAAAATGTCAATTTTTCGTCTGCTGAAGAAGCCCTGAGAGTGGTAAAGGTTCAGAATATTCAAACTTCCCTATGGCAGCCTATAAACTGTTCTTTTGTTTGTTTGATTTGGGCTTAACGTCGTTTTCAACAATCTTTCAGTCATATCGCGACGGTGTCTGGAGCTCAATGCTCACTTTTAGAATGCTGTCTCACTGAAATATCACGCCCCAGACACTTTGACACGATATTCCACACAGTCACATTATACTGAGCTGACCAGTTCTAGCTCTACTATCTTAATGCTGAGCACCAAGCGAAAGAGCAGCTAGTACCATTTTTAAAGTCTTTGGTATGACCCGACCGGGGATTGAACCCGCAACCTCCAGTCACAAAGCAGACGCTCTACCACTGAGCCACTGTGCGGATTATATAAACTGTTCTACATTATCTGGTACTCTACAGGAAAAAGCATGCAATTTTTGTCTGGAGATCTTCAAAAAGGTAATCAGAAAACAGTTCAGGATGTGGCATCTGATCAGGGTCTACTCTATTTGCATTAAAAACAGGAATTTCTATAAAACATAGTAATGACAAGAAATTCGCAAAATGGGTATGCTGTGACTGCTGATTGTGTTAAAGAATTTGTTTGTGTTGAGGTTTTACGGCCCAGTCAATCCAATGGGGTCCATGTTGAGCATGGTCAGTTTACCTAACCACAAGTTTACTGGGCAGGCTTAGTCCTCTAAGTGGTTAACCAGTATTGTGCACATTATTTCACCAGAAACTGATAACTGGCCTTCTTGAATCAGCGGAAGGGAGAGTATGACCGTAGAAAATATTTCATGATCAATCTCCACGAAAGAATGTTGCCGACCTCGGCGGGGGTTGAACCCGCGACTTCCTGGTTTCCAGTCAGACGGCGCATCCAACTGAGCCACTGAGGCCGGCTTGTGTTCAAGAATAAGAGCTAAACACGCAGAGTAAAAATTGTTCAGCCAAGCGTGAAAAGTAGGTCAAGATCAGTAATGGTCGCTGGCAGCAGGCATGGTGCATCATAGTGAATGTGTGTATGAAGTTTTATTAGCCAAGAAGCCTTGGTGTTTGAAAAACAGACTTAAGTAACATTGTTGATGCTCAGGCCAACACAATGCTGCTAGAAAGCAATCACTATGTTGCTCTTGCTTGCTTAAGCAGTCGCAACAATAATAACTAATCAGACAGATTTGACTGAGTTGAGGTTTGACAGCCCAGTCAACCCATTTGGGCAGGCTTAGTCCTCTAAGCAGTTAACCAGTATTTGTGCACATTCTTTTGCCAGAAACTGACAACTGCTCTTCTTGAATAAGCGGAAGGGAGAGAGTGACCATCATAAATATTTCATGATCAATCTCTATGAAAGAATGTTACTGGACCGATTGGGGATCGAACCCGTGACCACCTGGTCACCAGTCGGACGTATCTGACTGAGACACTGAGGCCTGCTAACTACCAAGACAAACACCCTGTTGTTGGAAATAGACCAGTCCAAAGAGTTCAAAGTAGAAGAGTCCACTTGAGGCAAATAGGTTAATGGGGGAAAGGATAGATCTTCAAGAGAAACAACTCTGGCATGAACCTATTTCCCTCCGTTTTCACTGGGTGCTAGCAAATTCTTTCCTTTGAGAACAATCTCCATTTTTAAAAGAATTCAAATATCAGGGAACTGAATTCCTGTCTATAAAAGTTTTCTCCCTTTGAAAAAATGGTGGCAAAACCTTTATGTGGCTGTCCTAGGGAGGGTGCTCTGTACTGGCATCTCAGAAGAACTGTTGTTTTATCCCATTCATTTGGACAGGTACATTTCCAATTTAAGTTAGGGGTGTTCGGGTTGTTTTCAGCATATACTTACATAACAGAAATTCCTGCACTCAATGCAAACAGTGTTGACCCAGATCAGATGCCACAGAATGTGGCTCTGATCAGGGTCTATACTGTTTGCCGAATGTCCCTTTTATGGGTTGCTAGGCATATAAATGGGTTAAGATGACTTCATTTTGTGTCTCACTCTAAAATGAGAGAGTAACCCTCTTATCTGGAGTTCTCATATTGGGAAACAGACAACATATGAGCCCAGGGCACAGCATTTCATCCACGCAGTCTGATCAGTCTTCACATGGCTCTCTGTAGGGAGCCAAAAATCCAAAGCCTTTTCAAGTGGACAGCAGACAGTGATCAGCCTGCGCATCTGTGTCTTTGCTGGGTGTACACGCAATCTTGCAGGAAATGCTGTGCCCCTGCTCATATATGCTTCTGAAAATGGGACATAAAAAATGTATCATGGGTCACCATATGCTTGTGCCAAAGAAAGAAAAACAAACCTTTCACTGATGTCGGCACAGCTCCCACAACTTTCGGCATTTTTATGGCAGTGAGTGTTGGGGTGGCTACACTATTAACTGCTGTAGCACCATCTTGCGTAAGAGGTTTAGGGGCCAAAGTAACACCACTTGCTGCTGGACGTAGGGTCACTGTAGAACCTGGGATCTGAACTTTTACCATTGGTCTGATTGTACTGGATGTTGTTACAATCCCTGTAATAACAATTGCCAATAGATGAATTTATGTTTTACATCTTTTAACAGCATAGTAAATGCCCTAAAATTTCGAAACTTTATTCAATACTTATTTTTACTTTATTTTTGCTCTTTGTGTAGTTCCTTCTTAAAATACTTAGTGAAATGGCAAACAGTGTAGTCTCTAATCAGACTCAGAAGCAGTCTGATCCAAGTCTCCATTGTTTGCATATGCTATTTTGTCAGACACTTTGGTGTTTGAAATTTTAGCACATTTGCCGTATTTCAGGTACATTCAGACAATGGATTGGTGATAATGAAAAGCTTTGTGCAATGAAGTCTTCTACAGTCAGAAGCACAATTCTACCATCAACAGGATTTGACTCAAGACCTCATGATCCAAAATGGAGCACTAACTGCCTGGCCACACAGACACTTCTAAAATCATAAAGCAAATTAACCCATTTACACCAGGTTAACTCTTAGGACAGGCCCAATAGACAGGATGTCAAGTTCATTATTATAACCATATTTTATAGCAATTCTTGTTCTTAATGCAAACAGTCTAGACACTGATCTGGGTCTACACTGTTTGCCATTTTGCTCAAAGATTTTAAGAAGCAATTGCACAAAGAGCAAAAATAAGGGTAAAAAATAAAGTATTGAATAAAGTTTCGAAATTTTAGGACATTTACTGTACTGTTAAAAGACGTAAATAGGACATTAGGCATAAATGGGTTCATAATCATGTAGCTCTAGGGAAAAGGGATATGCAGAGAATGGTTTTTTTTTTATTTTACCATGATGCTGTGAGTACTGCTTTGAATTGCACTGATGAGACAATTCTAATGAAAATCCACAGTATATATTTTTCATGGAGATACTAAAAATATAAAAAATAATTGCCATATACTTATAGGATAAGTATGGTACAGAGTAAAAGTGCCCCACCTTCAACAGGTTTTAGCCACATCAACAGTACTAAAATGGACAATTTTGATATCTTTATATGGTACAAAGGCTTACTGACAGAAACATTACCTGTACCAGTTGCTTTGGGTTGCATTTGTGTTATTTTCTTCACAACATTTCCAGATGACAGTAACGTAGTCATTCCACCAGATGTCTTCAACAGAGTACCTGAAGCCACCGTGGCTACACTTTTTACCCCTGATGTGGTTGTACTAGTCGATGACAGTGGATTTAGCAGATTGGTGCTTGTTGCAGTGATGACCTTGGGTTGACCTTCTAGTAGTCTCTTTTGCTGCATAGCTGCTCTTTGTTGCTTCAGCTGCTCTTCCATTTCATGTTTCAATTTTGCAGCATTCTGTTGTTGTTGTTGTTCATTCAGCTTCTCTTGAAGAGCTGCTCTTTGCTTTTCAACTCTGAAATTTTAACACATATCATAGCTCCAGATAAAGCGCTTTTTTTTTTTTTTTTTTTTAACCAAAATGGTTTATATTTTTTTTTTATTTCTCCACGAAAATGAAGTTTTTTAAAAGTAAAACATATTTTAACGAGTAATACTTAACCTATAGATAATGTGCTATTCTATTCTGTTTTCACACCTTCCACAGAAAAAACGACCTTTCAGTCGTTAATTAAAGTCTTAAACCAGAAGGTCCCTTAGGCAGTTACCTGTGTGACGTAACTCTTCCCGCTCAATTGACCACGTGTCAGTTTCTTTTATGTGTAAAACAATAGACACAATTAGGAGAGATAAGCGAGGGTGGACGGAGGGAGATAATTGATTATCTATAGGTTAAGTATTACTCATTAAAATATGTTTTACTTTTAAAAAACTTCATTTTAACTTCATAATACATTAACCTATAGATAATGTGCTAGGATTTGCAGAATAGGAGGGAGGTGCTCTCCTAATTCTAACACCAATAATATCTCACCACTTCTGGTTAAGACTCAGGAAACTCAAAGGAATCAGATACATTCTAATTCTATATTTAATAGAAAGAATGGTCTAGATTCACAAAATAGCTTTAAGGTGTTATGATCTAACAACCTTATATATATTAGTAGACTCTAGAGGAAGCCAGTTCTTAAGTCTCAGAGACCTAACATTGGCCCCCCCCCCCCCCTTCTTTTTTTCTTTTTGGGAAACAACAATTGGCTTCAAAAAGAAAAGGGAGTCATTGAGACATGACATAAATATTCCATCGCAAAGTAAGCTAGGAATATAGAAAATTTTGAAAACAAAATTTGTAAAACAAAAAGCCAAGACCATACACTGTAAGTAGTCTATGTAGGATCTTGAATAAATGAGAAAAAGTCTACTCAGTGGAGTTTCCTATAGATAACTGACATATGTAGATATTTTTGATAAAATTCTAGATATGTGAAGCTATGTAATTGTAATAGTCTAAGCTATTAGAATTATAAACTAATTAAATTCTGTTAATTGGAGCGACAGGACAGTTTCCGATGAACAGACACAGACTTAAAATAACCATAATGTGTAATTATTTCCCTTGATCAAATTAAAGAAGGGGAGATAATAAAAGTAGATGGAGTTAACTTAACTATAACTAAGTTATCCATCAGAAGAAAAAAAAAGTATAGACAAACATAATGGTTAAAACTATTGCTAGACTAATTGTATAACGAATTTTAGTCAAGCAATAAAATAATACAGAGTTTGCATATAACTGCTGGGAAGAAAAAACAACCTAAACCATTGATAATTAGTTTTGTCATAGACATATAAAAGCGTTTGATGTCCTGACAAAAAATAAAGAATAAACTGTCAACATCATAACTAAAGAGTTTGACAGAGAATAAGAGAGATAAGAATAAGGTTGATCGCAGCAAACTGTATGACGGTCATAGTTTGGCTAAATCTTACCGTATTGATAAGATTAAACAATAATTAATAAGCTGGATAGAATCTTTCTATACCAGAAGATTGCCATGAAAAGTACTCCTGAGTAAATAATCATGGAAATCAAGAAATGTTAAAAATCCACTTTGATACGAATCAAAATGTTCATAAAAAGAGAAGGACTCAGAGAAAAAGTAATAGTGTGATAATCTCTGAAGAAAGATTATACAATAATACTGATTATTAATCTCAAAAAACACTTAATTTAAAAGTTAAGAGATAGTATTACTATTCTATACGCATATTTAAGAATAGTAAGAAATATATTAATACTAAATAAAAATTATACTACTGAACAAAATTCCCGCTATAAATCATAGGTTAAGCGTAACTATTATTTAAGCAAGGAATTATTAAACATATAACTCTCTATAAAATTACTGCCCGGAAATTTTATAGATAAACATTCAATCAAATTTTTTTAGAATTGAATATTAATAGAATAAAATCTATGTCTGCATAATTGGTAATTCCTGAAATATCAAATTACGTACTCGCAAATGAGTTCAGGAAGAAAATACATATATATACTCTCGAGATCTATGTGTAAACCATAGAGAGTAATAATATTATTACCGCGATCCCTGACGGAAGGGTAAAAAAAAAAAAACATGTATATGAAAGAGATAATAATTAATTTAACGTCATATAGGTTTAAGATAAAATTTGTTTAATCTTTAACCAATATGCAGCAACAGTGACTCGATATTCTGTATTCGTACGTAGAAAAGGAGTACTTAGTCATTAGAATTTTGAATGATTGAAATAGAGATAATGGGATCTAAAAGGATGTATCTCCATGAACTGAATCGAAGGATAATATCCATTCTAAAAAACTAGGGCTTGTTTTAGGCTTAGTTTAACAAGCGTAGAACTGAATTATTTTCAAGTATTCATGAAGTCGTTATGCTCTGAATACTGAGAAAATTGTTAAAATATTGTTTAGGAAAATAAAAAAGTGACTGTTCCACAATGTTAGCTAGATTTAAACCTGGAACGTAGCGAGAAGGTCAATCTAATTTAAAAGTAAGATGAGAAAGATAAATAATGAAGATAGATATATAAATATCGGAATAATATATTATCTCCAACAATTATCAAATAATCTGAATGTTTAAAGGCATAAATACTACTCGAAAGTTTATTTACCGAATGTATAATCGGAGAAAACTTTCAGTATGTTCAAAAACGTATCACAAAAGTAAGATCTGACCAGTAACGTAGGTGCAGCACTTACTAAGTTGTGAAGTTAATATAAACATATTTTATATTATAAATTGAAGCAGTGCATTTCAAAATCATCGACATCTTGAAATGACTTATTGTGTGGAAAAATAAATAAATATCCAGTTTCGGAAAGATATTTATCTATATATATAGACCATTTTTGATGCGGACTGGAAATCAAGATATTAATCTTTGCATTATTCGCAAACTGAACTTGAACTCTTAGCGAGAATTACTATGATCCCTTTAACGAATGTAAACATAAAGGAGGGGTAAAGAAATAATTAAGAGTGTCTTAATTCTTTACCGGCTCGTATACTAATAATTAAGGATGTTTTCCATTTTGTTTAAGCCTAGACTATAGATTGATTAATATAATTATAATAATATCTGCTATTATGAGGTAAACTCTCGTTAATTAACCTCTAAGCATATATCAAAAATATATATCAACATAATCTAGAGCTTCGGTAAGTTTAGAGGAAGGAAATGATTGACTTTGGCAGTTTCTGAATAGTTACAAAGTCAATAAAACAAAATATCAAAAGGAAAGTATTGTATATAAAATCTAATTTAGGCAATAATAATCTGTCACGTACTGAATAATTAATGCCTTTACTAAATATGTATCCATTGTCAATACCAAAGTGCAAGAAAATTTTGATTGACATGGACTCTAGTTATAAATAAAATATTAGAGGTATAGAGCTAGTCGAAGCAAAACTATTCCTCAAAAAGATAAAGTAGACCTATAATATACGAGGATTAATTGGGTCTAGAATTATAATCATAATAAAATTATTATTCCAATATGAAGAATCTTCAGCGTAATAGATTCTTACTGAGGCAAAAATATCTGGTATATTGCTATCGTAGTCTTAAATGATCCAGAAGAAAAAATAAAACAGGCAAAGTAAAGAACGTATCGAATTATATCTATGCCTAAATATAAGATTTTTTTATTATTTATTATTTTATAGCAGAGTTTAGACAGAGCACGACTGACCTAGACTCTAATATAATCAATCAAAAGATAGTATAAAATAGAATAATAGCTTATCGGATCAACTATTTTCCATGTAGAAAAGGCAAAAGGAAAATATGTACCTCAACTAGAATTTTAAATCGTAGTAATCTAGAGAGGTAGCGAATAAATAAATAAACTGTTAATTTATTTATCTGGTTGGTGTAAATTTCCGATACCTTAAGAATGAAAAATTAATAGAAAGTAGAAAAGATCGATTGCTACTTTCTTGTCAATTTACTCCTTAGATTACATGCTGATTACATATCGGAGCATGTAGAAGAAAAACAGGGGAGGAAAGAAGAAAATTTTTTATATTTCGTGTATATTTTTCTTCTTATAAATAACGATAGTTTTATAGTTCACCTTTGCCCTAGAGCCGAATAAGGTGAATATGTAAGAAGTTAATCTCTTTGTAGCGAACAAACGAGATATAATTATAGCTGGAAGTATCTTCTACACTTAGTGAATGAATTGCGAATTTGATCGTAACCGATAATTCTTAATTCATTTTCAATAATAAATATATATATAGAATTTAAGTCAAGTTCAAAAGTAACTGGACAGAATTCAACAATATAAATGGCTACTAGGTATTAGAACCCATCGCTGTCATTCAATAACCTATAATCCAAGACTATACATGTCTATAGTGGTTATATATGAATATATGTTGAGCCTGGAACACACTAGTAATCCGACACAAAGTCTACGAAACTACTGCCCGGTGGAATTTCGTTAGAATGACCTGGCACTACTCTACGAAGTGCCTCCCGATGAAATTTTCGTTAGAGCCGGAATTTAAACGCTGTCTAGCGAATTAAAGAGATAAAACATCATTTGAATGACCTGGCACTAGTCTACGAACTGCTGCCCGGTAAGAATTTTGTTATAGTCGGAAGTTTAACTCTTTCTAGCGGATAACAGAGATAAAACATAAGTTAATTTAAAATATTAATGGAATTACACACCTATAATAAGTCAATGGAATATTAAAAATTCTAGTCTGATTTGGGAAAGACTGTACAGAATTTTTTTGTATAAAAAGTTATTATGTATTTCACTTAATAACCTATATCCATTGACTTAAACGTGAATGGAGCTCTATGAACGATAATAGATTGTTCGGGAATTAGTAATCATTATTTTGACACTAGTTACCCGACACAATGACCGGACACTAATATTCGTAACTGTTGCCCGGTAAAGTTACAAGTAATTTGACAAATTGATCGGATAGTAGTATTTGTAACTCTAGTCCGATGAAAAAGGGAGATTATATATGAAAACTGAGCGGGCACAAGTATTCGAAACTTCTTCCCGAAGATAATTAATTATTAGGCAAAAATTGACCAGACACTTTCTGTAAAAGTTTGCCTGGTGAAAAATCAGAAATAATATAATAATATGACCGGGTATAAGTATCAGAAATATTACTGATACTTTGCCCAGTGAAAATTTTTTTTTTTTTTTTTTTAATAATTAGACATAATGACCGGAAGTTAGTATACGTGACTATTTTGTCCGGTGAAATATGTCAGAAACTAAGTCTTTCCAGAAAATAATTAAATTATTGACTGGAGACTAGTTGACTGGTGACTGGTGACTGGGTGACTGGTGACTGGTGACTGGGTGACTGGTGACTGGTGACTGGGTGACTGGTGACTGGTGCCTGGTTGACTGGCACCTGGATGACTGGTGACTGGTGCCTGGTTGACTGGCACCTGATTGACTGGTGACTGGTGAAGCTGATTGACTGGAGCCTGGTTGACTGGTGACTGGTGACTGGATGACTGGTGACTGGTGACTGGTGGACTTAGACTTTATAGGATACTAAGTACCCAAAGATGCCACCTTGATGGGTCTTACCCCGGCAGTATAGCCATATGGGGTGGGGCTCCCATCAGTAAAGAATTGTCTTATAACCCATCAAGGGTTGACAAGTTCTTTACAATCAGCTTCTCCACCATGAGAATCTTTAGCCAACTGAAGATCTCTGCAAACAAAAGTCCAGGAAAAAAAACATATCGTAATTGCTGAATAACCTGGAACGAAAAGAACAAAAATATTCTGCATATATAAACACGACTATCGAACCGATCGCGCACGAGCGTTGTGCCGAAAAGCGAGAGTCGCCAAAACGCATGTGGAAAAAGACCAGTCAAAAATACATGAAATCGAAAATTGAAAATTTTAAATAATAACACAGAAAGTGAAAGGAGTGATAAATAAACAAAAGAAAACACAAGGATACATAAATTTATCCGTGAGGAAAGAAATAATCCAAATTTCTATCACAGGTAAATAATCCTTGTTGAATTTCTTTGTCCACAGAAAAGAAACTGACACGTGGTCAATTGAGCGGGAAGAGTTGCGTCACACAGGTAACTGCCTAAGGGACCTTCTGGTTTAAGACTTTAATTAACGACTGAAAGGTCGTTTTTTCTGTGGAAGGTGTGAAAACAGAATAGAATAGCACATTATCTATAGGTTAATGTATTATGAAGTTAAAACATATGTTGTGGGTACTCATTAGAAGCGCCTCAGTAAGGCGCTTCTAATGAGTACCACAACATATGTTTTTTGTGGAGAAATAAGAAAAAACAACAATTTTTGGTTGAAAAAAAAAATGCCTTATCTAAAGCTATGAATATTTATCTGGATAGGAGTCTTATCCAGAGCCAGGAACTTGAGAATTCTAAATTGTAATATGTAACATAGTAGTTTACAAAGACAAAAAAGGAGCAATATTCAGCATTATTTCTTTACACCTGAATAGTTTCATTCATAAAGGTACTTACCCTTTCAGCTCGGCAAACCTAAACCAATACCTGTGCAAAAGATCCAGATGAGACAGCTCGTAACGATATCTTGACTTTAGACTGAAACCCTTATTTGCATCAATAAATTCAATGATGGAAGAGTCCACTTCAGAAACTCAGGGATGAAAGGGCTAAATTCATGGATTTTATAATAAAGAAACATTAACTTTTTTCAGCATATATCCAACACAAACCTTTGCAAACTGCAGAAAAAGATAATAGACAACTTATGAGGTGGCTTGTAACTGGACATCTCATGAAATGCCTTTAACTAGGCACCTCATGAAATGCCTTGTAAACAGACAACTCATGAGATGCCTTGTAACTAGACACCTCATTGAATAGCTTGTAACTTAGTCTCTTTGTAATATAGTTTGTAATTAAGTCACCATATATGATGGCTTTTTTAACTTAATCACTTCAAGAGATGATTTGCAGCTTAGTTGCTCATCACATAAGATGGTTTGTGACTTACACATGATTGCTTGTTAATCACCTCAAGAGATAGTTTGTAACTTAGTCACCTCTGTAATGCCTTTTTACTTAAATCACCTTATCACATGCAACTGCTTGTAACTAGACACCTCACAAGATAACTTGTATTTTGTCATTCCTTTTTTAACAGCTTTTTTGCAATACCATATTTCCCCTAAATATTCAAATACTTTAACTCATAGCAACCTTTTAAACTTTTAACAAATTCTTTTGACTTCTTTGTGATATACAGACAACCCTCTTTATATACCGATACTCGATACAACGACAAAATTCGTTATAATGACAATTTGACTGTCACGGAACCTTTGCTGAAGAGGTAACAACTAGTTACAAATTATGCAAGAATGTTGTATTTAATACTTTAAAGAAACATATGTTTTGGATATTTATTAGAATTGCCCCATTGAGGCGATTCTAACAAATATCCAAAACATATATTCTATGAGGAAATAAGAACAAAACAAGATCTTTCTTACATATCAATCTGCTCATTTAAGTATTCTGTAAAACAGCAAATTCATTTTAATGGCAATGTCTTTGGGAACAAATGTCATTGTAACGAGGATTCACTGTATCTAAAATGTTGGCTGAATGGCAAACAGTGTAAACACTGATCAGATATATAGCTCCAGATAAGAGGGGCACTGAGAAAGTATTTTTCTTATATCAGCATGAAATATATGTTGTGGGTACTCATCTAATGAGTGCCATTACATATGTTTTCCTGCAGACATAAGAAGTATATTAACAATTTTTGGATGAGAAAAAAAAAAAACAACCTTATTTGGAGCTATGCAGACATTGTGTCTAAAACTGTTTGCTCAGGCCTGTTTGTCTGACTCTGAATACCTATGGTAAATATATTAGCAGATCAGACTAAATTAACCCATTTGTTTTGGGTGGCTTCTTCTACCACAACTCTTTGGACCTGTCTATCTCCAACAGCAGGGTGTCTGGCTAGTATTTATTATTATTGTTGTTTTACAGAAACTCCTGCAGTTAACCCTAGTCCTGCTGAACCCGGATATGCCTTGCCTTTGAAAACAGTGTAGAACCAGATCAGTTGGCTTCTGAAGCCAACTGATCTGGATCTACACTGTTTTGCATTGAGTATGTGAATTTATATCAACAATTTGGATCAAGCAATCTGTTTGGCTGAAAATTAAAAGTGGGTGTGGCATATTAATTTAAAATGGTGACAAATCTGTTTTCTACATTTAGGTTGAAGTTTTTCAAAGCTCCAGATAAGGCTATTTTTTTCAACCACAAAATACTGCTATTTTTTTTATTTATCAACAAATACATATGTTAAGGGTACTAATTAGAAGTACCTTGATGCGGCGCTTCTAATGAGTACAACAACATGTTTTCGCAATAAGAAAAAATATGTGGATACTCCCTCATATCTGGAGCTATGGATTTTATTACTGTAAACATCTATACATGAAAAAGGGAGTGCATACTTTTCTCCAAACATTTTAATTTCCCAAAGTTCCAGTTTCTCCTCTGGTTGCCATCGTTCTGTGACACTGGGCTCGGTAACCTTTGGCGACTCAGCTCTCTTTCTTTCCCGTAAACCACTCCTTTGAGGGGTGTACTTCTCTGAAAAGAAAATAATTACAAATTAACGCTAAGCATCCTGGGTAAAAATTTCAGCAGACAACATTTTCCTTATTCCCCCCCCCCCCCCCCCATTTTCCTTATTCCCCCCCCCCCCCCCCCCCCCCCTTTCCCTCCTCCCCCCCCCCCCCCCCCCCCCCCTCAAAAGGTTTTGACATTTTATTGTGCATGAAATTCCAAAGCCTATTTTCTGAGAAAATCATCTGCTTGTCTTCTGCTGCGTTAGCCCAGACAGTGTTGAAGGTTAAGCATATGACAAATACTGGGCCATATCTTTTTTTGTGTGATGCACAATATACAATGATAAAAAAATGAGCTATGACATAAAAATGTGAAGACAGCAAAGGTCTGCACATCCAAACAGTCTGCTCAAGGCATTTGCTGGCTTCTTACAGAACAAATGTATATTGCAAAATTCTTATTAATCATAACATCAGTCACACACTTAGAAACTTTACACTATTTGGTTAGAATTTTCTCAAGTTGTGTTTTCTGAATGTCTAGATGAAGCCTTTTCATTAAGGAGGTAGAAGGCTAAATTGCCTTCCATTATGCCATCATGGCCTTCTACTTGAAGCTTTTTTTTTTTAATCTTTACCACTCTCTGAATATATTCAGCAAACTACAAACTGCTATTTGTCCAATTTTTTCCCAGAAAACAGGCTCTGACATTGCATGCAAATTAATTTGCATGAAATCTATTTTCTGGCAAAAAAACAAGAAAAATATTTCAAAATGTCATCTGTTGAAAATTTTACCCAGCATGATAAGCATTGAATGAATCATTTGTAAATTCCTATGCAGGTCAAAAGACTTACAGGGGCCCAGTCGCCCATGGTTCCTAAATTTTTGGCTGGGCCCCTGACTTTTCGGAGAAAATATCTATACCACTAATGTTAAATATTCATTTTTTGCAGTCTGAACCCCTAAATTGTTAGTCTTTATCCCTGCTATGGAACCTGCTCTCTACTTATCAATTTTAGCCTTGTACCTCCAGACTTAACTAGAACTGTCAGAAGATCTGACTATAGCTTCCGGCCCCGCTACAGCACTTTCACAGGAGACAGACATTGTAGTACCTAAAAACTGGAGACATCAAAACAACAATGGAGAAATAAAGGAACAAATAACATAGCTACAGATAAGATGGGGTATCCACATAATATTTTGTTTATTTCTCGACGAAAACATATGTTGTGGGTACTCATTAGAAGTGACTCACCGAGGCACTTCTAATGAGTACCCACAACATATATTTTTGTTAAGAAATAAGAAAGATATCAACATTTTTCGGATGAAAAAAGCACCTTATCTGTTGCTATGAAATAAGCAGCGGCTTCATGATTTCCCTATACATGATACATCCACCCACTGTCCAAGTGTGTATCAAGTCTCTAGACTTCACAGTTACTGTGAAAAGTGTGACGAAAATTTTCATCTCATAGTTACAGATAAGAGGGGGTATCCACATAATATTTTTCTTATTTCTTGACGAATACATATGTTGTGGGTACTCATTAGAAGTGCCTCACCAACATATGTTTTTATTGAGAAATAAGAAAGATACCAGCATTTTTTGGATGAAAAAAGCGCCTTATCTGTTGCTATGCATCTTAAGTAGTTACGGATTCAGGAGGACAGATAGAGAAATGATGAAAGGACAGGGCTAATCCAGTAAAGCAACCCTTTTTTCAAAAAGGAGCAAAATTCTAAAATACAAGCCACAATCCCCACAATGACACTGACAATAAGTTCTTGAACTCAGAGATTGTACATGAAAGTTTCTAATGTAAGTTCTAAACACACAGCTCCAGAAAAGAGGGGGTAGTCACATAATGTTTTTTCTTATTTCTCCATGAAAACATATATTGCCCATACTCATATGAAGCACCTCAAGGAGGTGCTTCTAAAAAGCATAACAATAAATGTTTTCATCAAGAAATAAGGAAAATAGCAATTTTTTTTGGTTGAAATCTGGAGCTATGTAAAAAACATATCTGCTGTAGTTTTGGATGTATTTAGTTCATACTTGGATTAATTATAGATACTAGTTATAATTTCATTAAGTACAAGATGAAGTGACCATAAGGTCAAGATTGCAGATTTGGAAAAAACGCATTATGGTCATAGTTCCAGATAAAAGGAGATACCTAGATATTTATTTTTTATTTCTCCACTGAAACATATGTTGTGGATACTCATTAAAAGTGCCTCAATGAGGCACTTCTAATGAGTACCCACAACATATGTTTTCCATGGAGATATATCAATACTTTTGATTGAAAAAAAAAAAAGAGGTTTAACTGGGGCTACTGTTAAAGCTTTTTTATACAAGCTAGCTATGCTGTCCACCTTTTTTGGAAATTGCAGATTCAAATAGTTTGTTAGTTTGTGTTGAGGTTTTACGGCCCAGTCAACCCAATGGGGTCATGTTGAGCATGGTCAGTTTACCTAACCACATGTTTACTGGGCAGGCTTAGTCCTCTAAGTGGTTAACCAGTATCGTGCACATTCTTTTGCCAGGAATTCAAATAGTTAACAGTAAAGACACTGAGCAGACTGCACAGATGTACATACAGACTGTGTCATTGCTGTTCATTTGCAGCAGAATACCATTTTTCACAATGTATCCTTCGTGGGTTGTGTCACAAAAATAGTCTCTCTTCTTCTTTCTTAGCAGTACCAGGGTTCTCAATAGGATTTTGTTAATACGAGAAGCAGCCATTTTTGCCTGAAAAGTGGGAGTCCCACGATGCAATTTTGCTATTTTATTTTTCTGAAAAAATAGGAATCCCAATCACCAAAACAAGACTTCATATTTGGAGTTAATGAGCAGCCTGAGTACTGACACCTTAGCTAGGTGTAACATCAAGGTGTAACATCACAGTGGCACATGAATAGTGTAGGAAAATTCATGTAGGGATATTTTTTTAATAAAAACATATGTTGTGGATACTCACTCAGGCACTTCTAATGAGCACCCGCAACACAGGTTGTTGATTTTTTTGGGGGGGGAGGGGGAAACTGGAGAAAATTATCCCAGAATTATCATCAGATACTCCTCATTAACAAGTCCTCTGTATATACATTGTTTAGTGCAGTTAAAATCCAGTATGAGTGCCTAGCAGACAATGAATGTGAAAGGGCAAGCATTTTTTCTATGAAAAAAAAAAAAATCAAGTATGTCATCATCTGCTACATTTTGACAGGGCTGTGGAAATACCATGTCCAACTTGTCCAACTTATCCCATTTCTCTGAGGACAAATAAGAAATTTCAATTTACTTGTCCCGGGACAAAGCCTTTATAGCTCTAGCTAGGGAAGAATGCTCAGATTATGAGATATACGGTAAATGTCCTAAAATTTCGAATACTTTAATCCATATTTTTTTGGCCTAAATTTTTTATGCAGTTGTTTCTTAAAGGGGAACGCAGCCTTAAAGTAAAGAACTTTACAAATAATGAATTTTGACACAAATTTGATCAAAATCGGTGGAAAATTAAGTAAGTTTTAGACAATTGAATATTTTAACATTGGTGGAATGGGCGCCGCAATTTTGAATATTTAATGAGGTTTCATAAAAATTTATAAAAATCGTTTCATAAAGGTAGTTATTCTCTTAAAGTTGGTTTATTTTGGGGGAAATGATTGCTTGTCACTAGAATTAAAAGATTATAAAAAATCTGTAGCAAAATTATTCTTAAAAACTCTTTTTATAATTTTGTTTTGCATATTTAATTTGGGCTGTGTGACAACATGTCGGCATCCATGACAGTAATTTTAAACATATTCAAACCACCATAACTTCCTTATTTCTAGGCCGATTTTGAAAATTCTTGCACCAAAATAAATGGCTTGTTAAACACTTTCCTCCAGGAAACTTACACTTTCCTCCAGGAACTTACAACTTATATTGCATTCCCCTTTAAAATAGTGGAATGGAAAACATTGTAGACCCAGATCAGACTGCTCCAGGAGCAGTCTGATCTGGATCTGCACTGTTTGCATATGCCATTTTGTCAGACACCTCGGTGTATGAAATTTTAGGATATTTACTGTATTTTTCTTATTTCTCAAAAAAAAAACAAAAAAGCATGTTGTGGGTACTCATTAGAAGTACCTCATCAAGGCACTTCTAATGAGTAACTACTACATGTTTTCAAGATACAAGAAAATCATCAGTCTTTGGGCAAATAAATCTTTGTTGGACAATTAGATTTTGACCATCTACTTATCTATGGACAAGTAATAAAATAGGGTAATTTCACCTTTTTTGGTGCAAAAATGACCTTCCAATTCTTCTTTGGCTGAAGCTATAGCTCTGGGTAAGGCATTTTTTTTTCAACAAGAGCAACAAAAAAAAAAATGGTGGTTCTTTCTCTCTCCATTTGTTGTGTGTGCTCATTAGATATGCCTCATTAAAGTGCTTCTAATGAGTACACAATAAGCACACAATGTTTCTGTCGAGAATCAGAAATAAAATTATCTGGATATCTCTTAACCCTTTCATCCCTGAGTGACTGAAGTGGACGCTTCCATTCTTGAATTTGGACTTGACCACTGATGCAAATTGTGGTTCAGTCTAGAATAAAATAAAAACAGAATGGCAAACAATGTAGATCCTGATGAGATAGCTCATTACAAGCTGTCTCATCTGGATCTACACTGCACAGGTATTGGTTTTGGTCTGCCAGGCTGAAAAGGTTAATTAAATAGACTATGCCAAGCCATGATCTTCAAGCAGATTAGTATGCAAATTCAAACATGCCTGAAGACCCCAAGGCTTGGTACAGACCTTTTTACAGTTTATCTACTTGCCTTTTGGTTGCTGTGGAACACCAAGTGGGACAACTATTTTCCTGACTAAAAATTCTGATCGCAGATTGTACGGACCAATGTCTCGTCTCTTCAGTAACTCTGTTGTAGTAATCTCAGTTTCTGTCGAGACTGTATTGGTTCCGCCAGCTGGAGCTTTAGTTGACATGTCATCCCACCTCACACAAGCCCACAATATCCTAAGACCTAGAGCTGCACCAGCTAATGATTTCACTGTCTGCATTCTATACCTAAAAGCAGTTTTAAATAAAGGTCTTGGACATGGATAAGGCCAACTAACATTGTTCATTTTACAATCATACTTGAAAGCTGTCACTTCAGTTCTACCACTTTTTCTTGCCAGTCTTCTTGCCTCCCACTTTTCAAGGACAAAGAGGCTCTTACAACCGGAAGGATATTTAAATTTATGAGCTATAGGTAGACTGGTTTTCTTTGCTGCCCTACGTTTTGCTCCCAATTTAGACATCCTGAGAAGTTTAATTTTGTCACTAGTTTTTCGCTCTGGTGGAACTTTTGCTTTTAAATCTTCCACTGACATTTTCTCTAATGTCTCTCGAATAAGCTGTTGTGCTTGTGACATAGTAAGAGTTGTCCCACCCTTAGCTGCTATCATCTGAGCTAGATTGCCAGGAATAGATATAGTAGTAGTTCTTTTTGACCCTGGTGACTGGCCCAAAATGCTAGCAGTAGACTGTGTTTTTGTATCGTTTGAACTGACTGTTACACCTTTTGAAGTGATTTGAACATTTGTTCCAGTCTTTGTTTCAGTAACATGCATTACTGGAGGCTTGGGTTTCACAGCTGTGTTTGCATTATTACTGTTCTGATTGCCTGTCACATTAGTTAATGAATTTTCTGATTTTGAATCTACACTTTTGTCTTCTTTATCTTCCATAATGTCAATTTCTTCATCCTCTGCTGTATTTTTATCACCTTTCACAGTATTTGTTTCTACTTTGGCAGATTCAGAATCCTGTAGTTTAACATCATCATCGTCATCATCATCAACTTCCATGGATACATCCCCAGTTTCATCTTCATCATGCTCATCATCTTCTTCATCAGCCTCTTGCTCAGTGATAGTTCTACACTGAACTGAGTAACATTCACCTCCAAGAATATCTCCTATCTTACACAAAGGTGAATAGCACTCATATTTCAACAACTGTTTTGGCACATTTTTTTCTGCTACATCAGCTTTTTCCGAGACTGGTAAAGAAATTATTTTCTTTTCTGGAGAGACAGATTCTCCCTTTGCATTATTAGCTGCCTCAAGTTTCAGCTTCCACTGAATTTGTTGTTCAATTCCATCCCTCTGTCGTTTTTCTGCTTCTCCCATTTTTAATCTTCTCTCTAAAAGATTATCCAGTTTTGCATATGGTTTTGATATTTTGGGATAATAAGTATGTTCACTGATAGCCTTACTAACATCAATAAGATCAACATCAGCTTTCTGTGTCAACAAAGAAAATGTACTTAAGTTATGTCTTACTACATGAATATTTCCCTGAGATTTCATAGACCTACTACCCAAGTCTTTCCTTGGTGACACACTTTCTACATCTATGTTGGTATGTTCTTCTTTTAATTTTGGTTTTGATTTTAAATCCTGATCTATCGTTCTATTGTCACTTTCATCCATTTTTTCTATAACTTCTTCCTTGTTTGAATGTTCTGATTTCATTTGTCCATTATCTCCCCCAGCACCATCTTCTGTTTTGACAGCATCAGACACATCCATTTTTTCATCAGATTCTTGTTTAATTTCACTACAATCCTCTATCACTTCTTCCTTTACATCCATGTCTGCATCCATCTGACCTGTTTCATCTATCACTTCTTCCTTTACATCTAAGTCTGTTTTCAGTACATCAGTTTCAACTACCACTTCTTCCTTCACATCCAAGTCCATTTTCACAACACTGTCTTCACCTACCACTTCTTCCTTTACAGCTATATCTGTTTTTATTTCATTAACCACTTCTTCTTTCATATCTATATCATTTTTTGTGATGTCTCCTTCACCAGACTTTTCAACTGTATCAGTATTTTTCATACTGTCAGATACTTCCTCCTTTATTTTTTCTGACTTTTGCTCCATATTATCACCACCTTTCTCAATAACTACTACCCCAGGATCATCATCACTTTTTTCTTCCAGAATTTTCCTCTTCCTTGCTTGTAGTTTCTTAGCAACTGCACGTAGACCAACTGTACTCATGTCCACAGGATTGGACCTCCTGTTGTTGCTAATCCAGAGCCAACCTTGACCACCTGACACTCTGTACTCTTCTCCACGCTGTTTCCATACCTGTTTAAAAGTTTCAGTTTTAGTTTTGCACATAGAAGACCTGCATGAATGACTGTTTTATACAAAATTCATAAAATGAGATCATTTGCTTCAAAAAATCTATTGCAATTTATTCTAATCTCCAGTCAATGTATTTTGGAATGGCATTTTGTTACATCATTTCACTGTCACAAAGTTAATCACAGGTCCAGATAAGGCCCATTTTTCATCCAAGAAGTGTTGACATATTTTTTATTCCTCCATTGAAGCATATGTTGTGGTATGCATTAGAAACATCTCTGATGTGCTTCTAATGAGTATCCACAACATATTTTTGTGGAGAAAGAAGGAAAATATTTTATCAGATACCCGCTCAGCCCCTCTTATCTGGAGCTATGTAATAATCCCAGGAAAAACAGAACAGAGAAAACAGATGTTCCCACTTTGTTCTTTACTTATTAATTTTTATTTTAATCCATACAGTGTTCCTTAATCAGTGACCAGATCTAAACATTTGGGCCCAGTTGTTCAAAGCGTCATTAGCTTAACAAGCTCGTTAGTGCCAAAATGTTAACTGTTCTAGTAGGTATAATACCAAATTCACAGGTATTTTTGCTGAAGAAATGTGAGTAGCTTTTGCAAATGCGAAAGCAAAAAGCTACTCACATTTTTTCAGCAAAAATATAAGCTTAGATGCTATATTCAATGATCAAAGTTTTAACGATATGTTAACTAACGGCATTGTTAGTTTTGAACCAATTGGGCCCTGTGTTTAAGTTCTTGTTTAATGACACATCAACCACTGTTGGGTTATTTTGTGTTTTCTCCCAAAGAAAGAGAGAAAAGGGACAGAAGAGAGCTAGTAGATGAGAGGAAAATGATAAACAGAAGAGGAAATGTAAGCACAGAAAAAGAAGAAATGCTAATATGACACCATCCCCCATCTGTTGCAATTACAGGAGGCTCTTCCCACCACCCCACCCTACCACCCAAACATTGGAGAATGTTCTAAATTTTACAGGAATAAAATATTACGTCACTTTACCATTCAGTTTCAGTTTAAACTATGCTACTGCTCACTACACATGCAAACATGCATCCTTTTTAATTTTTAAAGTTTTTTTTTGGTTCACAAGTGAGACTGTAAAAATGGTCAATCCATTGGAGTGATCAAATTAATTTTGAAAGAGGGAATTTTAGAACAACAATGCAAATAATATAAATTGTTGTTAATGGAAAACTTTTTATCTAAACATTTTTCATGAAATTTTATTTTTCCCTTTTGGGTCTTTGAAATGGTCAATCCATCGGAGTGATCAAATTAATTTTGAAAGAGGGACCATTTTAGAACAACAATGCAAATAATATAAATTGCTGTTAATGGAAAACTTTTTATCTAAACATTTTTCATGAAATTTTATTTTTCCCTTTTGGGTCTTTGAAATCTTTACCCTCTGTGGGATTTTTTTTTATATATATGTAACAACAGAGAAATAGTTTTTAAAAAAAATGACATTCCAAAATACTTTGACTGGAGATTAACCCATTTACATTGCGTGGACTCTTCAACCACAACTCTTTAGACCGGTCTATTTCCAAAACTGGGTGTCTGGTTAGCTTGCATTATTACTATGATTTATAGAAATTCCTGTATTTAATGCAAACAGTGTAGACTTAAACAAGATGCTGCGTTCTGCAGCATCTGATTAGGTCTAACCAGTTTGCCAATGTCCCTTTATAAGACACTAGGCATAATGTGTCAAAACTAATATAAATATAATCCTTATCAGTGCTGCAATAAACTGATTTCTTTCTTTTTGCACTTTATTATTTCAAGTGTGTGCACAGAAATTTTAAATTATTGATACATTTATTTATAAATATGTATAAAAGTAATATTTGTTTATTTCTCCATAAAAACATGTTTTGGGTACTAGGGCTGGCTAAATGAAGCAAAATGCCAATCGATTATCAGTCCTTTCACATCGCGG
The DNA here is from genome assembly GCA_964016985.1 of Anodontia alba. NCBI lineage: Eukaryota > Metazoa > Mollusca > Bivalvia > Lucinida > Lucinidae > Anodontia > Anodontia alba. The sequence goes on from OZ024822.1 coordinate 55,393,210, forward strand.
TATAATCCATTAGTAATCTCTCAAAACTGAGATTGGTGAATGTTTTTGCTTGCTGACAGACTATGATTTTCTCTTAAATTTGCTATAAAATGCAATGTCACATATGAATTAGCATTTTATAGTCAAACCTGTTGTTTAAATAACTCAATGCTCAAAATAGGTTTGCAGCCCCTTTACGCGTAGCTAATCCACTTGCTAACAGGCATTAGACAATAAGTGTGTCAGGCATTTTGATTTTGACATCATAAATGAGAACACAAAAATGCTCAATTGTATGTATTAAAATGAGAATCATATTAAAATGTCAAGACAGAAATGGTTGCTTATTTGCCAATATTTACTGGTATAAATAAAAGGAAAATAATTTGCAAACATGAGATATATGACTCAGAACTGGCAAAGTGTTTGGTACCTTGCACCAATAAACTATTCTGACCTGGACATACTATCAGAATGTGTGCTTGAGAAATAGAATATATGTTTTCTAATTAGTTAAAACAGTCTATACCTGACTTATGAATACTCTTTAGCACTGGTCACTTCCGGTTAAATGAAACTGCATGAAAATATAAAAACATGAAGAAAAGTGGGGTTTTTTTTGGTTTTTTTTTTTGTTGTTTTTTTTTTTCTAAATGAATAAAACTACAGAATATATGTATAAGGTAATCAGTTGTTAAAATATGCCAATGGATAATCGTTTTTCTATTGTTTATCAACCAATTAACCCATATTTCAATTAATCACAACAGCCCTACTGGGTACTCACCTTGGCAAGGCAATTCCAACAAGCACTCACAATATTTATCTTTATGCAGGCATAGGCAAGATACTAAATTTTTGGTTGCAAAACCTTTGTGGTCCATCACTAACAATATTCTACAGAAAAAACTGTACATCTTCGAGGACTTGTTAAAGAGGAGTATTTGATGATAACTCTGGATTAATTTTCTCAATTTCTCCATAAAATTATATGTTGTTGGCATTCATCAGATGTGACTTGCCGAGGCGCTTCAAATGAGTAGCCACAACGTATGTTTTTATTGAGAAATAAGAAAGATATCAGCATTTTTCGGATGAAAAAAGCGCCTTATCTGTTGCTTTGTATTACCTGATGTTTTAAACCAAGAGTGTATTTAATCCAAATGAGACTTCTGTACTGGTTCTCTTCCTCACTTCCCTTTCGCTGTTCTTTCTCTTTCTTCTTCATTTCTTCTCTGTCTAATGATGTTATACGTTTCAACCTCGTATGACCTACATGGAGAAAACATATGAAGAACTTTACTTACAATAATTATTTAGATAACTAATTCCTTACTATACCCAAGGGAATGTATATACCAAGGGAAATAACTCTGGCACTGAGGTTATTTGGACACCTCAACTCCTTACCTTACCCAGGAGAAATAGATGTACTAAAGGAAATACCTCTGGCATCGAGGTATTTCTAATGAGTACCCACAACACATGTTTTCTTTGAGAAATAAGAAAAATATATATCTCATAATTGGGATATTCTTCTTAGCTGGAGCTATGAAGTCCTTGTTCTAGGCCAAGTAAACAGGAATTTCTTATTTGTCCTCAGATAAATGGGACATCTTGGACACGTCAGGCATGGTATTTCCACAGCGCTGAGTTAAAGGCTCCATATTCCTTAAAAACAGACATTATATTCTCCAAGAAAGGTTTAATAAATAGGTATATGGTATTACAATCATAAAATGTGGCACCTGACAGACTGTTAAATTTCAGTTAGTCTCTCGTTCTTGAACTGGATCAAAAATGAAATGATTTTTATCGTATCTTTGAATTAATGTTGCCAACATTAATTCAAAAATATGATAAAAATCATTTCATAGAACTTTTAAGGTATCTGAATACTCAGGGTAAGCAAGGTATCACTTTATCCGAATCTAAGATCACTTTATCTGAATCTAAGATATGACAGGCTCTTTGAAGGCATAAATTAGCCAGAATGATGCAACTGTTGTTCTGTAACTGTTTTAGTGTTCATTAACGTCTCCTGATTTCATAGGTTCAGATAAAGTGCTTTTTTTTTCAACAGAAAGGTATTAGAATTTTTTCTTATTTCTTGACAAAAGCATATGATGTGGGTACTCATTAGAAGTAGTGCCTCGCTGAGGTGCTTCTTATGAGTACCCACATCATATGTGTTTGTCAAGATATAAGAAAAATATAACATGGATACCCTCTCTTATCTGTAGCTATAGGACTTAAAAAATAATTTCAAGCGATAAGGACAACTGAATATTATCTACATGTACATTTATGCGGTGTCTTCAGCAAATATGCTAAAAACAGTAAGGCTCCAAATCAATGTGCAAAGCTGCACAATCTGATAAGAGCGTCTGCTACAGTATTCAATGATTCTTTAAGTAGACAATCATGGCTATGGTCAGACTGGCTGGACGCACAGATTGATCATCCTGTACCCATATACCCTGAAAGTACATTTGAGCCAGTGCATGACAGGCTGATCTGAGTCTTCACAGGGTGCACATGCCATTTTGTTGGTTTTGCCATGCTCTGGATCATTTTTATATAGCCCCACTCACATTCAGATTAAAGGACATTAACCATATTTATACACATCCTAAGCGGGTCAATACATAGCCCCAAATAAAACATTTTCCAACCTCGAAGTACGGTATGTACCCTAAGTATTCAGACACCTCAACTCCTTACCACACTTGTTTTAAAATTTGAACAAATACAATTTACTACACTATGTTGTCTCTAAAAATTGCTGGACAAGTGACAAACAGTGTAGACGCTGATGAGATGCTGCATCTCACCTGGGTCTACACTGTCTGCTCAGGTCTGTCTGTTTGAATACATATGGTAAATACATTATGTATATTTTTCTCATTTCTTTAAAAAAAATCTACGTTGTCGTACTCATTAGAAGCACCTCAGTGAAGTGTTTCTAATGATGATGCACAACATATGTTTTCAAGGAGAAACATGAAAACAAAATCAGGAAATTCCTCTTATCAGGAGCTATGGCTAAACCTATGAAGAAAAACTTCAATTATACTACAAACCTAGAGCTTCATGCCACACTGGCAATAACAATACAGGTTTTATGCTTGCTTCCAGTATGGATAATGCAAGAGCAAAGTCCTCCGGTTTTGCACATCTCTGTAGCGCTTTCTGCCATGACTGTCGATGTAGCTGCCAATTTGGATGAAGAAATGGTGTTGCTATACTATTTTCTAACTGTAAAATACTCAGCCTTAAAGTTGAGACTGTCATGATTTTATTACCATGCACCGTACCATGCCACTTAAATTCACTCAAGTTTGTAAGACTGAATTTGTGTGAAAGATATCGACGTTTGTCTCTCTCCTCATTATGCTGGTGTTTGTTCAGAGCAAGAGTCTGTGTAGAATACTGATTCACATACTGCTTATATGTACCATCCATACCTGAAAACATTAAAATTACAAGACATCATAGGTCTAGATAAGAGTGGGTATCAGGTTAATAATTTGCTTATTACTCGACAAAAACATATGTTGTGGATACTCATTAGAAGTGCCTCAGTGAGGCACTTCTAATGAGTACCCACAACATATGCTTTTGTCAAGAAATAAGAAAAATATGGATACTTTTTGGTGAAAAAAAGCGCCTTATTAAGAGCTATGAGACATGTTAAAGCTCCATATTCCTCAAAATTTTTATTTGTGTTGATTTTTTACGGCCCAGTCAACCCAATGGGGTCATGTCGAGCACGGTCAGTTTACCTGACCACACGTGTACTGGGCAGGCTTAGTCCTCTAAGCGGTTAACCAGTATTGTGCACATTCTTTCGCCAGAAACTGACAACTGCCCTTCTTGAATCAGCGGAAGGGAGAGAATGACCGTAGAAAATATTTCATGATCAATCTCCATGAAAGAATGTTGCCGACCTCGGCGGGGTCCAACCCGCGACCTCCTGGTCTCCAGTTGGACGCGCATCCAACTGAGCCACCGAGGCCGGCATCCATATTCCTCAAAAACAGACATTCTATTTTCCAAAAAAGTTTAATAAACTGATACATAATATTATTACGATCATAAATGACAGCCTGTAAAATTTCAGTTAGTGTCTGGTTCTTGAACTGGATCAACAATGAAATGATTTTTTATTGTATCTCTGAATTCATGTTGGCAACGAGAGACTAATTGAAATTTTACAGGCTGTCAGATGCAACATTTTATGATAAAATTAATACCACACATCAATTTATTAAACATTTCTTTGATAATAAAATGTCTAGTTTTGAGGAATATAGAGCCTTTAACCCCAAGCTTCTGAAATAGACTTTTCCATCTCTGCATTTAGATACATCCATTGCTGCCAAAAGGGTGACAATTGTAAATCAAGAACAGAATGGCAAACAGTATAGATTCTGATGAGCCATCTTATCTGGATCTACATTGTTTGCAAAAGTGTCTGTCTTGGTCTATAGGACTGAAAGGGTCAAGTAGTTTTGGATGATAATTCTGGGATAATTTCTCCAGTTTTCCGTAAAAACATGTTTTGAGAACTCATCAGCCTCAGTGAGGTGCTTCTAATTAAACGAATGCCCACAACATATATTTTTATGGAGAAATAAGAATAAATGTCTCAGAAATATCATCAAAGGTGCAGGCTGATTTGGGTCTTTTCTAACTGCATATAACCAGAAGACAATTTCTTTCTTATTTAATGCTAGGAACAGTAATGAGTTGAAACAGTTTCAATGGCAACTTAAATTTACTTAATGAGGAAAATCTAACACCCACAAGTTTTATTGCAGCAATAACAAACAGGCCTGAGCAAACAGTATAGACCTAGATCCAGATCAGACATCTAATCAGGGATTATACAGGTTGTCACTTATCTAGCCGGTGATGGTGGTAGTTTGTGTTGAGATTTTACTGCCCAGTCAACCCAATGGGTCATGTCATGCACAGCCAGTTTACCTAACCACACTTTCACTGGGCAGGCTTAGTCCTCTAAGCGGTTCACCAGTATTGTGCACATTCTTTCCCCCAGAAACTGACAATTGCCCTTCTTGAATCAGTGGTAGAGAAAGAATGACCATAGAAAATATTTCATGATCTATCTCCACTAAAGGATGTTGCAAACCCAGGGGATCGAACCTGCAACCTCCTGATCACCAGTAGGATATGCATCCATATGAGCCATGGAGGCCGGCAAGGGTTGAGATTGGTTGGCATGGGCAGGGGAGTATGTTGGCAGGTGGGTATGTTATTCGAAGTACCTTTTCACTTTCACTCTCCTTGGCTGATGTTTTGTGACAGCTTTTTGAATCTATATAAAGATGGGCTAACTATAAATGCCATAATCAAAAGCTTACCTAGTTTAAAATATTGCTGCTGATTAAATATGGATGTGGAAGCAGCTAACCGACTTCTGGTTACTCTTGTAATCTCCCCATCCTTGTTAATGACTAGAACTTCATCTGTAGTCGCGGATGTCGATGACTTAATACCAGTCGCCTTCATGCTGGTGGAGCCCATCACAGAATCTGAGAATAACTTTGGAGTTAAAGAACCTGTCTTGGACCGAGTGACATATTTACTTTTCTCTGAAATGAATCATAAAACATGATAATTTATTAATCAGTAGATTGTACAGAAACGCATATTAACCCTTAAAGCGAAAAGAAAATCTGCATCTGAAAATGTCGTCTGCTTATGTCGTCTGCTGCATCTTCTTGCAAACTTTTCAAACTTACATTTTGCATATAGGCAAACAGTGTGCAGTCTGATCTGGATCCACACTGTTTGCAACAATGACTTTTAAAGGATCTAGGTCTTTACTGTTTGCCACTCATCACTCAAATTATTAGCCATATCAAGTGAAATGGATTCGTTCAAATTTTTCGACAAGTCCCGTAATAACCCTAAGTATTGGGACAGATAGGCCTTTTCATACAGTGTAGACCCAGATCAGATGCAGCAGAACATGGCATCTGATCAGAGTCTACACTGTTTGCCACATATATAACAATATTGTAGACACAGCAAGAGGAAGTAAAATGGACTATTTCAAATTTTATGAGAAGTATGGTTTGTTTGTGTTGAGGTTTTATGGCCCAGTCAACCCAATGGGGTCATGTCGAGCACGGTCAGTTTACCTAACCACACGTTTACTGGGCAGGCTTAGTCCTCTAAGCGGTTAACCAGTATTGTGCACATTCTTCAGCCAGAAACTGACAACTGCCCTTCTTGAATCAGCGGAAGGAAGAGAACGACCGTTGAAAATATTTCATGATCAATCTCCACGAAAGAATGTTGCCGACCTCGGCGGGGGTTGAACCCTCGACCTCCTGGTCTCCAGTCGGACGGCGCATCCAACTGAGCCACCGAGGCCAAAGAGGTATGGTAAATAGGCAAGGTGTCCCAATACTTAGGGGGAGTTAAGGTGTCCAAATACATAGGGACAGAAAACCAACATCCAATGTAAGAGATATATAATGCAGAAAAACAACTTCCACTGTAAGTGAAATACAATAGAGAAAACCAACTTCCATTGTAAGAAAAATACAATACAGAAAACCAACTTCCACTGTAAGAGAAATACAATAGAGAAAACCAACTTCCATTGTAAGAGAAATACAATACAGAAAACCAACTTCCATTGTAAGAGAAATACAATACAGAAAACTAACTTCCATTTTAAGAGAAATACAATACAGAAAACCAACTTCCATTGTAAGAGAAATACAATACAGAAAATCAACTTCCATTGTAAGAGAAATACAATACAGAAGATCAGCTTCTATTATAAGAGAAATACAATACAGAAAAGCAACTTCTATTTTAAGAGAAATACAATAAAGAAAACCAACTTCCATTGTAAGAGAAATACAATACAGAAAACCAACTTCCACTGTAAGAGAAATACAATAGAGAAAACCAACTTCCATTGTAAGAGAAATACAATACAGAAAACCAACTTCCACTGTAAGAGAAATACAATACAGAAAACCAACTTCCATTTTAAGAGAAATACAATAGAGAAAACCAACTTCCATTGTAAGAGAAATACAATACAGAAAATCAACTTCCATTGTAAGAGATATACAATACAGAAGATCAGCTTATATTGTAAGAGAAATACAATACAGAAAAGCAACTTCTATTGTAAAAGAAATATAATGCAGATGTAAGATGTCTTTCAGTCCAAAGTATTGATATTTTTTCTTATTTCTCTACGAAAACATTATGTTTTGGGTACTCATTAGAAGCATCTCGACCAGGCGCTTCTAATGAGTACCCAAAACATATGTTTTCGGAGATTTTTCTGATTTCCCAAAGTGTAGTTTTACAATATATTTAACCTCTCTACAATGGCCACCTCCCTACAATAACCAGTTTTATTTGTTACCAAAGGTGGCTATTGAAGGATTAGTAGACTTTATATCAGCAAACATCAAAATCTGCATGGCTTTTTAGGATGATCTAGCCTAGGCCATCGCAGATTTCATATACACAGCAGTCCTGTTTCTATTGATGTAACACATTTACACATTAGTGTACAGAGTATCAGCACGACACAAAATGACCCTCAAGGGTTGACGTGTCGTTAAACCCCAACACAATCAATACAGAGTATCAGCATGGCTGTAAATAGTTAACATCACAATCACATCAATTCAAATCCCACTTCAAACAGAATTCATCTCAATTAGCAGAATCAATGCACAGACTCTTTTATCATCTTGATATACCAGTAACTGAAATTCAGTTGAAAGAGACATAAAATGAATTCATCATCATCATCATCATCATTAGTGTAGCCAGAATAAATGTGCAGGTGCATGCAAAAAGTACAAACATACACACATTCAGAAATCCTGTTTATCCTAAACTATGAACTGAGTATTTAAAAGTATTTCTGAATAACACTGTTTGCCATTCCCATTGCAGGGTTTCAGATACTTCCTCAGGAATTCAAACTGACTTGTTCAAATCAGGACTTTTCCTAGTTGACAATTCACATGAATTGTCAAGCCTGACAATTCACATAAATTGTCAAGCCTTATTTTCTCTGGAAAATGAAAAAAAACTATCAGAATATCATATAATGCTCAACAGCACTTAGGGTTTGGAATTCCTTTCAGGTCATCTCTGTAGAGAACAATTTAAATTAAATACATGCATCACCTCAAAACAAAGCTTGACTGTTCATTCAAACTTTATATAAACAAACAAGATAATTTGAATGAAATAGTAATCCTTACTGTCCAGAAAAAAAAAAAAGCAACATGCTCTACTTAACCCTTAAAATGCCAAGAAAATCTGCATCTGAAAATGTTGTCTGTTTATGTCATCTGCTGAATATTCTTGCAAACTTTTCAAACCTATTTTTGAATACAGGCAAACAGTGTGGACCCTGATCAGACTACTCCTAGAGGAGCAGTCTGATCTGGGTTCACACTGTTTGCAAAACTGACTTTTAAAATCACAAGCAGATGACAAAGCAGACGACAATTGTTGTGATTGACAGTTTAAAGGTTAACCAACTTTGTTAATGCCAACATTAACCAAACATATACAGTAAAATTCTTCTATTAAGACCACCTTTGGTACTGCCTTAAAGTGGTCTTATTAGTGGGATAGTCTTAATATCAAATGTAGAGCACAGCTTCAGATAAGGTACTTTTTTCAGCCAAAGAGTACTGATATTTTTATTATTTTCTCCATAAAAAAAAAAAGTTGTGGTACTCATTAGATGTACCTCTGCAAGGTGCTTCTAATGAGTACCACATTTTTGTGGAAAAATTAGAAAAACATTATGCGGATATCGCCTATTATCTGGAGCTATGCAGAATACCAAAAAAAAAAAAACATTTGGGACTGGCAAAGCTGGTCTTAATAGCAGAGTGGTCTTATTTTCAAGTATAATAGAATTTTACTGTATAGTGGAACTATCTCTCCACTATAGCCATCACCCTATAACAGCCACCTCTCTGATATCCCAAAATGCAGTTTTGCTATATTTAATCTATCTGCAGTGGTCACCTTCCCTTAACAGCTAGATTTATTTGTTACCAAGTCAGGCTGTTGTAGGCAGATTACACTGTATTAAGCTAGTGTACCAAAACTACTATATACATTCATGCTTTTGTATGATTCCATGCACCCTTTTCCACAAACTCAATGAACAATTATACCTTGTCCATCTTCAACTTCAACTTTATCCTCTGTCTTCTCATTCTCGGTTTTCTCTTCATTTGTTTCCCCTGGTTTTACCTTCCCAGCCACAGTAAACTTAACCTGACCTCCATCTTTATTAAGAACAACTACTGTTGCTCCCTTTGTATCATTCGTGATTTTTTCTCCAGTCTTCAGTATTGTTGCTTTACTATTAGGACAAACTGACTGAATGTTCATTATAGTCGTATTAGGTTTACCGTCTTGAGAATTTGATAAAAACACTAATTTCTTATCTCCTGATTTAGAACTTTCTGAGTTTGCCGGTAATGCTTCTGAAATTTTTATTGTTGTAACCTTGTCTGACTCGGTATTATTGTTGTTACTTTTATCAGTTTTTGCATCTGTTTCTTGAGGTAAATTTTCCTCCTGTTTGTTATTATCAATAATTACCACCCTTGGTACAACAGTACCAGAAAGATTATTTGTTTTTGAGCCATTTTCGTGTGTTATTGAAGTGACACTAGTGCTGGTTTTTGTAGTAGTTGTTGTCCGAACCTCCTGTATAGTTGTAGTAACAGAACCATTGCTGGCTGTTGTTGTCACTTCCTGTGTAACTGATGTAGATAATGTATCAGATGACTCACTTTTACTCATCACCACTTCCTGCAACAAATAAATGATACCGTAATGACCCTAAGTATTGGGACAGACAGGCCTGAGCAATATATGTTGATTTTTTTTCTTTACAAAATGTTATGTTGAGGGTACTCATTAGACCCACCTTGCCAAGGCTTTTCCTATGGTGACACATTACACAGTTTCTTTGTTGTTGTTTTTTTTAGAAATATGCCAGGAATTTTAACCCTTCTCTTGCTGAACAAGACATGCCCTGTCTTAACAAACAGTGTAGTCTGAAGAAGCCCTGTCTTAACAAACAGTGTAGTCTGAAGAAGTCAACTGATCTGTATCTGCACTGTTTGTCATTAAATATGTGAATTTCTATCAAAACCCAGATCAAGTAATCTGATTGGCTGGAATTAAAAGTGAACGTGGAATCTTAATTTATTCAGCGAGGCAAGGGTTAATGAGTACCAACATGTACTATATATGTTTTCTTGGAAAAGTAAGGAAATCTATCTGGATACATAGCTCCAAATAAGGTGCCTTATTCAAATAACCCAGAAGTAGACGTTTTTCTTATTTCTCGACTAAAACATATGCTGTGGGTACTCATTAGAAGCGCTTTGATGAGGCTCTTCTAATGAGCACCACAATATACAGTCAAATCTCAATAATTTCAATTGGCAGGGACCACAAACTTTCCTTCAAATTACCCATTCTTCGAATGTTTGAAATTGGTAATTTTCTGAGATGTTCAGAATTTTGCCTTCGGCACAGTTGTTTGACCAGCTCAGCATTTCACTGACATATACAGAAAGTCTGTTTGAGAATTAAAAATGATGAGCAACGTATAAGCCACTCTCATCTTCCTTTATGCTTGACAGATCTACGTCAAGCAGAAAAAGAACTTACAGTTTTATTTATACCAATTAACAATGGTGAAAATGGAAGTTAACTGTAAAACAAGTAATTTTTTACTGACAAATTAATTTACCTACACAAATATGGCGCAGAAACAGCTCACGTATGCAGTTGGCGAGGAACAGGCTGCTACATATCTGATAGGGGTAAATCACATGTTTTAGTCAATTCTGTGTCACATTTTACTAGTTCTATTGTCACTCTCTATAGTTTTTAAATTCATGGAAATACTGTCTTTTTTCAGTTTTCAGAATCGTCATTTTTGGTGTAACCGCTACTAACTGACTACAGGTCTAACGTATTTACACGGTACACATGTAAATCTTCTATTTAACTTAGTAATGCTTTTAATTTCTGTCACTTGAAAACATCAAACAAGATTCTCATTATCAATTACATTTCTAGTTCAGAGAAAATATCTTCCAATTTTAGGCCCATTGTTTTTCATGGTCAACCTAAACATGAAATTCCAGGACCCAGGTACACCCTGCCTTTGCGAACAGTGTAAATCCAGATCAGTTGGTCAACTGACCTGAATCAGCACAGTTTGTCATTAAGTAAGTGCATTTGAATCAACAACTTTAGTTATCTGATCAGGTGAAAATTAGAAGTGGGCATATCATCTTAATTTATTCAGCATGGCAAGAGGTAATTACTTTAGCTACTGTAGTACCTAAGTGTCACAGCTCTAGACAAGAGGAGTATCCAGGATAATAGCACCTGTGAAGTTTCAAGAAAAGATTCCAAATATTTAACCCTTGTCATGCTGAATAAATTAAGATGCCACGCCCACTTCTAATTTTCAGCCAATCATATTACTTGATTCAGGTTGTTGATACAAATTCATATACTTAATGATAAACAGTGCGTATCCAGATGTAGATCTGGATCTACACTGTTTGCAAAGTCAGGGTATATCCAGGTTCAGCAGAACTAGGGTTAAGAAGCTATAGCTTGGACATGGACATTATGCCAAGGCAGGAACTGGGAGAAAAATAATTATTATATGGTACATCATAGTTCCAGATGGGCTGCTTTTTTAATCCAAACGATCTGGGCCCGGTTGTTCAAAGCGTCGTTAGCTTAACGAGCATGTTAAGGGCCATTTCGTTAACTATTTTAGCAGATTCAATATACAATTTTCTGAAATTTTTTGCTGAAAAAATGTGAGTAGCTTTTGCAGTGCAAAAGCTACATGCATTTTTTCAGCAAAAAATTTCAGCATATTTGCGAATCACTTGATGTAAATTTTAACGAATTGTTAACGATGTCGTTAGCTTTGAACAACTGGGCCCTGGCATTTTTCTTATTTCTCCACAAAAACATATGTTGAGAGTACCACAACATATATTTTAATATGATGTAGACACCCCTCTAATCTGGAGCTATGAATACATGTATAGCATATTTGTGGGTAGTCATTAGAAGCACACTGGCAATGGGCTTTGCTTTGGCAAGGGGTTTCTAATGAAGTCTCCACATGTTTTATGGAAAACTAGAAAAAATTTTCCATCAAAAAATCATCTTTATTAGGTCCTCTAGGGCTTAATGCTTATCGTATTCATCCTTGGGACAGACAGGCATAAGCAAAGAAGACCAGGCTCAGACATTGCAAATGCAGGGTCTATACACTGTTTGCCACTAATCCAGTAGTTTCTTAGAACACATCAATACGTAGAAAAAATGGAGCTCTTCAAATTTTAGGAAAAATATGAGAGTTATTGTAGCTCTATATTTAGGTTGAATTATATGGTACGCCAACTGGAACTGGTCCAAAACAGCCTCTGCTATCTGATCAGACTTTTATTTTATTGTTTCATTGTGTACACGTTGTGTTCAAAGGCACTGATCAGACTACATAGCTGCAGAGGCTGAATTCGGCATATCCTTTTGACCCAGTGTTCACAGCTAAGGATAAGATGCATTTTTTTTCTTTGCTTTTTTTTTTCTTCTTTTTTGTTTTATTTCTTTTTTTTTTTTTTTTTTTTTTTTTTCATTTCTTTTTTTTTTTTTTGTTATTGTTTTCAAAAACACTATGTGACATTTTTCTTATTTCTCCTAAAACATGTTACTTCTTGTTGTGGGAATTAGAAGTGCCTCACTCAGGCACTTCTAATGAGCAATCTATGGTAAATGTCCTAAAATCTTGTACATTTATTCCATACTTTTTGGTCTAAATTTTGATTTGTATACAGTTGTTTGTTAGAAATTTAGTGGAATGACAAAGAGTGTCGACCCAGCTCAGACTACTCCTTCTGGGGCAGTCTGATTTGGGTCTGCACTGTTTGCATTTGCCGTTTTGTCAACAACTTTGGTGTAAGAAAATTTAGTACATTTACCGTATTACATTTGTATGTTTTTGTTGAGAAATAAAAAACAAGAAATCCGCGGAAAGCGATGTCGCACCTGCGGGGATTAAGTCATACAAGTTCCTATTTGTATTGAAAAAATCTATTTTGCAGTATTCAAGAAATTGATAGGTTAGAAAAATGGACAAAGTAGAAAATTTGGAATATTGGCTTGCAAAATTTTATCTAAACCTGTTCATTAATTCACAAGATATTGATATTGAGTGGATATCATTTTTGCCCATTAATCAAGGCCAGAAACTCAGCTGAAAATTGACGAAATCCCAAGCTAGGTATTGTTAACAACAATATGTATGCAAAATATGATCCTAATCCATCAATTCTTTCACAAGATATTGAGCGGAAACCAATTTTGGGGATAAATCAAGGATCCCTAACTCTGCTGAAAAAAATCTGTGATTTATGTGCAAATAATATGCAAATCTTCAGACCCTGACCTAATCATCTGTGAAGTTTCAAAACTATTGGCCTAAAACTGCAGGAGTTGCACTCACAAGACACCCACTGACTATAAGGGTTTTAGGTAAAAACTGAAACAAAGTTGAAGAAGTTGAAAAAAAATCTGAGAATCATGAGCAAACAATATGCGCATCTACACACCATGGCCAAAACATCTGTGAAGTTTCAAAATGACTGGTCAAAAACTGTAGGGGGAGTTGCGCTCACGAGACACCCACTGACTATTAGGGGTTTAGGTAAAAACTGAGTTAACAAAGCGGAAAAAGTTTAAAAAAAAATCTGAGAATTATGAGCAAACAATATGCACATCTATACACCATGGCCAAAACATCTGTGAAGTTTCAAAATGATTGGCCAAAAACTGTAGGAGGAGTTGCGCTCACAAGACACCCACTGACTATAAGGGGTTTAGATAAAAAACGACTAAGTTAACAAAGCGGAAAAAGTTGAAAAAAAAAAAAATCTGAGAATTATGAGCAAACAATATGCACATCTACACGCTATGGCCAAAACATCTGTGAAGTTTCAAAACAATTGGGCAAAAACTGTAGGAGGAGTTGCGCTCACAAGTCAATTGTTGACGAACAGATGAATGGACGAACAGACGAACGGACGGGTCACAGCACGCCTATATAGCACCTGCGTGCTAAAGCAGGTGCGACTTGGCAAAAAACTGTAGGAGGAGTTGCGCTCACAAGTCAATTGTTGACGAACGAACAAACTGACGAACAGACGAACGGACGAACGGCATGCCTATATCGCACCTGCGTGCTAGCGCAGGTGCGACAACAACAACATATATTCCTCTTATTTAGAGCTCCACACATAGCTCCAGATAAGGCACTTTTTTTCAACTGAAAAGTACTGGTATTTTTCTTATTTCTTAACAAAAAGTTGTGGTGCTCATTAGAAGTGCCTCATTGAGGCACTTCTAATGAGTACCCACAACATGTTTTCATGGAGAAACAAGAGAACTGTTGATCTGATACCGTTCTTGTTTGTGTTGCAGTTTTACAGCCCAGTAAACCCAATGGTGTCATGTCGAGAGTAGCCGGTTTACCTTTAGAACCACAATTATACATGGCAGGCTTCATCCTCTAAGCTGTTCACCAGTATTGTGCACTTTGTTTCATCAGAAACTGACAACTGCCTTTCTTGAATCAGCAGAAAGGAGAGAATGACCGTAGAAAATATTTCATGATCAATCTCTACGAAAGAATGTTGCCGACTCGACAGGGGTCGAACCAACAACCTCCTGATCACCAGTGGGGCACGCATCCAACTAAGCCACATAGGCAGGCTGATACGCCTCTTATCTTAGCTAAAGCTATTCAGAAGTTCTTACCTCTGCAGTGTCTAACAAATCGTCACCATTGTAAAACAATTCCTCTGCAGCCTTTCTTGCTTCTTCCTCTCTCTTTTGTCTTTCTTCTTCTTCCTTGGACCTTCTTTCTTCCTCTTCTTTAGCCCTCCTTTGAGCTCTTTCAAGCTGAATCTTGTTCAGGTTGGCTGGAAGAAAATATGGCATTTACCGTATTTGACCCAACTGCCCCAATGTGCTTCTAAAGGTTTTTCAAAATTACTGGAAAAATTTGAGGTAAAATATGTACCTACTTATACTAAGGGTACACATTAAAAAAATCAGCGAAGGAATTATCCAATGATGCTTATGCGATGTTTTTGTAATTTTCGTCTGATTTTCTTTATACGTAATAGCATTTGTTGTGGGTACTTATTTAAATAATTGCATTGACAAGTCAATGCAATTCAAATGGGTACCCACAACATATGCAAAAGTTATAAAGAAGTAGACAAAATGAAAATAGCTGTAATCAGAAGACTATGAAAGGTCTTTACTGTGCACTTACAGGGGTATGTGCAGTAATTAGGTTATATATGGTATATGAACGAATCTAGACAAGCAGGGAAGATGAATACATCTACACAAGAACCTCTTTATAAGATGGCTCATTATAACATAATTTCTGTTATCATATGACGTCACTGTTATTCAGTGGATAATGTCATGTTATAAAAATCGTATAACCACACGTTATATAACACTTTGGCGGGAACAAGTAACGTCATGACGACGTCCATGTCAACCATTCATTTTCTGTTGAACAATTGTCAACTTTAAAGGCAATAAAATCCAATTTAAAAGGGTCATATGATAAACAGAATCTTACACTCGTGATCATTTAATATGAAATTTTTGAAACTCGCCAAAGGCTCGTTTCATAAATTTCATATGAAATGACCACTCATGTAAGATCCTCTATTTATCACATGACCGTCACGTTATTCAGTGAAATAACCCATGTCATAAAAATCATATAACCACACGTGTTATAACACCTGCAAGGCTTCCCATTGGTTATCCTAATTACCCTCATTAATATTCGTATTACACCGCTTATTGATAGCAACCAAGATGGTGTCTGCGTTCGCCGATGCAACCTTTACTTTTGAAACGGATCCTGCCTTCAGTTTTGAGATGATTTTGAGATGAACGATAAATTCAGACCGATGGAGGGAGATTTTTTTTGATTTGGGTTTTACGGCCCTTTCAAGAATATTTCACTTATATCGAGCCGATCGTTCATCGAAGGTGGGCGAAAACCGGAGAACCCGGAGAAAAACCACCTGACCATCCGTAAGCAGAACTTGGCTTTCCCACATATGACCCGAGCGAGGCTCGAACCACAGCGGTGAGAAACCTAATGGATTAAGAGTCAACTCTCTTATCCACTAGGCTACGGGGGCCCGTCCGATGGAGGGAGAAGACACAAAACAATCACAATGTGAATAACACGACTACCAGAAATATTCATGGTGGTAAAAATTTGATGTTTTCCCACAATATATTTGGAGGCACTCGAGATCTCAACATCGATATCGTCAAACCGTCAATGAAAAAAAAAAAAAAAAAAAAAAAAAACATTGGAGGATGACATGACTCAGATAGTCAATAAATGTGTCAAATTAAAATCCAAACTACAGTTAAATGTTTTATAGTTTTGAAATCTGTCGTTTACTTGAGTGTGTCAACCACGGCATAAAACTATATTGATCAAGGTCAGTGACCTTAAAATACGACAGCTGACTGTGGGGGATTTCCCTACTCATTCTCAGTGACGTATTGATTCACTGAATGACGATGTTCAAAGGAACATTTAGTTTTGAATTGATTTATTCAAATGAAATATTTATTACCTCAAATAAAAATCATCATTACCGGTATTTCCTTCAGTTTAACGAAGTAATAAATGGCATATTTATCTTGTTTCTAGTTATTTTCGGTACTTATGCGAACTATTTTTGTTGTGTAGTACTATTGAATTCTTGGTAGTGAGTTGTTCCGCTTAGCTATGGAAAGCCGTTATCTTTTAAAATATATTTTGTGCATTTTTTTGTAATCGGAAGGGCCATGTGATAAACAGAATCTTACATGAGTGGTCATTTAATATGAAATTTATGAAACTCGTTGGGTAATTTCGGTATTTTGCTCGCTAAAGCTTGCAAAATACAGAAATTACCCAAACTCGTTTCATAAATTTCATATTAAATGACCACTCATGTAAGATCCTCTATATAAAGCATATTTTTAAGATAGATCCCCAAGAATGCTCTCAAACAAAATTGTATTGGTTATATATAGAATAAAGATTTCATAGCTACAGATAAGAGGGGGTATCCACATAATATTTTTCGTATTTCTCGACAAATACGTATGTTGTGGGTACTCATTAGAAGCACAACACCGAGGCGCTTCTAATGAGTACCTACAACATATGTTTTCACTGAGAAGTAAGAACGATATCAGCACTTTTCGGATGAAAAAAGCGCCTTATCTGTTGCTATGAATTTTACATTTTAGAAACAGCACATTTATTCATCTACAGTACAAGTTTCGCGAAGGTTATATCGTTCGCGCTCCACGATAAAAAATTTTGCTCCTTAGCGCGAAACAAGCGTGGGATGAGCGTGGGTTTAGCGTGGGTTTTGCGCGACGCGTGAAGAATGGAACGCGAGGTTACGTAATCGTAGCGCGAAACGTATTACTGGCACGAGCGTGACAAGCGTGGAAAGGATTAACGACAGTAGTAAAATATTTCTATCACAGGTGAGTCTGTGAATAAAGATCGATTCACGGTACTTTTGCAGTAGATTTTGATCCAGAAGTTCTCATTCTGTTGACAGAAAACCACAGGACAATAAATAAAGTTGCACATTATCTACATGTATGTGTGGACTTGCGCAACCTGATCCGAGTCTTCCTTGTTTTATATCATTTCGCTTATTTGTGATCTCAGTGCCTACGCGACAAATACAAATTGTCCGTCGGGAAATTGAGATTCCCCTTCAACTTAATTTATGTCCAGTCGGGGAAGTATTTCACAATCTGGCAATAAAATGCTTCTTTTTTTTTTTGTTAGTGGTTTAGATGAGTTATTGCATATGCGACCAGCATGTACAGCCCTTGGTGTAATTTGACGAAATACCTGGCCGATTTTTATTTATTTGTTTTTCCATCATATAGTACAGTCAGCGTGGAGGTTATATCATCCATTCTCATGCGGATGCGTAAGGTGATCTGAGTCTGCACTAGTCGCAAAAGTCTCATTGTACCAAATGAGTTTTCCCAATCGCCGCACTCCGTGTCCCCAAAAATTAGGTTCATTCCCTTGTTCTCTTAAAATATTTTCCAAAGTTGCAATGATACGCCACCAGACGACGACACACAATTCTGGGACGTTCGCATTCCCAGTATAGATTACAAAAATACAAGTGGAGATACCCGGAAGATGCAACAGTCACATTCCCTTGCCCCGCATGAAGAAACCGCATGCTCGTAACGGTAACGTCACGAGAAATCGAGGCGGATACAGCTAAGAGAAAAACACACTTATGTGCGTTAAATTATACAGAATTTTTTTCGTCAGAACTGCATATGAAACTTGCATGTATAAAAAGTAGAACCTAAGAATTGGGACAGAAAGGCCTATGCAAAGTGTAGACACAGATCAGACGCAACAGAGAAAAGGGGAATGGAACTAGTGAGGGGGAACAGGGAACATGGAAATTTGGAAACACTTTTAGGACACAAGACGTGCGACCAGTGAAGACTCAGATCATCTTCCGATGCAAGGGCGGTCAGATTTTGCCGGTTGTGGTGACAAACAGGCATGTACATGTAAACTTCTGTTCTAGAAGAGATTACAAATCTCTGGTTAAATACATCACCGTTTCAGTGAAGGTTCAAATGCGTTCTGTGGCGTCTGATCTGGGTCTACACTGTTTGCTCAGGCATGTCTGTCCGAATACGTAGAGTAAGTACGGAAATTAGATCAAATCGAACCCCTTTCAGAAATCGTCCTGGATCCGCCCCTGATTCATAAAAGAAATGCTGTGTTCGACTCGTAAATTTCATTATCAAGGCATATGCAATTAGCTCCCTTTAAACAGTAAAACCTAGAGTGAGGGCCTTACCCCGCATTTACCAGGGTATAAATAAATATTGGCACTGTTATTCTTTTACATCATCTATATATTGAGCATTATTAAAATACCCAAAACATGCAACAGTCACAAAGCAACATTCTTTCCCTTGCCCCGCATGAAGAAACCACGTGCTCGCAGCGGTAACGTCACGTGAAATCGTGGCGGGAAACCGCTTCGGGAGAAAAACACAACTTAATTTATAGAGCCTTTTCTCGTCAGAAATGTACACAAAACTGGCACGTATTAAAAATATAAAGAACCTAAGTATTGGAACAGATAGGCCTATGCAAACAGTGCAGACCCAGATTAGACGCCGCAGAGAACAAGGGAATGAAACTAATTTGGGGGAACAGGAATCATGACAATTTGGAAAACACTTTTAGGACGATGAGACCTGTGCGACCAGTGAATACTAAGATCAACCTGCGAATCAGTCTTCGTTGTTTGTATGAGCTTCTTTGGCCTCTGTGCTTTTCAAGATCATCCCTGAGTGTATGCTTTTCTTAATTAAAGCCAATACTGGTGTCTTCAGAAGGTGTCTTTCACCGTCAAGCTAATGACAATTCAGATGAGTGAGTGAGTGTTTTACGTCCAACTAACAGTTAGGTCATGGAGAGATGGGGGCCTTGGTTTAAAGTCTCATATGAAAGACTGAAGAAGCCTGGGATCGAACTCATGACCCCTGCATGGGTTACAAGGCGAGCAGCTTCACCACTACACCACCGACTCCGAGGCACCCTTTCCTAATATGTCATACTGTTAAATATTTTATAAATGGGTCGCAGATATTGCACCATGCCCCGCCACTATACTAACATCAAGCAAGTGTCATAACTCTGTTAATAAATTAATAAAGTTTCAAGAAAATATCTTGAATTGTTTTCAAGTTACAGAGCGAACACAAATATATTACAGAAATCACTATGATATTCTCGATGTTCAAAGGGCCATGACTCCAAAAGTAGGCCACTCATCAACGTATATGAAAGAAAAGAAGGGCAGTTGTCAGTTTCTGCTGAAATGATTAACAGCTAATGTCTGCCTGCCCCGGAAATGTGTGCGGGCTCGACAAGACCGAAATAGTTTTGACTGGGCCGTCTACGTCGGTACAAGGTTATTATGAATGAAGTATAATTTACGATGCCCGCGCCGGACAAAACCTACAATACTACAATGTATGTATGACCAGCAAAGACTCAGGTCAGTCTGTGCATCGACCCACTATGTAAAGCAAGCTTCTTGGATAGCCCTGAGTGCACAGACGGTGCATACTGTATGATCATCGAAGGGTCTGATCCTCGGGGGCGGGGGTCCTATATATGGCATAGTACGGATGTGCGTGCCGAATAGCCCCCTTTTTCAGCACTGCCAGGTATATGATTGGCCCCCTTTTTTCAGCAAAAAGTATATGAATGGCCCGATTTTTCTGGTTGCCTATGTGAAAGGGCCCATTTTTTCTGACATCCTGGTATATGCACATGTTTTTCGCTCAGAGATTTTTCGTGGCTGCTTATCCTCTTGGTATTACATGAATTGACTGTGATATTTGTGATATTTGTGTAACAACCAGCAAAAAAGTGGGTACAAAAAAAAAATCAAAGAATAGGTCAACATTTTAGATGATCAAGTATATGAATGGGTCCGTTTTTTTTTGTTTTTTTTTGTTTTTTTTTTTTTTTTCAAAGGCGGGTATATGAATAGGGTAGGTTTTGAAATACTGGCTCGCACACCCGTACCAAAATTACCCCAAAGTTACCGCCCCCTCCCCCACCCCAAGGTCTGATCAGAATGTGCTATTGCAGTCGCACTGTTGATCCCGCTTTGGACAGTCCGGCTATCGAAGGTTAATACGATCAGCGAATGCTCTGATCAGAATGTGTAGTTGCGCAGACTCACCCGAGTATTCGCTTGTCGCACAAGACGTTTTGTTACATCCAGAGATTACAGGAGGTACATCTGATTAGCGAAGGCTCTGATCAGACTACTGATGTGCAGGTTCAGAGTGTGCATGCTGACCTGACTCTTCATACAAATTTTATTGTTGGTTTTGCCATACACACACTCGTGCGCGTAATGTTTGTGCAAACCTTTACGCAGCACTCTGAGTAAAATTTTCAACAGGCATTTTGAAATATTTTTCTCATTCTTCAATTTGACATTTCATGCAAATTGTCTCCATTGCATGAAATGTCAAATCCTGTTTTCTATTGCATGAAATGTCAAATCTGCTGTTTTCTGGGAAATAAAAAAAATAACCGTTTATTTGTCGTCTATTGAATTAGCCTTGAGTGGTAATCCAGAAATTTCGTGTTCGATACCCGGGAGCACAAAGTGTTGTGTCCTTGAGCAAGACACCTTATCTTCATAACTTAGCATTGGTTTCTACCCAGGAAGACTCTGCCTAGAATGTCCGCAAGGGTATATAATATATATCATTTTGAAGACGCTTCCCCGCCGATGCTAGATTTACATGTGCGTCTGTTTTATTCGTTAAATAAATTGAGGTCTTGGTTTTGCATATCGGATGCTGAAGTCACAAAAACAGAACACTTTACATGAGAACGAAAGTTCTGAAGAATACTCTGTAAGCCTTTAAATATAATGTTTTAAATCTATAGACTGGAAGCAAATAACATAACATAATATTTATTTGTACCGTGATAAATGCCGGGCAAAGTCCTCACACTGCAGGTTTTACTGTTTTAAGGGAGCTAACTGCAATTGACTAAAGGGAGCGGGAGCTAACTGCAATTGCTTTACGAGTCGGGGCCCATCCGAAATGGGATGAAGAGGGGGCAGGCTTATTACATTAGCGGTTAACCAGTTCACTGAACACCCTACCGTCAGAAACTTGTAACTGCCGATCTTGAAGCAGCAGAAGGAGCGAATGACCATAGCAAATACATGTGTGTTTACTAATAAACCGCACAATCTGTAGGGATCAAGAATCAAATCCGCGACCAGGTCTCGTGTTCCATTCCAGCCGGTGCGATAACATTCTTTCAAATAAAGTCAGTGCTAACAACTTATAGTTCGAAAGGAGGCATATCATACAGTACAGCTCAGGTAAAAGAACCAAAAAACTCTTTATTCCGAATATCGGCGTTTCGCGAACTTGCCAAAAACACTCGGAATCAAACCGAGTAAACGTTATATTCGGCGGACACCACTCGCAAGTCCGCCGAATGTATGCGTTATGCGAAGTTATGCGAAGTTACTCGGAATGGAAATATTATACCCCGGAGGCAATATTTCTCGCGAAGCGATGCGAAATTCCTCGGAGTAATTTGACTAAATACCTGTCCGATTTTTATATATTTATTTATTTATTTAATAAAGTTATTTAGATATTTCTTTAATAAAACTATTTTTTATTTATTTTTATCTTTATTTTTCCATCATATAGTACAGTCTGCGTGAAGGTTATATTGTCCGCGCTCATGCGGATGCGCAGGTTGATCTGAGTGTGGACTGATCACAAAGGTCTTATTGTCCCAAAAGTGTTTTCCAAATTTCCGCATTCCGATCCCCCAAAATTAGGTCCATTCCCTTGTTTTCTTAAAATATCAACCAATGCTGCCTTGTTCCCTAATATATTTGGGTGCTCCCTAGGCCCAAAGATAACCCCGGTAGCCCCCTTCATTGTTCGAGCACGTAACATGGGCCTCAACAAAGCTCCATATGAAAATGTACCGGATTCTTTGGCTTAGTCTAGTCCGGCCACACAAGTGGGTCCGGCATGGTCATTTTTATTTAATGTGCCGTAGAAAACAAAACAAACACACAAAAATCACAAAGAGAATCAAACATCTTCCCCCAATCGACGAATTACGTATTTATATTTGGTATTCCTGTAACGACCTTTTCCCATACAACAACCGCACGCGCTCAATATAAATGACGTACTGTGGAAAAAGACCGGGAAATTCTCACTCGCGTGCAGCAACCGCACGTGTCAATATGAATTTACTTAAAGGGGCGCTTCCGCTATTAAAGAGGCATTGAATCAACAAGACAGCACATGTGAAAAGAGTGTCTGTCACACAAAAACACACTTTACGCACACGAGGCTAATTGATTGATTGTGTTGGGGTTTAACGACACGTCAACCCTTGAGGGTCATTTTGTGTCGTCTCCCAGAGAAAGGGAGAAAAGAGATAGAAGAGACAGTAGAAGAGATAAAAGAGAGGGACAGGGAAGAAAGAGGAACAGGAATGAAAGTGAAGAAACAAAAGAAATAAAAACATTCCCCCTCTACCCTTACCCGCTACAAGGATAGCAGGCCTTGCCCAACTGTAAGCCAATATCAGCTGGACACCCCGGTGATATAAGATACACAGCACCTTCGCACCACCCGACCACACCCCACACGAGGCTAATGACAATTCAAACGAGTGAGTGAGTTTATTACGTCCTACTAACAGCTAGGTCATACGGAGATGTGGATCTTGATTTAAAGTCCAATATGAAAGGCTTGAGAAGCCTGGGATCGAACTCATGACCCCTGGGTGACAAGACGAGAAGCTTCACACTACACCACCGAGGCACAATTTCCCAATATTTCATACTGATAAATATCTAATAAAAGGGCTGCAGACATTTCACCATTCCCCGCCACTGCACTTAAATCAAGCAAGTGCCATGACTCTGTTAATAAACTAATAACGTTTCAAGAAAATATCTCAAATAGTTTTCAAGTTACAGAGCGGACAAAAAAAAAAAAAAAGAAAAAAGAAAAAAGAAAGAAAGAAAAGAAATATTACAGAAACCACTAAAATAGTTTCCCTTTTCAAAGGGCCATAACTCCAAAATAAGCTCTATCGTCAAAATGAAAGAAAAGAAGGGCCGTTATCAGTTTCTGCTGAAATGATTAACAGCTTATGAATAAGCCAACCCTGGAAAAGTGTGCGTGCTCGACAAGACCGAAATAGTGTAGACTGGGCCGTTTAACTGCAGTTCAAACCAAAATTACGTCGGTACTAAGTTCTCATGTCTGAAGTATGATTTACAATGTACTTTCACTGAATCGGACAAAACGTACAATACTACAATGTACGTGCGACCAGCAAAGACTCGGGTCGGTCTCTGCATCGACCCACTAGATGAAACAAGCTTCTTGGATAGCTCGGAGTCCAAAGAAGGTGCATACTGTACGATCAACGAAGGGTCTGATCAGAATGTGCTGTTCCAGTCGCACTGTTTATCCCGCTTTGGATAGCCCGGCTATCGGAGGTAAATACAACCAGTGAATGCTTTTATCAGAATGTGCGGTTGGCAGGTTGACACGAGTCTTCGCTCGTCGCACAAGACGTTTTGTTAAACCTAGAGATTGTAGGAGGTACATACGATTAGCGAAGGCTCAGATCAGACTACTGATGTGCAGGCTCAGAGTGTGTGGGCTGATCCGTCTCTTCGTACAAGTTTTATTGTAGGTTTTGCCATGTACAGATCAATGCGCGACCATAACGCCTAACACTCTGGGTAAAATTTTCAACTGACGACATTTTGAAACATTTTTCTCATTCTTCCAAGAAAACAGGATTTGCATTTCATGCAAATTGTCTCCATTGCATGACTGTCAAACCCTGTTTTCTTGGTAATAAAAAAAAAAAAAAAAAAGATTTTTTTTTTTTTTTTTTTTTTTTTTTTTGTCGTCTGCTGAAATAGCCCAGATAGTGGTAATTCGATACCCGCGAGCACCAACTGTTATAACTTAAGATTGGTTTATAACCAGGAAGACTCTGCCTAGAATGTCCGCGAGGGCATATGAAAATATTATGGACAAATGTCATTTTGAAGATTATTTCCCGCCAATGCTAGGTTTATACATGCGTCTCTTTTAGTCGTTTAATAAATTACGGCTTTGGCTTTGCATATCGCATGTTGAAGACACAAAAACAGAAAACTTTAAATGGAAACAAAAGTTTTGAAGATTGCTCTATAAACCAATAAAGATAATGTTATTAATGTATATACTGTAAGAGAATAACATAACATAATAATCATTTGTACTCTGATAAATGCGGGGTAATGTCTTCACATCGCAGGTTTTTACTCTTTTAAGGGAGCTAACTGCTGCAACTGACTATCAGAAGGGAGTTAACTGCAATTGCTTTACTAGTATGGACCATGCGAAATGGGATTGGGAACAGCATATTTCTATGAATCGCGCCAGTAAAGAGGGGGACATGCTTATACAATAAGCGGTTAACCAGTACACTGAACCCCATTCCGCCAGAAACTTGAAACTGCCAATCTTGAAGCAGTGGAAGGAGCGAATGACCGTAGCAAATACATGTGTTTCATGATAAGTGGGGATCGAATCGCGTTCGATTCCCGCCGGTGCGATATCATTTTTCCAATAAAGTCAGTGCAAACAACTTCTACCTCGAAAGGAGACATGTCATATTTGCAAGAGGGTAAAAGAAAGCAAAAGAAAGAGCTTTCCAGAGAGAGAGAGTTCGCAAAACTTGTAAGATTCTGGCTCGTCCATTTTAGGTACATCCGGCTATAAGATTTAGATATTCCTAGAGAAAAACGGCTAAACTGTTTTTGCAAACAGTGAATACCCTGACCAGACGCCGCGTTCTACCATCTCAATATGACAAAGAATTTCTTTTATTTTATTTTTTGTTATTGTTGAAAGAGACATAAGACATCAAGTCACCGTCATCATTAAGTGGTGATTTGAATGGACAGTCCTAATCCTGGCCCAGTCATCAACCGTCCAGGCCTCGATCCGAGCAGTGTAGATACATTCCAGCGTCTTCGTTTCTGTCTCCCTTGTCAAATGAAATGTATCCCTACTTTAACCCTCGAAGCGCTTAGCATATTCAGCAGACGGCATTTTCATTTTCTTTTTCTTATTTTCCTGTGTAAATTAAGCGTGGCGTAACATGTGAATCGTCTGCTAGACAGACGATTCACATGAAATGTTCAGCCTTATTTTCACTGTAAAATACTAAAACAGTTAGATCGACGTCTCCTCTAGAATTTTCAGCAGTGCTTTAGGGGTTCAAACTATTTTCTTGGCAGCCGCAGCACGTGCAAAGTGACACGGGAAAAATGGGCCAGCCTGGATAAAAGTGCTTGTCACATGAAAATGAATGTAGTAAGATTCAGGCGACCACCACCCTTAATCCAAAACTAAAACTGGGCGATTAGAAATCATCCGAGGCTTTGGGCCAAATACGTCGCCGGCCTTGCGTATTGGGGCTACCAGCTGTTGTTCGGCCATACCCTTTGACATTCCGCAGCTGAAATATAAAAAAATCAGTCGCAGAGTTGGTTGTCGGAAGCATTTTATGTAAGTGGATATTGCAGTCTGATCCTGCTGCCGCCAGCACTAGTAAACGAGGGTAAGTATTATAATCGCAGTTGTAACAATTTTTGTTTGATTATCGTCGTGTGAGGGAATGATCTGAGTGGTCAAACTTACCTGTACAGAATAATCTGTCGCCACTCGCAAATACTCGCAAACACTCCGAATATCATGGGTACACTGAGGTCCGCTAATGTCCTCGGAATATCGAGCGCATAACTTCGAGTAAATTTTTTTCACTCGGAATGGTTCACTCCAAACCACTCGGCGGAAAATCGCGGATTGTAAAATTGGTCCGCGAAATGAAAAAAAAAATTGGTTCTTTTACCTGAGCCGTACTGTATTTGCGAGAGAGAGAGATAGAGAGAGAGTCCACCCATTTTAGGAGCATCCGGCTATTAGATTTAGGTATTGCTAGAGATGGCTAAACTGTTTTTTTTTTGTTTTTGTTTTTTTTTGTTTTTTTTTTTTTTGCAAATAGTGAAGACCCTGATCAGACGCC
This sequence comes from Anodontia alba, assembly GCA_964016985.1. NCBI lineage: Eukaryota > Metazoa > Mollusca > Bivalvia > Lucinida > Lucinidae > Anodontia > Anodontia alba. Next base: position 55,420,082 of record OZ024822.1, read on the forward strand.
GCGTTCTATAATCTCGGTATGACTTAAATAATTTATGTTGAAAGAGACATAAGACATCAAATCACCAGCATCATTAAGTGGTGATTTAAATGGACAGCCCTAACCCTGGTCCAGTCATCATGAGAAACCGCCGAGACCTCGATCCGAGAAGTGTAGATACCTTTCAGCCTGTCCGTTTCTGCCTCCCATGACAAACGAAATGTATCCATACTCCTTAAGGCCTCCCTTAATACTTGAAGCGCTCAGCACATTCAGCAGACGGCATTTTCATATTTTTTTCTTTATTTTCCAGTGCAAATAACGGGACAAATAAGGCGTGACATTACATATGGACCGTTTGCTGGGCAGACGATTCATGAAAAGTTCAGCCTTCTTGCTGTAAAATACTGAAAACAGATCGGCATCTGCTCTAAAATTTTCAGCAGCGCTCCAGAGGTTCAAGCAGTTTTCTTGGCAGCAGCAGCACGTGCTAACCTTGAAAATAATGGGTGAAAGGCGGGAATTTCCGACTTAGGAAGAGAAGCATGATAAATTGGTAAACAAACAATAAGATGGTTTAAAAAGGGGACATTTCCGCTGCTAAAGTGACACGGGAAAAAATGAGCCAGCCTGAATATAGAATTTGTCAGGTTTAGGGGAAAACGTGATTGTCGGCATCTGTACATTCTGCTAAGATTCTTCTAGGGACCGTGTAGAATACGTAAGGCGAACAACGAAGACCCTGACCAGATTGTGCAGATTGTTTTGGGGCTTCGCTGTTGGGAAGAATAAAATTACAACTAAAACACTACAAAATCACACATTACTTTGTAGTTTATTTGTGTTCTGACTAAACATAATAAGTCAATTATAAATCATTATTCTATTTTGTTGTACATGTATGTTAGGAGAAATGTGCAAATACTTTTTTTATATTCAAAATTTTACGTTCAGATAACGCGAGCATTTTTACCTGAGACTGCATAAGGTGAGCCTGGATAAGCGTGGAAGCTAGCGCGAGCGTGATCGTTTTCACGCTGCATGATATCCCAGCGCGAGCTGAGCGCGGATTTAGCATGGGTTTAGCGCGGGTTTAGCGTGGGATAAGCGCGGGATTAGCGTGGGATTTAATCTTTTCCGCGATCGCGCATTAGAGCGAACGATATAACCATCGTGAAAGCTGTACTGTATAAACATGTGTTTTTTTTTTTTTTTTTGTTTTTTTTGTTTTGGCTCCTTGGGTTCGTTATAGCAAGCTGTCTTATGTAACATGGTTTTAAGATGGACCCCAAAAAATATACTACTTAAACGGAAATGTAATGATTATATAGAAAAATGACCATTTATGGTCATTTTTCCATATAACCTATACATGTACTTTTTTTTTCAATACAACACAGCTGTTTAGCTAATAGAGTTTTTGCTTTGTATCCAAGTAAGTGTTATAAAACAGGCTGTAGTGTATTTTTATTTCTTTACAAAGCATGCAATGATTCTAAGTGACATTCTATCCATAGCAGTTTTTGTTGATAATCGAACACACCAGTACAGTGAAAATTGTATACAGGTCTGCCATGTTTACAAAATACAGCAAGCATTCAGGTGTACACAAAACTTTGTTTCTGTTTAATAGTGGTTTATCTTCATTTGTTTTCTTTTCCTTCTGTCTTTCTCTTCTTTCAAATGATCAAAGGTCAATAAGTAGAGCTTATTAGATACCCCACCCTGCAATGTAACCAAAATGTAATGGACAGATGGACAACGTGAAAACAGTATACACTGTTTGCAGGGGTACAACAATGCACAGGGTTAAAAGAAACCGCTAGCTTGGAAATGTACACTTAAATCATGCATTAATTGGCAGTCCAATATCTCTATCGTAAAAATGTGTTACCTTTCTCAATTTCAATGGCTGATTTCTTATTATTTGAGTGTGAATTGGTCAGTTCCTCTGTAATTGTCATTTGTCTTAGAATATCTTCTTTTGTGTCTCTCATCATGTAGAAAAGATCCCTCTCATAGCCCTCTTTATCAATTACTTCAAGAACTTCCACAATCTGACCTGGTGTGCTGTAGTACCATACTTCATTGTCTCCTTCACTGTTAGACAAAGGAAAATACTGCCAGAATGTGTTACATACACCTGCAGAGGACTTTTTAAGAAGTACATGTATTTGACGAAATTGATGATAATTCCGGGATTTTTTCTTACTATTCCATAAAAAATATATGTTGTGGGTACTCATTAGAAGAACCTCATCAAGGCACTTCTAATGAGGACCCAAAATATATGGAGAACTGGAGTAAATTATCCCAGGATTATTACCAAATATTCCTCAATAACAAGTCCTGCGCACCTGAAATGAGGCCTGTGCTAACTGGGTAGTTTGCCTTAAGTTGTGCATGACCTCAGTATGAAAGACTTCTAAGTCTATGACCCTGACTTCAAGGGCTTGCACTGAATGGAACTTAGTACCATTAAGTTTATTGCTTGTTCAAGTACTAATTCAACATCAGGTTGACCCTTGTGGTTCATTTTGCATCATCTCCCTGAGAAAGGGAGAAAAGAGCTTGTAGATGAGATTAAAGAGAGAAATACAGGATGAAAGAAAATATGAATGACAGTACAGAAACAGATGAAATACTAATATAACTCCTTCCTCCCCACCCCACCCCACCTCTTGCTGTAAGTACAGCCCTAACTACCACCCTACCATCCACTCATGCCATTTACGTAAATCGATATCCAAATATCAGCTATATCCAGTCATTCACTATGATTCAGCATATATTTTGAAAACTTTAAACATAAAATATTTCTATATGCATTTCTCTGTTTGAGTTGAGATTCAATGTCACTGTCAACAATCTTTCAGTGATGTCTGGCTGTGTTCCTGGGAACTGATTCCCTTTTATAATATATTGCCATCTCACACCCCCAGACACACTAACATGAAACTACATGTAGTAACAAAATTTTCAGAGAAAACAGATGTCCCCCAACCGTAACTTTTCAGTTTTTCTACTGCTGTGACCTAATTAGGTCAAGGTCACCAAAATCTAATTAGTTCTTTGTTACATGTATGTCCCAATTATAAAACCATGAAAATTTGTTAAGAATCCAACCACTGGTTCACAAGATATTGTGCAGACAAAAAAGTGTCATGCCGACGCCAACTCCAAGGTGATCTGCACCAGCCAGTATGTCCCCCTCCCCATAGGCTGGGGGACATATCTACCTCCAATCACATTATATTAACACTGGTGCAACCAATACAAGCTCTTCTTCCTAATGCTGAGCACAGAACAAAAGAGCTGCTGGTGCCAATTTTAGAAATGATTATGTATTAAATACATAATCATTTCTAAAATTAGCACCAGCGGCTTTTGTTACATGGCTGGGGTTCAAAACCACAACCATAATTCCATCCACCAAAAAATACTGATGCTTTTCTTATTTCTCCAAGAAAACATGTTGTAGTACTCTTAAAAAAAGCCTCACCAAGGCACTTCTAATGAGTACCCACAAGATATGTTTTTTGTGATGAAATAAGAAAAACATTAGGTGGATACACCAAACCACTAGGACCAGTTATTTATAGATTCTAAAGCCAAAGAAGCCTGAAGGTAGTGTGATACTGTATTACTGATTACATATGCTGCTTTAAAAGTCTACCAATGATTATCACAAATTTTTATTTTGATAGCATCTTTGACTTTTGTTTAATGAAGATAATGGAATCTACATGGTGGAAATATCTGTGGAGAAATATCTTAACCCTAGTCCTGCTGAACCCAGATATGTCCTGCCTTTGCAAACAGTGTATATCCAGATCAGTTGGCTTCTGAAGATACCAACTGATCTGGATCTGCACTGTTTGCCATTGAGTATTTGAATTTATATCAACAATCTGGATCAAGTAATTTGATTGGCTGAAAATTTGAAAAGGGTGTGGCATCTTAATTTATTCAGAAGGACAAGGGTTAAAATGTGAAATATATATGTAACTCCAGATATGGCATCTTTTTTCAACCAAATGGTATTGATATAATTTTTAAAAGTTATTTCTCCATGAAAACACATGCTACAGCGCTTCTAATGAGTATGGTACCAAAATCATATGTTTTCATCAAAAAAGAAGAAAAATACTTATCCTAATACCTATGATAAATAGAATTTTCAAAAATGAAAACAGACTACTCTGCTTAACCCTTTCAACCCCACAGACCAAAACAGAGACCTATGCATACAGTGTAGATCCAGATAACAAGCAGCTCATCTTCTCATAAGGATCTACACTGCTTGCCATTCAGTTCTTTACTTTAGACCGAAACCCCATTTTGTATCAGTGGACATGTCCAAATTCAACAATGGAAGTTCACTCCAGAAATGCAAGGATGAAAGGATTAAGACAGAAAGAAGGTGCTAAAGTGCCCCTGGAAAAAAAAATATCATGCATATGATATTTTCTATGTTACTAGCACGCTTGTAGATTTTCTTGTGCTCCTCTTCAGTTTAATACAGAACCTTCTAAGGACACTTACACAATGAGTCTCCTTGAGAGAAACCAGTACTTTCTTCCATGTCTGTCATAACCAAGAGGTTCTTGTCTGCACAATAAACCACCTCGCTCTGCTTCAGAAATGCAATCTGTTACACCTTTAACCTATTGAGTAAAAAAATACAAGAGGCCCATAGGTCACAATACGCTCATCTAATAAAAACAGCTATTGCATATCTGCAAATGCCATGGAATGTTCTTCCAGTATTGCCACAGCAACTGGGACACAAATTTTACCATACCATTTAAAGTCAAAGGTCATCCTAGTCTCGTCATTTGAACAAACTTGGTAGATCTTGAAACCCCAATGCTGTATACCAAGATTCAGCCCCAACGCTTTCTTAGTTTTGAAGGGGAAGATTTTTAAGAGTTTTTATCATATATATGGGAATGGTAGCCATTTTGTTCAATGGTGCAAAACCATTTGAACAAATTGTCAACATCCCTTCAAGAGAAGGCCCCATGTGAAATCTGGTGAAAATTGGTCAAGCAGTTTCAGAGAAGAAACTGTTTAAACAAGTTACCAGGGCAGATAACCCCCAAAATTTTGATTGTAACTAAATAGTTTTACTACTTTAATCATACACTGTAATTTTCAGCCATCAGTCTTTAATATATTTTGAGAAAATGATTTTTCAACTTTTTCCCCATACAAATGTATGGGGACGCAAATTTGACCTTGCCGTTAAAAGGGCAAATTTGCGTCCCCATACATTTGTATGGTCAAAGGTTATCCTAGGATCATCATTTTAATAAACTTGTAGACCTTGAGTCAACTATGCTATAAACCATGATTCAGCCATAAAGCTTTCTTGGTTCTGGAGAAATAAATTTTTACAGGTGAAATGAAGAGAAAAAAATCTTTTTCAAAGATTTTTTAACCACCCAAAGTTTTTTCTAATGGTTGAGAATGCAAAAATCACATTTTTCAAATGGAAGTTGTTAATCAAAAAAGCTGTGTGATTTACAGATATTGAATTTACCTGCATTCTGCTGGGTAGTGCACACACTGTAGCGGTGATGTCATATGAGTCATCGAGGTATGTGATTTAGATAGGGCAGACAGCCTATCAGTGTTTAAACCGGAAGCATCCCCTCTTCACAATTTCTGTTTACTGTTGTTAGTCTTAGTATTTTACAGTATAATATGTTTTCAAGTAATCATATTTTTATAGAAAGCAGCCAAAAAATCAAAGATTCTTGCGACTACAGCTGTCTTTAAGACTCTCATTCTGAGACAAAAATCTTGCCAATGATTCTGTAAGCATACTGCTCAGGGCCATCACTGCCCATAATCAGTGGCCTAAACACACATATCCAGGTGCTGGAAGCTGGAATCTTTTCATCCGCAGAAACTTCAATTGCTTCTAAATCCATAAAATATGCAAAGACAGCACCTGCACTATTATTAATTATTAATATTTCTATTATTAGCAGAAGTAGTAACTCCATCTACTTTTGAATAGATCATGCTCAGGCTACCGTACAACACTGTCTTGTTCTCTCATGATAAGCATTGGGTTCATAAACAGAATAAAAGCACCGCAAGCATAATACCCGGCCACAGAAATTATTTGTTTATGTATTAAAGTTATCGTTGCGAAAATGTCTGGAAAGAAAATGATGGAGGGACAGATAACAATTCTAAACCAGATCTTGATAATATCAATGGAAGATAACAATCCTAAAGCAGATCTTAATAATATCAATGCATATAGCAAGTTTGGTTAAAATGCCTTGTTATTAACTCAAAGTTATTATCCAGAAATGAAAATATGGACATGTCTCGGGCAGATAACTCCGTAAAAACCATTAGCAATTCCAAACCTGATCTCCTTACTGTCTATACATATAGCAAGTTTGGTTAAAATCCCTTGTTATTTACTAAAGTTATCATCCGGAAACTAAAATATGGGCGTGTTTCGGGCAGATAACTCCATCAAAAATTGACGAAATCTGCCCATTAGCAAATCCAAAGCAGCCACAATATCAATGCACATATCAAGTTTTGTGTAAATCCCTTGTTATTTACTCAAGTTATAGTCCGGAAACGAAAATATGGGCGTGTCTCGGGCAGATAACTCTGTCAAAAAATGACAAAATTTGTCCATTAGCAATCCCAAACCAGATCTCCACAATTTCAATGCACATACCAAGTTTGGTGAAAACCCATTGATGTTTACTAAGTTATCATCCGGAAACGAAAAATGGACAGATGGACGGACGACGGACGGACGTGAGTGCGGACGGACTCACGGACGACCAACGTGAAACCATAATACCCCTCCACTATTGTGTGCCGGGGTATACATGTACTTGTTCAGTTCTGGTTTCGTCATTTCACACAAGAATGGATATTACACAAGATTATTCAATACCTGTTCACTATTTCGAATGTGAAATTTTTTTTGCCAAAATACCTGTAATGTGGTGAGCTAATGAAGTGGACAGCAATAAAACGTGCACAGCAAACAACAGGTTTATTTGCAAGCAGTGGCAGTATATGGGACTTGGCATGAGAAAAAGCATAAGCAGACACAAATGGCACAGATTAGCCTATGCATATGTACAGTCTGATCAGCGCCATCACTGTACATTTACAGATTCATTGGATACCGCCAAAATACAAAAAAAAACAAAAAAAAAAAAAACATCAGATTGTGCTGTTTTGCTTTGATCTGTGTCAGTGTGTTTGTGGGCCGATTAGTACAATTGGAATTCAGCAGCTGTGCATGCGATCCAGACTAACCTGCGCACATACGTTTTGAAATATAATGGTTATCCTACGATCTATACAAGAACAATGAAGATGTGGATAAGCTACTTTACATCGGCATTAACTGATCAGGATTGTTCCTAAATTGTGTAAGCCATGTCTGTTTGTTTGTTTGTGTTGGGGTTTAATGACACATCAACCCTTGTGGGTCATTTTGTGTTGTCTCCCAGAGAAAGGGAGAATAGAGATTGAAGAGATAGTAGAGGAGATGAAAGAGAGGGACTGGGGAGAAAGGAAAATGAATGAAAGTGAAGAAACAGAAAACATTCCCACTCTGCCCTTATCTGCTGCAAGGATAGCAGGCCTTGCCCAACTGTAAGCCAATATCAGTTGGAAGTTGGAACCCCGGTGACGAAAGCTACACGACTCCTTTGCCTCACCCAACCACCCCGTAAGCCAGGTCTGAAATTTGAGATGTACAGACTGATACTTTTGTGTGAGGAGGTGTGGGGATATTTCATGTTGTTGTATAACAGGGTTGATTCGTTCATAGATAGACATGTATACATGCAACGTTCCACCGAACATTTGAACAGACAATAATATGACAAAACAGTGTAGATAAAGAAGTAAATAGGGGGTGGGGGTAGGCAAAGCCAGGGCGGGTCAATTTATTATGGTATAATACATTGTGTATTTTTGAGCATTTTGACCCCCCCCCCCCTCCCCCCCCCACCCCACTCTCCCCTCAAAACTTAAAGTGAACTGATTACTGTCAGAACATTTATGCTTTTATCCTATTTCAATAAATGAATGCATTCAACATGTTATATCATTCCTTAAGAAAGATAGTCAAGCAGGTCAAAATATTATAGCAGTTTTCTGACCCGCGGGTGAGAATATTATCTGACACCGCCAGTACATGTATATGTCACTGCAGACCAATTATGCTGCAGGCGTTTGCCTCAATTTAATTTTAGAGTCTACAATGTTTAAAGGTCAGTTATATATGTACTATGTACTCTATTTTTGAGGTATTTATTGTGGAATGGGATTATATTTTGTAACATCTTGAGACTAAGCACATCACATGACACATGGTGCCCTCATTCTTGTATGACCGCACAAAAAGTGCCCTGCCCTCAAATCCTAGCTGGAGCACTGAACAGTATACCAACCCCTACAAACAGTCTGCGGTACCTCCAGATAAGGTGCTTTTTTTTTCAACCAAAAAGTTTCTATATATATTTTTCTTATTTCTCATAGGTCTTGATAAGAGTGGGTATCAGGTAGTTTTATTTCTCGAAGAAAACATATGTTGTGGGTACTCAATTGAAGGGCCTCACCCAGGTGCTTCTAATGAGTACCCACATGTTTTTGTCAAGAAATAAGAAAAATATAGATACGTTTTTGGTTAAAAAAGCACCTTATCAAGAGAGTTGTTTCTCCACTAAAACATACATTGTGACTTCTAATGAGTACCTATAACATATGTTTTTGTGGAGAAATGAGAAAATTATTTTGTGGATACCTACTCTTACCTGGAGCAGTTTAACTACTGGGTAACAACTAAATAATATTCATAAGCCATATACCTGATGAGCTTTGCAGACACTGCATAGCCAGTCATCATCTGGTACTTCCTCCAGTGGTGGATCAACACAAGCTAGATGATATACAGCTGAACATGTCTCACAGCAAAGCAGATCTCCAAGTCTGCAATAAACAGTTTAACCCTTAGAGTGTCATGCAAAATTGTAGCAGATGACATTCTCAAATAAGCCTTGATGACATTTCATAGGAATCATCTGCTTAGCAGAGAATTTACAAGAATGATCGCAGCCATAATTCCCTCTGTAAAATTAAAAAAGAAAAAAAATCAAAAATTGGCTGCTGCTGTTGTGATGCTTTAAACCTTAAAGAGCCATAAGAACCATAAATGAAATAATTATTATATGACACATGAACACACATGAACACTTGTTGAAAAAAAAAAAAAAAAAAAAAAAAACACTAATCCACTAATCCAGTCAAAAGCTATGGCAATTTTAGTAGCCTTTAGTGAAACTTAAGAATGTTGCCAAATGTGAAAAACTTAGTGTTACTATGAAAACATTTCTATCTCACAATGCACTGTGATGTCATATGGTTGAGTTCGACATAACCGAGTCAACATAACTGAGGTCACGCTGAGCTGGTCAGTTTACTTTTCCTGGGCAGGCTTAGTCCTCTAACAATTTACCAGTACCTCAGTCCTGAGTACATTCTTTTGCCAGAAACTGACAACTGCCCTTCTTGAATTAGCAGATGATAGAGTAGAAAATATTTCATAATCAATCTCCATAAAAGAATGTTGCAGGACTAACAGGGATGTAACCCATGACCTCCTGTCTGATCACCAGTTGGATGTGCCTCTGACTAAGCCAACTAGGTCATGTATGGCATATGGGACTTTAATATTTAAAATCAAAACTTTTAAAGTGTATACCTATGTTTAGGCAGTGCTAACAGTGCTGCAAATATCATCATATCTGAATGCTGGAAACAGTGCTGTAAGTACCATATCTGAATGCTGTATGGCAGCATGTACCCCTAGCAGGGACAAAAAAAAAAAAAAAAAAAAAATACAATAAACCTTTGGTGGTTTGTCTACATATTATGCACTAACCAACATGTAGTCATTAAAAAACCATATCACACATGGTCACCCTGTTCCCATAAGTGATACATACATTTAGCTCCAGAAGGCACAAGTTTTTCAACCTAGAAGTACTGATATATTTCTTATTTCATTGTGAAAACACATGTTGTGGTTACTCATAAGAACTAGTTTGCCAAGGCGCCTTTAACGAGTACAACACGTTTTCTTGGGGCTATAACAAATATGTGGATACACTCTCTTGTCTGTAGATATGGTGATATGTCACTACAAACATGACAAAATCACACATCTGTGCAGGGATGTCATGTTTCAGCAAGACCAGGGTTAAGGTACCCATAGCTCCAGATATGCGGAGTAGCTAGAAATTATTTTTCTTATTTCTCTGCGAAAACATACCATGAGGGTACTTATCAATTTTTAACCCTTGTCCTGCTGAACCCGGATATATCTGAAGAAGCCAACTGATCTGAATCTGCACTGTTTGCCATTAAGTATGCAAATTTATATCAACACTCTGGATCAAGTAATTTGATTGGCTGAAAATTAGAAATGGTTGTGGGATCTTAATTTATTTCAGCGGGACAAGGGTTAGAAGAGAATTGGTGAGACATTCCTTATGAGCACTACATGTTTTTGTAGAGAAATAAGAAAAATATCCACATTTGTTGGTTGAAAAAAGTACCTTATCAGGAGCAACAGGTACCATATTATTTACCCTAAATATTCAGAATTGTTTGTGTTGAGGTTTTACGGCCCAGTCAACCCATTGGGGTCATGTCAAGCACGGTCAATTTACCTAACCACACTTTTACTGGGCAGGCTTAGTCCACTAAGCGGTTAACAGGTATTGTGCACATTCTTTTACATGAAAAACTGATAACTGACCTTCTTGAATCAGCGGAACGGAGAGAATGACCGTAGAAAATATTTCATGATCAATCTCCATGAAAGAATGTTGCCGACCTCTGCGGGGGTTGAACCCGCGACCTCCTGGTCTCCACTCGGATGGTGCATCTTGAATCAGCGGAAGGGAGAGAATGACCGTAGAAAATATTTCATGATCAATCTCCACAAAAGAATGTTGCCGACCTCGGCGGCAGGTTGAACCCGCGACCTCCTAGTCTCCAGTCGGACGCGCATCCAACTGAGCCACTGAGGCCAAAATAAAATATTCAGAGGCCTGACACTTATCCGCACAGCTATAGATAAGAGGGAGTATCTGCACAATATTTTTTTTTATTTCTCTACAAAAACATATGTTGTGGGTACTCATTAGAGTGTCAAGCGCAGTCAGTTTACCTAACCACACGTTTACTGGGCAGGCTTAGTCCTCTATGGGTATCTGCATAATATTTTTCTTATTTCTCTACAAAAACATATGTTGTGGGTACTCATTAGAAACGCCTCGCCAAGGCACTTCTAATGAGTACCCACAACTTATGTTTTCGTGAAGAAATAAGAAAGATATCAGTATTTTTCGGATGAAAAAAAGCGCCTTATCTGTTGCTATGTTTAATGTCCTAAAATTTGAGCAAGTCTTTACCACTTGTTGATATGTCTAAAAGCTGCTGGATGGGTGGCAAACAGTACAGACATTGACAGGATGCCCTGTTCTGATTGTGTCATATGATCTGGATCTACATTATGTTTTCACAGGCTTGTCTGTCCAAATACTTAAGCGCAATTACATTACTTTTAAGTTTAATATACAGCTACATCAGGGTTGGCCGGCCTCGGTGGCTCAGTTGGATGTGCCATCCGACTGGAGACCAGGTCGAGGGTTCAACCCCCGCCAAGAACAGCAATATTCTTTCGTGGAGATTGATCATGAAATATTTTCTACAGTCATTCTCTCCCTTCCGCTGATTCAAGAAGGTCAGTTGTCAGTTTCTGGCGAAAGAATGTGCACAATACTCACTGGTTAACCACTTAGAGGACTAAGCCTGTACAGTAAACGTGTGGCTAGGTAAATTGACCGCGCTTGACATGACCCCATTGGGTTGACTGGGCCATAAAACCTCAACACAAATAAACAAACATCAGGGTTGTGGGATTATCAAACATAATCATTTGTCCACGGACAAGCATATGGTCAAAGTCTGATTTACTTGCCCGAAAACTGACATTTTTCTTATTTCTTGTAGAAAATACATTTTATGGGTACTCATAGAAGCACCTCGATGAGATGCTTCTAATGAGTACCCACAAAATAATTTACTTCAAGAAATAAAGTGTATATCTCATAATCTAGATACTCTTCTTAACTAGAGCTATAAAGTCCTTGTCCCAGGACAAGTAAACTGACAAATGTTACTCGTCATTGGAGAAATGGGACAAGTCTGACAATGTCAGGCATGGTATTTCCACAGCCCTGGCTACATGTACATACAAGAAACAAAGCCATGCCATTTTTTTCCTATGTTTAAACAGGTAATTTTGACAACTCTCTTTAGACAAACAGATTTAAGTAAATAAATTATTCCTGTCCCAAATACATTTTTTACTTTTTTTTTTTTTATGTAATATAAAACATAATTTCTATGTCTTGACTGATCTTCATATTGGGAGAAAATTTCTGCAAATAAAGTATTATTTCATATCAGGTTCCTAGACAAAACAGTTTCTTACACATTCCATTTGGGCATTTCTTTAATTGATTATCCCCATGCTCTTTTAAAAAATGATGGGGATATTGTGAACACCTCCATCCGTCCATCACACCATCTCCTCTTAAACTACTGGGCGGAATTTAACCTAACTTGCTACATGAATTCCCCTCATGGTAAGAATGTGCTAGAGCGACATTATTTTTCTGTCTGTCTGTCCAGTGTCCATCCATCACACTATCTCCTCCTGCTGAATTTATTCACTAAGTTATAAGACTATCTTCTCCTACCTTATTTATTTGGTTATTAGATGGGGGCTTTTTCTTGAAAAATTGTTCCAAATATATGAATCAGACTTGAGTAATTCAACTAAAAAATGGAGTTTTCTCTTCCAAAACAATCCCAAAGATCAAGACAGATCTAGACCTTTGAGATTATTTTGGAATGGAAACTCCCATCTTATAACCAAAGTATATTGTAAACCACTGGCACTGCGCAGAATTTAACCAACCTTGCTACATGACTTCCCCTCATGAAGGCCTAAAATAAAAAAAAGTGTGTGTTTCAGGCTACCCAACCATGCCTAATTTTTCACCACGGACCCTAAAGTGCTTTTTTAAGGTTTTTTTTTGCTGGATTTCCCTATTGGGACATAAATGTTTTCCTATTAACCTCATATAAAGACTTCTAAGAAAATAAAAATATTTTCCAACCTACCGTCCCCATTTCAAAATTTCCGTGTAACCTGAAAGACACATATTTTCTTTTTATTTGGTCTAAGAGTGTGCAAGAGTGACATTATTTTTCTGTCTGTCCATTCATCCAGCGTCTGTCAGTGTCCATCTGTCTGTCACACTATCTCCTCCTAAACCGCTGGGAGGAATTTACCAAACTTGCTATTATGTCTTCCCAATGTGGTAAGAGTGTGCAAAAGAACATTAATTTTTGCTGTCTGTCCATCATGCTATCTCCTAAACCACTAAGCAGAATTTAAGCAAACTTGCTCCATGACTTCTCCACATGGCATGGTTGTCAACATTATTTTACACATTTCTCTGCTTAGTAGTGTCCAAAAGCAGGGAGATTTGTGATGGTGTGCCATCAACTGCACTATCTAGTTTGACTCAGTTAGTTTTATGGCCCTGTAAACCCATTAGGGTCATGTCGAGCGAGTCAGCGGAAGGCAGAAAATGACCGTAGAAAATATTTCATGTTCAATCTCCATGAAAGATTGTTGCCCAACCTAACGGGGATCGAACATGGGACCTTCTAATGTGTCCTAATGAACCAACAAGGCCTGCTCCATTTGGGCATTTTACCTATTTTACAGATTCTGTAATTCATTTTGTTTGTTTTTGGTTTAATGTCACTTTAAACATTGCAAAATGTTAAAATGTGATTTAACTTGAACCATTCCTTACTTCAATGAGCTGTAGCAAAAAAAAACATTTCGACTTAATAACGTGAAATTTCGACTTAATCTCGAAATTTCGACTTATCTCAAAATTTCTACAAAAGCTCTCGAAATTTCGACTTAACTCAAAATTCTGAGTTAATAACCCAAAATTTCGACTTAATATCTCGAAATTTTGACATGATATTTCAAGTTGATTCTTCGTTTGCAATTCCACACTTGGTAATCTCGTAAGGGGTAGCCGCTGGTTATGCAGAATGAAGGTATTTCCAGCTATCTGGACTATGAAATACTTATTTAACATATCAAATAAGACGCATTGCAACCTACGTCTACTTTGAAATACACAAGATGTTAAATTTCCTTAGCATTTGTTCCGGGGACCCCACTGTTTGTACTATTATTTTAGAAGAAAAGGAAATAAGATATGTTTATACTCTACTGGATATACGATTTTAGAGTTCCAGCCTTGCAGGCTAAGGTGCCTGAGCGTCCGTCTGTCCGGCCATCTGGCCGTCTGGAGTTAACACCCTTACTTATACTCTGGATGCACGCCTTATTTTTTTTTCATTATTTTCGCATTTTTGTTGAAAATCACTTACTAGAGAACACATAATTGAGTTTCTTAGTCTCATGGTTTAAGAGTTACTGATCTTGCAGGCAAAGGACTTTACAGTTCTCATTATTTTTGGATTCTTTGTTAACAAGAAATGTGTCCAAAGTACACAGAAGCTCCCGCATTGACGTAGGCTAATTTGGCAAGGTTTGTATAGTTTTATAGACCCAAAGCGGGGACACCGTGTACTGTGAACACTTTTCTAGTTTTTTTTTTTTTTTTTTATTTTACAGGCTTTCAAATGGATCTTTAATCATTTGTCATTGCATGCAAATATTCAATCTTGTTTCAATATGGATGCAAATTAAACTGGGTATCTTGTCTACACAAACCTTTGTAGGACATGAACATGCAGTTTCAAGTTTTCAAATCTGGTGAGCTTTGAAGCCTCTGGGCCTTCTGATGCCCAGGCCACCAGCGCCTACAGCGCTTTGATTCAAAATAGGTCTATGAAATTTATTAAAAATTAATGAAGCAAGAGAATGTATCCGTTTGTTGACATCTGGAGGTGTCGTAAGTCATGGCTGGAAGCTCGCATAAAGATTTTGAGTGCATAACCAGCGGCTAACCCTTACGAGATTACCAGGTGCGAATTCTATTGCAAGAGATCTTATGTCGAAATTTCAAGATAATAAGTCGAAATTTCAAGATAGTAAGTCGAAATTCAAGATATTAAGTCGAAATTTCAAGTTATTAAGTCGAAATTTCAAGTTATTATGTCGAATTTTCGACTTATTATGTCGAAATGTCGACAAAATAAGTCGAAATTTCTAGATCGTATGTCGAAATTCCTAAATAGTAAGTCAAAATTTCAAGATATCCAGTCGAAATTTCGAGTTAATAAGTCGAAATTTCGAATTGTCGAAATTTCGACTTATTATGTCAAAATTTCGAGATAAATTTCGAGATACTTATAAACAGAAATAAAAGTATATGTGGCACTAATGCTCTTTCGAGATACTTATAAACAGAAATAAAAGTATATGTGGCACTAATGCTCTTTCGTAGTTATCTTTAATAATGTTATCATCATTAAACCAGTTAAAACCTATGTAGATGTTTCTTTAATTCTATACTTTTATTTGAGCACATTTCAAGATACCTTAATTAATTAAATTTTTTAACTGGATTAAAAATATTTACTTTCCAAATTATTAATAAGATAGCTTTACTCTTAATCAAAATTGTGTAACACAATTAAATGTATCTCTAGTCAATAAAAGATATCATTATATTTAAATACCTCAACTAAATTTAAAATAACTGTACCACAATAGATGTATCTTTAATTCAAATAAATGTTTTAGTTTTTTTTTTAAATTCAATAAAAGATAACTATTTTTTAAAGGACACTGCAAGAAATCTTTAACCCAATTAAAGTTTTTAACATCATTTAAAAATATCTAATTATCAAATCAGTCATAATCTTTACTTTTAATTCAAGATGTATTTATTCAATGAAAGATATCTTTATTTTAATGTAAAGTGGCCTTTATCAAAAGAGACACCTATTATCTTCATTAAAATAGAGGTATCGTCATTAAAACAGCATTATCTTCAATCCAGTTAGAAGTCAGTAAATTGAATATTATGTAACGCCCAAACAGAATGCCAAATTTTCTTGTTAAAAGAAAAACTAGAGTGTGTGTTCTATTTATTTATTCATTATTTTTGTTGCTTCTTTTATGTCTTGGATTTTCTGTTTTTGGTCTGGACAGGTAAATAGATTTTGGATACAAGAGTGGATGCCAAACATAGAATAAATCTGGCATGGTCAAATGCATTGAAATCTAATCTTACGTACTTGTGACACGCTCTGCAGTGATCATCATACTGAATGTTGCCTTCATTGAGTATTTCTTCTCTTACGCGATTTGTGCTCAGAAAATGATCACTCAATGTCTGTAATATTTTGAGTTTATCTGAGACTGACACAAAAGGGAAATCTGGCATCTGTAACACAGATATTACATCTCTGCATTCTTCAAAAGAATTTCTGTCACTTTCTAAATAAACACGAAAAATTTCTGGCCATGTCACACTATCCATGAAAAAAAGTGATATATTAATACTATCTTTTACATCTGATGGTCCAAAACTTGTGGAGTTGGCATCTTCTTCTCTTAATATTGCTTTAATCAAATTAATATGAATTTCTGAATATAAGGTACACTGTTCCTCCCCAAGTAATGATGCACAAAAGTCTTCAAATGTAAATGGGGACAGTCTTGCAATAGTTCTGAAATGCCGTAAAACTTCATATATACCTATACATTGCATTAAATATTCTGGTGGAATCAAAAGATCATTGGAACTTTGAGGAAGAATGAGAGGTTGTACTTCTTGATCGAAAGGAATTTCAGGACTTTTTGGTCTTCTAAAAATTATAACTTTCTTCTTGGTTGATGTACTACTGTTCCCAGTACTATCCAGACTATAATCTGAGTCTGATTCTTCTGGTTCACCAAATGAATCATCTGATCCATTATCAATCACATCATCATCATCATCTAGGTTGACACTTGTTCCATCAAGGGAACCAGCACCCAAACTGTCCCTTGACAGCTCATCTTCATCAAATAGACTTTGAATGAAATTCCTCCCCTTGTTTGCAGCTTCCCTATGTCTTCCCCTTTCAAATTTGCTTCTTGTTGGGGTACTGGCTGGGGAAATACTAACTGGTGTGCTTGACCTGCTGGAGCTGTTGTCACCGACGTATCCACCACCAAATGCTTTTGGTTTTCGTAATAAATGTGATTTTCCTGTTGATACGGGCGTTCTAGGAGGTCTTCCACGGCCACGCCTCCCTCGACTGGACATTTCTGAATGAATATGACCAGTTCACACCTTCTGTCACATTACTAAACATAAATGTAAACAAATACACGTGCTCACTTCACCGGATTCGGGAATTTAGGGTCCATTTTCGACAAATCGTAATCCGCCATTTTTACAAATAAGATCACGTGACATTATGTCTATTTACTAAAAGCGCCGATTTCAAACTGACTGATGCAAATCAATAAATTGCTAATGCATAAATAGAAGTGTTGAAGTGTACTGAAGTTTATTTTTACTAATAAATTCATCAATAATGTCGCCGGTGGGAAAAATCTGGCAAATTTATTAGAAATGCTCCGTTTTGCTGTAGAGTTGGGTCAGCGCGGCTTGCTTTGTTCGCTATGCAAACCGTAACCGTATTGGATAGGTCTTCGTAGAAAATTTCGGCTTGAACTGGACAAATACGCCGCCTGTCTAATTCTTCGGCATGATTTTTCGTTAAGAACAATTGTGTCATGATGTGTCGTGCATTAAAGCTTTTATCTTTTTGCATAGAATCGTTGGTTTTGTTTAATGGGACATTTTGGGACTGTAAAATCGAACCAATCAAACTGCGCGTTACAAGTTGGTTTCGGATATAAACGTAGTTGTCAAAGAACGATAATTCACGAAGCCCGCGAGAACAATGGGTCGTTTCAAAGTATTTGAAGTTATATGGTGGGATAATCTCAAACATGAAATTCGGTCGTACTGAACCTGTTAAAAAAACAACAACAAAAAAAACTTGTATTTTAAATAAATGCACGTATTACGTATTGAACACTGGTGGACTGTTTCTCTGTCTGTAGAATTACATTTTATCCAAACCCCCTCCATTTCTTGTCAAAAGAGGAATATATCTTGTTTACGGAAAAAGAATGACACGATTAAAACAGTTCTTGTAAAGCGCTGTATTCATACCACACACCAACGGGTTTATTCTAGTCATCAATTAAAAAAAAAATGATTACGTTCATTTCTTTTATAATAAACAGAATTGTTCAAATGCAGATCTACGCGCAAGGACTTTCTCTACCATATTCTACCATAAATGAAGGAAACGCGGTATAGCTCAGCGGTGAGCACACTGACCTCTAGAGCTAGCGGTACCGGGATCGAGCATTTTCTGTGTCCGAACATGCTTTCCTTCACGTCATTTGCAGGCATGACAATACAGCACGCCGTCCTTTGGGTCGGGACGTTAACTGGAGCCCTACGGTAACTCAAAATGGTTACTTGTAGGACGTTATCCTGCAAACCGGTGTACAATATACACCGCCTGTGTCCTCCTAAGGGATTAAAACGTAATGGAAGAAAGGAAGTAAATGTCAACTGCCTCACACAAATGGTGTCTGAACCAACTCGGACCTAATAATACCTTGACTTGTCACTAACGGAACTGCCCAAATATGTTGTCTTGACTTGATTTTAGCGCTATTTTACAACACTATAGTCATAAAAAAAATGATTTTGGGTAATAACTGAAGTTGTAATAAATTGTTTTTTAATAGGTTTGGTTGAAAAATGTTCAGTCACATTTAATGAAATTGAAGTTATACCGTCATTTTGGGTGAATTTCTGATGATTTTCTGCTAAAAGTGCCGAAAATAGCTATAATGGATACCTAGGTTTCTTGTTGATGTTGCAAAAAATGTTTGCTCTTCCTTAAATATAATGCTGCAGTCTTAATGGGGAACGCAATATAAGTTGTAAGTAAATCTTGAAGGAAAGTGCTTAACAAGCCATTTATTTTGATGCAAGAACTTTCAAAATCGGCCTAGAAATAAGGAAGAAAAGGTGATTTGAATATGTTTAAAATTGCTGTCATGAATGCCGACATGTTGTAGGCTTTGAATAATTTTGCTACAGATTTTTTTATTATCTTTTAATTCTAGTGACAAGCAATCATCCCCCTCCCCCACAAATAAACCAACTTTATGAGAATAACTACCTTTATGAAACGATTTTTAATTTTCATGAAACCTCATTAAATATTCA
This sequence comes from Anodontia alba, assembly GCA_964016985.1. Taxonomy (NCBI): domain Eukaryota; kingdom Metazoa; phylum Mollusca; class Bivalvia; order Lucinida; family Lucinidae; genus Anodontia; species Anodontia alba. The sequence continues at coordinate 55,439,455 of OZ024822.1, forward strand.
AAATGGCGGCGCCCATTCCACCAATGTTAAAATATTCAATTGTCTATAACTTACTTAATTTTCCACCTATTCTGAACAAATTTTGTGTCAAAATTTATTGTTTGTAAAGTTCTTTACCTTAAAGCACAATACTTTTAAGGTTGCGTTCCCCTTTAAAGGTAATATGTTGAACTATTGCTTTTTGAAAACAAATCTAAGATATTTGAAAAAAAAAAAATATAAATAAATAAAATATGAGCATTTAAACTTCATCATACAAAATTATGAATATTCAGCCACGACAACGTATTTCCAATAAATAGAATATCTGTACCATAATTACTAGTACAGTGTACATTGGGTCCAAGGAACCAACGAGGGAGAGCACGTAATATACTCGATCTCTTTTTCACGTATATAGATACTGTAAATGAGGCTCCAGGTAGGGGAGACCGGAGCCGTTTGATGCATTTTTTTTATTATTATTTTTGACTTGTCTCTCCAACCATGCAATTGGCCGATTTAGATTATTTATGTATCTGTGTAAACACCCTTCTTTACTGCATTTAATTTCGTGTCATAACGTAGAAACATATAGATGCTTCTTTGCGAACCAACCAGATTTTTAAGGTAAGGATCAGTGCATCAACTTGCCCCGATATAGGGGCATGTTGATGCAATCGCCGGAGCAAGTTGATGCTATTCAATCTTTGTTTGCAGGGGTAAAATGGCCACTATTATCGTGATTTTATCCGCATAATCCGCTAAAATCTTTTCAACACGCAAACATTATGCATAGAACACATATAATTCTAGCAGACTTTGGTTATTTTAGCATAGTGGTGTTTTAACACTCACAAGACCGTATCTTTGATCGTCATTGTCAACGAAAAAAGAGGGTTTACACGTGCACGTCTCTCCTGTGCAATCAAGGCTGGCAAAATACTAAAACTGCCATTGAAAGTGTGATATAAAATAACTTATGGTCAGAATTTTAATCCTTTTCGTCGGTCGCGGTGAAAACCGCTACATACAAGGCATTTTTACACAGCTAAATACCAATTTAACATACAGGGATATTTAATAAGTCCATTGACAGCTCAATATGATTGAAATGCAACGGAAAACTTTGAAAGTGTGAAATAAACTTATCTGTGCATCAGAATATTCTTATATTGTTATCTGTTTGATAAAATTAGGCACAAATTACAATTGGAAGCACAGCATCAACTTGTCCCATTCTCAGTGCATCAGCTTGCCCCCACCACACCACATGTGATACCAGTTTATGTAGACAATTAATACAAGATAATTGCTCCTTGCTGTTTATTTGCGGGGCTTTTGTTTGTAATCATGCATGTAACTTACAAGAAATATCAGAAAACTCTGTTCGCAAAATGAAAAATATGAAATTTTATCAAAATATACTAATGGAGCTCAAAAACACACTTTCTTAGCTCTTAGCCACACCTTTTGTCAGAAATCCACACAACTTCCGTGGACGGTTGAGAAGGTGATAAGTAACATGTGAATCTTACATTTGACACTGTATATGGAATGGCTTTCATTTTATTTCAGTTGCATTAACTTATCCCGTGCATCAACTAACCCCGGTCTCCCCTATTTCTGACTATAAAACAACATTAGCAGTCACCAAGCTCAGGCCAACTATATATATATATATATATATATATATATATATATATATATATATATATATATATATATATATATAGAGAGAGAGAGAGAGAGAGAGAGAGAGAGAGAGAGAGAGAGAGAGAGAGAGAGAGAGAGTCATGGCACAAGATATGAAACCTACATAAAAAGAATAACGACTTCACATGTCACATGTTTTTACCAAAGCGTTTCGCCATACGGCTCTTCAGTGTGTAGTAATGAAACGTTGTTGACGTCAGCAGTGTTTCATTTCTACACGCTGAAGTAGAGTCGTATGGCGAAACGCGTTTGGTAAATAAATAAATAAACAAATAAATCATGTATTATATATATAAAATATCTTATTTAGACGATATCTCATTTATTCAATTTAGTAAATCAGATATCTTATTTAGTATATCAGATATCTATATTAATATATAAGATATTAAATTCCACATATAAGATATCTTATATGGTAAATGTCTTATATGTGGAATTAAATGATATATTATATCAGATGTCTTATGATATCATATAGGATATAAGATATCTAATATAGGATATAAGATCTGAATTAGTATCCTATGTCCTATATTGGATATCTTATATCCTATATAAGATATCTGATATAATATATGATATCTATTCTGCATAATAAATAGTAAGACAGCTTGCCATAGCTCGGTATATCCCAGCGCAGTATTTCCTGGCACTATCTGCCCTTAACGCACCAGTCACAACCTCAGCAGATGACATTTTAAGTGTCATTTAGAAAATAAGATGACATTTCCAGTGAATTTCCTGGCTAGCAGATAATTCATATGAAATGTCACTTCTTATTTTCGCAGAGAAAAGATGTCATTCGTCTGCCAATTAGATAATTCACATGAAATGTTAAGTATTTCTCTGAAACATAAATAAAAAAAATCAAAATGTCATCGACTGTAGTTGTAATTGTCATTAAGGGTTAAAATGTTTTACATTTTTTGCAGTAAAATGATTGTAAGAAAATGTATTTAAACGATGCAGTGGCTCAGTCACAGTGGTAAAGCATCCACTTTGTGCTTGGGAGCTTGTGCGTTCAATCTTCGGCCGTGTCAACCAAAGATTTTAAAAATGTTACTAGCTGCTCTTTCGCTTGGTGCTCAGCATTAAGAAAGTAGAGCTAGGAAACAGAGCTGGTCGGCTCTCTGACACATTCCAACGTCATCACAGTACCACTGAAAGAAATATTAAATTCAAATAAAACAAACAAATAGCATTTGTAATGTAGATTGTTTTTATTTCATATCTGTGTTTTTGTTGTTCTTTTTATTAATGACTGTGAATTGTATCTTCCTTCAAAGTATTCAGTTTGTAAATGGTATGTCATAGCTTATAATTTGCAGTCTGCACTATCCTCCCTGCAGTCAACAGCATACATCAACACATACAAAACATCAAGTCACTGTAATCAGGGGTCCCTAACAAAACTGAGTAGGCCTGTGATAAATATTCATTTATATGACAATGTAAGATGTCATAAAGTGTTCCACAAACTATGATAAATTCGTTAAATGTATTTGTTATGACGCCATAAGGTGTTCTACAAAGGGTAATAAATCTGCATATGAGTTTGTATGATGACACAAGGTGTTTCACAAATAATGCTTAACTCAGGATCTTGATACATTTGAAGCTAGACTGGCTCCTAGACCTTAATTGATGTCATGTTTTATCACTCCTTACTATAAGCTGATTCAAATTTATGTATGACATCTTGTATAGCCAGTCTCTAATAGTTGGTCTCTGATATCAAGCAAAAACTATATTTTGGTACAAAAATACATAGACAATCTCAAGATTGTCACCACAAGATTCCAGATGAGTGTTTTTTTTTTGTTGTTTTTTCTTATTAATGCATTTCGCCATCAAAATATACATGGTATGTAGTTACTCTTTCAAACTGTCTCAGAAAACAGTAACCACAACATTTATCCTAAATTATTACCTAATATTTCTTCTCATCTTAGAGCTATAGAAAAAAGCTTATCCAGACATGAAAGCAAATTAAATAAATATACAATCTTTCCTTAATTTTGTTGATACAACAGTTTATAATATGAAATACTTATCAAATAGGCATGATTCCGTTTTCATCTAAAATTCACTAATACACAAAACAAAACTGGTAATACATGCAGTACACAGGCATATGGCAAGCCGTTTTACTATTTATTCTATAAATTAGATGTCTGATTTAATATATCAGATATCTTATATAATATATAAGATATCTGATATATTATATATTATATCAGACATCTTATATAAATAAGATATCTTATATGTCAATTAAGATATCTTATATGCTATATAAGATATCTGATATGCTATATAAGATGTCTTAATTGGCATATAAGATATCTTACATGCTATATAAGATATATGATATGCTATATAAGATATCTTATATAGGATATAAGTATGGCAAGCCGTTTTACTATTTATTAAGCAAAATAGATACCTTATATATTATATCAGATATCTTATATAGGATATGATATCTAATATAGGATATAAGATGTCTGATATACTTATTCAGATATCTTATATCCTATATTAGATATCTTATATCCTATATAAGATATCTGATATAATATATGAGATATCTTATTTAATTCCGCATATAAGATAACTAATTTACCATATAAGATATCTCATTTCTTAAATAAGATATCTTATTTATTAATATAGATATCTAATATACTAAATAAGATATCTGATATACTAAATGAGATATCTTATTTGATTTAATAAATGAGATATCTTCTTTAGTAAATAAGATATCTTATATCCTATATGAGATATCTTATATAGCATATCAGATATCTTATATAGCATATTAGATATCTTATATGTCAATTCAGATATCTTATATAGCATATTAGATATCTTAATTGACATTTGTTAAATAAGATATCTAATATATTTATAAAGATATCTGATATACTAAATAAGATTACTAATATATTAATATAGATATCTTATATATTAATATATTAAATCAGATATCTGATTTATAGAATAAATAGTAAAACGGCTTGCCATATATAAGATATCCTATTTACTAAAGAAAATATTTCATTTATTCAATGAAATAAGATATCTCATTTAATATATCAGATATCTTATTTAGTATATAAGATATATATATATATATATATATATATATATATATATATATATATATATATAACAAATAAGATATCTTATATAGTAAATAAGATATCTTATATGTTGAATTAAATAAGATATCTAATATGATATATCAGATATGTTATATAGGATATAAGATATCTTATATAATATATAAGATATCTGATATATTATATCAGATATCTTATATAAATAGATATCTTATATGTCAATTAAGATATCTAATATGCTTTATAAGATATCTGAATTGACACATAAGATATCTAATATGCTATATAAGATATCTGATATGCTATATAAGATATCTCATATAGGATATAAGATATCTTATTTACGAAAGAATATATCTCATTTATTTAATCAAATAAGATATCTCATTTAGTATATCAGATATCTTATTTAGTATATCTCATTTATTCAATTAAATATCTCATTTAATATATCAGATATATTATTTAGTATATAAGATATCTATATTAATATATGAGATTTCTTATTTAACAAATAAGATATCTTATATAGTAAATAAGATATCTTATATGTGGAATTAAATAAGATATCTAATATGATATATCAGATATCTTATCTAGGATATAAGATATCTTATATAGTATATAAGATATCTGATATACTAATTCAGATATCTTATATGCGGAATTAAATAAGATATGTCATATATTATATTAGATATGTTATATAGGATATTAGATATCTAATATAAGATATAAGATGTCTGAATTAGTATATCAGATATCTTATATCCTATATTAGATATCTTATAACTTATATAAGATATCTGGTATAATATATAAGATATCTATTTTGCTCAATAAACAGTAAAACAGCTCGCCATACAGGCAGGCTTCTAAACAATGTTTATGTTATCCCTTGAACTCTAATGGTCAGCTTCTTTTATATAAACAATTTATTAGAGAGGGAATGATTTTAACAAGATGGTGATGAGATAAGGTACATTAGAAGGGCAATAAATGTCAATCACTTCTAAGAGTACATTTCGCATTTTACTAGTCGGATATCTCCAAGATTGCTGCTATCAAAGAGGTGAGGCAAGCAGTAAGTAGTAGATGGCCCTTAGTTCATTAAGTAAATTAATAATCATAACAGATTGATGAAAATAGTATTGATATCCGACTAGTACGTACAGCTCTCGTAGTCTAATTTGAAGCTTTTGTAACTTTTTTGTTACTTATTTATTTATCCCAGGTTTACATACAGTAAACAACATGAGAAAACAATACATGTAAATAACAACGATACATGGCATGATGCTTAACATACGTATAAACTGGAGGTCCACATGCAAAGAAAGAACCTGCAGTATTCTCCAGTAGGAACATCTCCATGACCGGTCTGCCTCAGGGGTGCCACTGTCATCCGCTCACAATGGTTGGCAGTGACCCTACGTGGCAGTTCATGTCACCCTACTCAATTTCAGTCGTACTAATAAGCATATCAAGTAACATCTTGCATATGCCATTTCTTATGTATTTCTTATGTATTACTTAACATTTAGTAATTTCTTAATTTCAAAATTCATCACAACCACAATTACTGACAAACAGCTGAGGAGTTAGGCAGCTGAGGGTTGCATTTGATAGTTGAACTGCTAATGTATTTTATTTAGCATATAATATGTCGCGTGTGTGCGTGTGTGTCTGTGTGTGTTGCGATTTTGTAACGTCTTACGTTCATGGCAGGAATCTAAATGCACTTGTACAAAATTTGGATATGAATTGTCTCCCTGTCCTGTCTACCCAGTTTCAGTCGAAATAAATTTTATGGAAGGAGTGTTTGCTCAATTTCTAACAAGGGGGTAGATTGTAAAAGCCAAACAGGTAACTCGATGTTACTCATTTGAAGCGTCATCGTCTAGACACGAAAGTCAATGCTTTGCACGTGCAATTTATATGTACATGTATATCAAATATGAATGAAGTGAGTGTGAATAAACAAAACGGATATAATACACATATTTACAAATGCATGTGTTGGCAACATCATTGGATCTTAACGTATTTACATCGAGTAGTGTGTACATGGTTTTCTCAGTCAACCCATTCATGCCCAGTGAACACAGTCTGTACTGCAAATCGGGACAAGAACCTAGTTTTATTTTATCATCTTACATAAATCAATATTATGACAAAATAAAATGTCCCATCTGTTGGACAATTTTTGTTGTACCTGCTCAAGCAATCCGGTACGATATAGGTAACATGTGGCCTAATGACTTTTTGTCCTCCGCCTTTTCGAAGAAAAGCGAGGGTGGCATAGTTTTCGGCTTTTCGTGGTGCGTGGTCCCGAGTTGGTATAGGTACCTTGTGAGCGCAACTCCTACAGAATTAGGCCGATCCCTTTGAAACTTTATAGGCGTTTTAACAATGGTCTGAAGTTTTGCATGTGCTTTTACGGAATCATGAAATTGTTTTTCCTCACTTTTTTCCACATTAGAAAAACAAAATAAGACTTTTTTGTGTGCTCGAATACTGACCGACTGTGTTGGCGTTTAAAGACACGTCAACCCTTGTGGGTCATTTGTGTCGTCTCCCAGAGAAAGGGAGAAAAGGAATAGAAGAGATAGTAAAAGAGATGAAAGAGAAGAGCAGGGAAGAAAGAGGAACAGGAATGAAAGTGAAGAAAAACAGAAGAAATCAAAACATTCCCCTCTAGCCTTACCTGCTACAAGGATAGTAGGCCTTGACCAACTGTAAACCAATACCCAGCAAGCATTCTACGTAAATCTACATCGGGCCGTCATCGGCCCGTCAGCTACCCTGACGGGCCGATGGCGGTCCGATATAGATTTACGTAGAATGCTGACTGGGTATCAGTTGGACGCCCCAGTGATGTAAGACACACGACACTTTCGCACCACCCGACCACCCCAGTATGCTCGAATAGTATGAACGCGTATAGGTAATAGGTATTTTATTTGTAAGCGCAACTCCTCCTACAGTGTTTTGACTTCTGAAACTTTATAAGCGGTTTACTTATGGCCTGAGGATATGCACGTGTGTGTGTGTGTGTGTGTGTGTGTGTGTGTGTGTGTGTGTGTGTGTGTGTGTGTTTACAGAATCCTAAAATTATTTTTTGTCGATGTATTCGATTTCTTTCAAAGGAAAGGGGGAATAACACACTCTTAAAAAATCCAGTCTTTAATAAATATTTCGGCCGATGGCCTTCTTTAGTCCAACAGAACAATTTGAAAGGAATTAACATGATTGCGGTCATTACATCAAACTTTTATTTCCTATTGATTGGATTAATGGCTGCAATCATGTAAATTCCTTTCAAATTGTGAAATATTCATCAAAGAATGAACTTTAAAAAAAGTTTTAATCGATTTTCTTTACATATTTAATTTAGACATTTTTCGTGCTTCAATACTATGGAAGTGAAGGGTAGGGGTAGGCACCTTGTGAGCGCAACTCCTACTACAGTTTAGGGACGATCCTTCTGCAACTTTGCAGGCGTTTTAACCATGGTCTGAAGTGCTGCATGTTTTTTTTTTTTTTTTTTTACGGAATCCTGATTAATTATTATTATTTATTTTCACATTCTTAACTTCGATTTTTTTTTCTTTTTTTTTGTAAATTCAATATTTCATGCTGAAAAAATTATACCAAATTAAATGATTGCACAGACCAACAGATAACGGTGGCTATTTGGTGATAAATTAGGTATATTTTTCCGCATTTCTCCATACAAAACACATTGTGTGTATATATTCGCTAGAATCAACGTGACGAACTTAAGAAAATTACCCGCCTTATCTATTGCTCTGAATGACAGATATAAACAGTCAGTGCCCTAAGTAGTTTTTGAATAGTTTAAAAGAAATATACAGAAATAGGATTTCCTTGGCAAATAATCCTTTGAATGATGAGATGAGTTCGCAAACTATCCTATATCAGTTATTTTGTAAGTTTTACACTGATCTTAACCTGTACGTATATCATTTTGTTTTGGAAATAAATGAATTTTCATGTGGTACACAACATGTTTTGTGAATTCTTTTATGTTTTTTTTAGACCACAAATTTGCTTTTATCTCTTTGGAGCAATCTTCACTTTGTTTTTGGAACAACCATTCTAAAAAGTGTGCTAATTATTGGGGAAGAATAGTTCTTTTTCTTAATTACTCCAGTTTCTGTTTTATCAAGAAAAAATCAATTTGCTGTGAAAATATTAATAAATCCATTACTTCCATAAACTCAAAAGAAAAACATTCTGTGTTTACTCTAAAGGGGAACATTTTTATAAGTCTTCCAAACTATCTCAATTCCGCATGTTAAAAAAAAATCAGAAACCAATAGAGCCAGTTATCTATCTTTCTTTAAATTACTCCATGACATTTGGTCATTATGTCACTGAGATGTGCAGCTGAAGTTCTGCAATATGTATATATAACGCAAGTTCGGTTTTGATGTCATAACTTTTTTATTGATGAACCAACAGGGTCACTGTGGAAATGCGAACTGATATAGGATTAAAGTTTTCATTAAAAATCGGTCAAAATTGTTTAAGACACACATGCGTTGGTGGACTACAGCATTCAGGATCTGTCTTTTGTTGTACCTGAGATGCAGGAATATTATGAAACAGTGAATTAAAATTTCCAGCAAGTTTATAGTGCCAAACAGCCATGACTGCCAAAGTAAATGGTAGTGGTTGGGGAAGAGGTGGTTAACTGAAATCTTTGCTAAATGAGTGATCGACGCGATCTTGCTTCGACAGATGCAAGATAATGAATTAAAAAGAGGCTATAGGCATCGGCTGATTGGCTGATTCCTTGTTTACAACATCAGCTCTGATTTCTCGGTATCGGATGGTATCAGAAGTCATGTCCCGACAATAATATATTCATTACAATTAGAATTATTTACAAAGAGCAATATCAGAGGTATGTGAGCCATGCATACCTCTGATGAGAGAAGTTGCATGAGGGATTTAAACTTCTCAGTGGCTTCTGCAGCAGCCACCGTAGGATACAAACCATTCCAAAGTGGAAGAGTGTGTGTGTGTGTGTATGTGGGCGGGAGGGGCGGGGGGATGGGGATAAAGCATCAATGTACGTAAAGTATCTTGTATATTGTGAATCATGTGATGCTCTAGTTTTCAATCCAGGTGTGGAGTCAAATATTTTTGATCTGTTAAAGTCAACAGTGCCTGGATGGATTTTGTGGAAGGCCAGAGAGACTTGGCTCATGTCGGGCTTCCAGTGTTGGCCACTGCAATTCATCCAGCATCTCATCAACATGACTGGATGACCTCTGACATTTTTACGGTGCGGACAAATTTCTGTCCTAGTAGCTGGAAATATGTTGCATGCCATCTGCAGATATGCAATGACTGTTTTACCTAGGTGAGCGAATTGTGGCTCATGGGCCTCTTATTTGGAAGGAGTGTATCGTGATTCAGGGAATGGCATTTGGCAGCAATAAATTTCATTTGCCAGTCGGCTTCCAAAATGAGCAAGATTATCCAAGTCCTGCTGTAGTATTCTGTATTCTTCTTCACAAGTTATGTTCCTATAAAGGACAATCATCTGCAAAAAGATGTACTTATGACTTTAATATTCATCTAGGAGATCATTCATGAAAATAAGAATAAGGATTGGTCCGAGGACTGCTTCTTGGGTGACTCCAGATAAGATTGGAACCGGGTGACACTTACACATTGAGTGTCCAGATAACCACAAGATAATCGGGGCCTCTAATTTATGACAAGCCGTTTTACTATTTATTCTATAAACCAGATATCTGATCTAATATATCAGATATCTTATATAAGATATCTGATATATTATATCAGATATCTTATATAAATAAGATATCTTATATGTCAATTAAGATATCTTATATGCTATATAAGATATCTGATATGCTATATAAGATATCTTAATTGGCATTTAAGATGTCTTACATGCTATATAAGATATCTGATATGCTATATAAGATATCTTATATATGATATAAGATATGTTATTTACTAAAGAAGATATCTCATTTATTCAATTAAATAAAATATCTCATTTAATATATCAGATATTTTATTTAGTATATCAGATATCTATATTAGTATATTAGATATCTTATTCAACAAATAAGATATCTTATATAGTGTAAATAAGATATATGTGGAATTAAATAAGATATCAAATATGATATATTAGATATCTTATGTAGGATATATCTTATATAGGATATAAGATATATGATATACCAATTCAGATATCTTATATCCTATATTAGATATCTTATATCCTATATAAGATATCTGATATAATGCATAATAAATAGTAAAACGGCTTGCCAGCAAGCCGTTTTAATATTTATTCTATAAATCAGATATCTGATATATCAGATATCTTATTTAGTATATTAGATATCTATATTAATATATGATATCTTATTTAACAAATAAGATATCTTATATGGTAAATTAGATATCTTATATGCGGAATTAGATAAGATATCTCATATATTATATCGGATATCTTATATAGGATATATCTAATATAGGATATACGATATCTGAATTAGTATATCAGATATCTTATATCCTATATTAGATATCTTATATCCTATATGTCACATAAAAGGTTTTTAATGGCGTTACCAGAAAAGTTAACCTAGTGTTACCTGGTCTGTTATCACGGGCGTTACTTAGTCAGTTGTATAGGTGTTACCTGTAGTGAGTACTACTCACAGGTGTGATTGTCTAAAGTATGAAAAGCTAGTCATTGTATTGTTGAGAGTGAAAGAGAATACACTGTACATGTATTTGTGATCTTATAATGGATAGTTTGATGTCAACTGTGGCTTTATACATATCTAGCAGTTTAACACACTGGTCATCCTGATAATCCGAGAACTGGCTCGATTATAGAATCCTGTGTTCATGACTTTACTATTACACTGTGTGATCAGCCTGCGCAGCATAAATGTGGAATATAGCTTTTCTGTGTGGACGACTAACCTGTGTGGAATATTTATAGAAATTAAACTATCTGTGTGGTTAATCAGCCTGTGTGGCATCTGTGTGGTATAATAGCCTATGTGGCATGTAATTATATGACTCTGTATGGAGTATATTTTATCTATGCGGTCGACAAGCCTGTGTGGCATAAATATGTAACTGTATATTCCATAAGCCTGTGCAGTATATGTGTCGTGTATGATAACTTACTATCGTTATGGAGTATTATGTCTATAGCCCAAACTTGTGATAGATCTTAGAACGGTTATCTGAGTCAAGGACTTCAGAAGAATATAAACTGTGTGATGGCTCATATTTACCATTTGAATAAACTTAGCTATGATGGTGTTCATCTTGCCTGACCTGTAATATATGACTGAACAGTGATACCTATAGAGACCATTTAAATACTATTTAATAGAGAGACTATATAGACATTTTCATAGCATAAAATTTTATCCTTATATGCATGTGTAGTATACTTAGACAATAATAGAAATAATATATATCTATGTCTTGTGTATTTATCCGGAATGTCAAAGTCAGGCTATGCTCAGCGAGAAATATTTATACATAAAAGAGTCCTGCAGCACGATTTTAGTTGATCATGACAATTGGCGATCCCGGCAGGATTCTCTTTTGATGCATTGTGGTCTGTTGTAGTCGTCCAACGCCTGTTTTTTGACATTCCTGATAATATGTCTGTTTAGCAATGGAGAACTTAGATAAACTTATTGCAGCTGGTAAATCGCTTGGGTTAGAGGGTGACAAACTCTTACAATTTGTGCATGAGAGAGAGGAAAGAGAGCAAAGAGAGAAATTAGATGCAATAGCTAGAGAGGAAAGATTGCGTGATAGAGAGCAGAAGAAAATAGAGCTAGAGGCACAGCTTAAACTAGAAATGTTAAATAAAGAGATTGAGTTGCAGAAAGCTAAGGCAGAAACTACCCCACCTCCCCAGCCCGTCCCTGATGCAAAAGCTAAAATTCCTAAGTTACCTCCCTTTAACGAACAGAGGGATAACATGGACGCGTACTTGAAACGTTTTGAGAGATTCGCAGAAAGTGCTGGGTGGGATCGCAGTCGCTGGGCAACCAATTTAAGTGCACTATTGCAAGGCACTGCTTTAGATGTGTATTCTCGTTTGTCAGGTACTGAAGCTTTAGACTATGATATTCTTCGCACGTCACTTTTAAAGCGTTTTCAACTTACTGAAGAGGGTTTTCGACTTAAGTTTAGGAGGAGTACGCCTGAAAAAGGGGAAACGGCATCTCAATTCGTCACACGTCTTGATAGTTATTTAAAACGCTGGATGAATTTGGCTAAAGTAGATGAAACATATGACGGGATTCGTGATCTGTTTTTGAGAGAACAGTTCATGAATTCAGTTCAAAAGAATTTGCAAATATTTTTGAAGGAGCATAAGATACAATCAGTTAAAGTTATGGTAGAATTAGCTGAACAGTACAATGAGGCCCATGGCATATATGGAGAACCTTCATTTGGTAAGTATCAAAAGGATATCACATCTAACATCCAGAAAAGTATAAGTCACCCTGACAGTCAAAACCCTAAAGTAGTAAACCCGAGAGAACGGTATTGCTATTCCTGTCATAGTAGTGACCATTTTGTAAAAAACTGTCCAAACAAAAGAAGCTTATTATCCCAGCCCAGAACAGCAGGTATGATAAGTACTGAATCTACTAACTCAAGAAGGGGTCAGTCAAACTATAGAAACAGAGGTGGAAGTACCAGAGGCCAAGGTAGAGGTCAATGTAATGGAAATCTTAATGCCAGAAATTATAATAAGGAGGATGCAGAACAGGTAAATAAAGATGAAACTAATCTCAAATCAGCAGCTAGTTGTGTTGTACAAGATATAGGAACTCTTCACAAATGCTGTATAGTTGATAGTAGGGTACCACTTAAATGTGGACATGATCTGCCAATATTAAGCGCAGCATGCAAAAACAGTGGTTGTCAGTGGATTGCAGAGAAAGTAATGCCTGTAGAAACCGGCTATGTGGGGCAACACAAGGTAAATGTTCTAAGAGATAGTGGGTGTAGTTCAGCTGTTGTTAAGCAGAGCTTGGTAAACCCAAAAGAAATGACGGGTAAGTGTAAGCACTGTGTGCTGATAGATGGTACTGTGAAGAAAGTAGAAGTAGCTAAGATATATGTTGACACCCCATTCTATAAAGGTGAGCTAGAAGTTCTTTGCATGGAAAATCCAATATACGATTTAATAATTGGAAATGTTGCTGGAGTGAAAGATCCCTTCCGTCAGACTGACAAAGAAATGCGATTAAAGGTAGACAGAAATGATGATAGAATAGATATGGAAAGCAACAAGAATGCCACAGTTGATAAGGTTGATATAGATGATGTAGTAGATATAACTCAGAGTGTACAAACTAGGGCTCAAAAGGAGCGAGAGAAGAAAGGACTAAAACCACTGAAGGTAAGTGACCAAATCAGTGCTATTTCACCTGCAGAAATAATAAAGGCTCAGCAAGAGGATGAAACATTAAATATTCCTCGACAGAGGGCTGAATCAGGTGAGAAAATGACATACAAGAATGGAAGTGTCTTTTGGTATGTATATCAGGGAAACATGTTGTATAGAGAATTTCAGTCAGATAAAGTTGAACATGGGAGAGTTTTTAAACAATTAGTTGTCCCAAAGATGTATAGAAACAGAATACTCCAACTAGGCCATGATTCAATCTTTTCCGGTCATCTGGGAGTTAAGAAGATGACAGAGAAAGTATTGAATGAATTTCACTGGCCAGGAGTACAAGGCGACATTATAAGATATTGCAGATCTTGTGATGTCTGCCAGAGAACTTTTCCTAAGGGCAAAGTTTCAAAGATACCCATAGGAGAAATGCCTTTAATAGAGACTCCTTTTACAAGAGTAGCAATTGATCTCATAGGGCCAATACATCCACCATCAGAAAGAGGTCATAGATTCATATTAACTCTTATTGATTTTGCATCAAGATACCCAGAAGCCCTACCGTTAAAACGGATAGATACTGAAACAGTTGCCGAGGCCATGTTAGAAATATTCAGTCGGGTTGGATTTCCTCGAGAAATTCTGACGGATTTAGGAAAGCAATTTACGTCAGATTGTATGCATGAGGTTTGTCGTCTCGCATCTATATCTCACTTAACCACGACGCCATATCACGCTCAATGTAATGGCTTAGTTGAGAGATACAATGGCACTTTAAAAATGATGCTCAAGAAGATGTGTGAAGAACAGCCTACTCAGTGGGACAGGTATATCTCACCATTATTATTTGCTTATAGAGAGGCGAAGCAAGAAAGTTTAGGTTTCTCGCCTTTTGAGATCATATATGGTAAGTCTGTTAGAGGGCCTCTAACAATTTTAAAGGAATTATGGACTAAAGACGTTCCACAAGATGAAATTAAAACTACATACCAGTATGTAATCGATCTCAATGAGAGATTAGAAGAAACGATGAAGATAGCACAATCAGAGCTACGTAAGTCGCAGAAGAAGTATAGGCATTATGCAAATCAGAAGACAAGGGACAGACAGTTTAAGGTAGGTGATAAAGTCCTATTACTGCTCCCAACAGACAATAATAAACTTCTGATGCAGTGGAAAGGTCCATATGACGTTACAGAAAGAGTGACCAGTCAAGATTACAGAATCAACATGAAAGGTAAATCAAGACTTTTTCATGCCAACATGCTAAAAAGATATATACAGAGGGAAGGAGGTAATGCAGTGGACGTAACTAGCACCCAGGTAGATAATGTAAATACAGGACTTATGGCACAAGTATGTGTAGCTGTCATAGATGAAGAAATGGACGAGTACCAACAAGACAATCTGCAAAGAAATATCGAGGTAAATTTACCAAATTTTCAAGCTCAAGAATCTATAGATGATATAAAAATAAATCCAGAGTTAAGTGAAAGTCAGAAAACTGAATTAAGAAATCTGGTTACAGAGTTCGAAGATGTCATAACTGACATTCCAGGAAGTACTGATCTTATAGAACATGAAATTAGATTGACCTCAAACGAGCCAGTTAGATCTAAACCGTACACAGCTCCGTATGCATTAAATCAATGTATAAAAGATGAAATAAAGTCAATGTTACAAATGGGAATAATAGAACCTTCGAGTTCTCCATATGCATCACCTGTTGTAATTGTGAAAAAAGCTGATGGCAGTAATAGATTTTGTATCGACTACCGTAGGTTAAATCGCATAACAGTTTTCGATGCAGAACCTATAGGCAACCCAGATGTGATCTTCACAAGGTTGGGTAAGAGCAAGTATTTTACAAAACTAGACTTCGCTAAAGGTTACTGGCAAATCAAGATGAAAGACTCTTGTATACATCTAACTGCATTCATAACAGCAGATGGACTTTTTGCCTTTCGGAGAATGCCATTTGGTTTAGTCAATAGTGGAGCAACATTCAGTAGAATGATGCGTAAGTTGTTGTATGACTTAGAACAGACTGAACATTTTGTTGATGATGTTATGGAGCATACAGAAACATGGGACTTTCATCTGGTGTGCTTGCGTAAGTTGTTGTCTAGATTAAGGGGTGCCCATCTAACAGTAAAACCATCTAAATGTATGTTCGGCTTCACATCGGTCACATTTCTAGGCCATGTAGTTGGCAAGGGTCTTCTGAGTCCAAATCCAGAAAAACTGACTAAAATTGAACAGACTCCCAGACCTACAACAAAGAAACAGGTAAGATCATTCTTGGGGCTAATAGGGTATTATCAGAAATTCATCCCTAATTTTAGTGCAATTGCTTCTCCCCTGACTGACCTCACAAGAAAAGGTAATCCCAACATTGTGATTTGGGAACAAGAACATGAAAATGCTTATAAGGCTCTAACGGTGGCTTTATCAAGACCCCCTGTTCTAAGATTGCCACAGTTTGATCAAGTTTTTATTCTCAGAACTGACGCCTCAAATTATGGACTCGGCGCTGTCATTCTTCAAGAGCATGAAGATATGAAATTCCCAGTCTTTTACGCAAGTCGTAAACTAAAAGGTCCTGAACTCCATTATTCTGTCATAGAAAAGGAATGTTTTGCTGTTATCTGGTCTATTCAGAAATTTCAGCCATACCTTTACGGTCGTGAGTTCATCCTTGAGACTGATCATCAACCCCTGTTGTACATTAATCGTGCTAAGGTCACTAATTCAAGGATAATGCGATGGGCTCTTGCTCTCCAACCTTACCGATTCTCTGTACGTGCTATCAAGGGTAGCGAGAACTTAGGCGCCGATTTCTTGAGTCGAACATTGCCATAGATGTGACATAATTATAAGACCAAAAATCTGTATTTTTGTCTTAGCAGGGGGATATTGTCACATAAAAGGTTTTTAATGGCGTTACCAGAAAAGTTAACCTAGTGTTACCTGGTCTGTTATCACGGGCGTTACTTAGTCAGTTGTATAGGTGTTACCTGTAGTGAGTACTACTCACAGGTGTGATTGTCTAAAGTATGAAAAGCTAGTCATTGTATTGTTGAGAGTGAAAGAGAATACACTGTACATGTATTTGTGATCTTATAATGGATAGTTTGATGTCAACTGTGGCTTTATACATATCTAGCAGTTTAACACACTGGTCATCCTGATAATCCGAGAACTGGCTCGATTATAGAATCCTTTGTTCATGACTTTACTATTACACTGTGTGATCAGCCTGCGCAGCATAAATGTGGAATATAGCTTTTCTGTGTGGACGACTAACCTGTGTGGAATATTTATAGAAATTAAACTATCTGTGTGGTTAATCAGCCTGTGTGGCATCTGTGTGGTATAATAGCCTATGTGGCATGTAATTATATGACTCTGTATGGAGTATATTTTATCTATGCGGTCGACAAGCCTGTGTGGCATAAATATGTAACTGTATATTCCATAAGCCTGTGCAGTATATGTGTCGTGTATGATAACTTACTATCGTTATGGAGTATTATGTCTATAGCCCAAACTTGTGATAGATCTTAGAACGGTTATCTGAGTCAAGGACTTCAGAAGAATATAAACTGTGTGATGGCTCATATTTACCATTTGAATAAACTTAGCTATGATGGTGTTCATCTTGCCTGACCTGTAATATATGACTGAACAGTGATACCTATAGAGACCATTTAAATACTATTTAATAGAGAGACTATATAGACATTTTCATAGCATAAAATTTTATCCTTATATGCATGTGTAGTATACTTAGACAATAATAGAAATAATATATATCTATGTCTTGTGTATTTATCCGGAATGTCAAAGTCAGGCTATGCTCAGCGAGAAATATTTATACATAAAAGAGTCCTGCAGCACGATTTTAGTTGATCATGACACTATATAAGATATCTGATATAATATATAAGATATCTATTTTGCTCAATAAATAGTAAAACAGCTTGCCATACTAATTCCATAATAACTCATATAAAAGCCCCTGTTGATGGCCTTAGCAAAATTTAGACTGTATGTAAAAAATAATGTCCCTTATAAGTGGGTTACGCACATTTATTATTCAGTAGAAATAGTATTTTTTGGCATGGTTTGAAAACAAACTGTATATATGGATGTATATATGGCATTGAATGCCCATATATTTTGGTGGAGAAATAAAAATACCAACATTTTTTTTTAACATTGGTTAGAAAAAGTATCATATACTAGTGCTATGAAGCATTACGATTTTGCATTCTATTTTTTTTATCTTTTTTGTTTTTATCAATTACTGGAAGGGTTCAAAGGTATGCTTTCCTGCAGTCGGCAGGTGTCTTTCAGGAATGAAAAAGACAATGAAAACAAATGAAATAATACTTCTTTTAATTTTTACACAAAATCTATCAATATGGAAGAGAAATGCAATGACATAGTACAATTTTAGTCTTTAATGAACTCTCTATACAATTTAGAAAATCTTCAGTAATAAAAGTCACAAACGTTGCCTTAGTCCTTAACACTTTCACTCGCAAGTTTCTGACATGAATTCCACCATCTCTGATCCCATATATATATTTTCAGAGAAAATACAGATGGCTTGAAATTTCTTGCAAATCATCTGCATAGCAGAAATTCAAATGAAATGGCATACCTTATTTTTTCAGAAACAAATTAGATTATTGTCTGTTGCTGTGGCCAGTACTTTAACCCTTTCACCCCCCAAGTTTATGCAATGGACTCCGTCTGAATTTGGACAGGTCCATTGTTGTCCATAGGTAATCAATCAAAAAATCTAAAGCGAAATGGCAAACCCTGTAGATCCTGATGAGCTGGCTTATACGAGCCATCTTGTTTGGATCTACACCATTTGCATTAGTATATGTTTTGGGCTACTGGGCTGAAAGGATTAAGAGAACACAAGATGTCAGCTAAGTGACTCATTGCATTCTGGGAAGTGAGGTTAAAGACATTTTGAAATATTCTTAACCGTTTCAGCCCGGCAGACCAAAACAGATACCTATGCAATCAGTGTAGATCCAGATGAGACAGCTCGTAATGAGCCATCTTATGTTTGCCATTCTGTTTTTGATTTTAGACCGAAACCCTATTTGCAACAGTGGACATGTCCAAATTCAAGGACGGAAGATTTCTTTTAAAAAAACTAAGGGATGAAGGTTAGTTTACAGGCCCAGTCAACCCATTAGGGTCATGTAGAGCCAGTCAGTTTTACTTTCTCTAGGCAGGCTTAGTCCCCAGAAAAAGGTAAATATTTACTGTGAATAATTTCCTTAGGAGACTCACAGAATCAGTGAATGTCAAGTTTTACTTTCAGGAAAAATATATTTTAAGCCTTTCACCCCTTAGTTTCTGAAATGGGCTCATCCATCTCTGAACTTGGGCACATCCATTGTTGCAATTATGGGTTTTGTCAAAAATCGTTATGACCCATCTCATCTGGATCTACACAGTTTGCAAAGGAATCTGTGTTAGTCTGCAGGGATGAAAGGGGTTATAAAATATATGTATTGTTCTTTTTACACTTCCCTCTACCACCATTACAAACATTTATACTTACAACTAACCACACGAGATCACCTTCAGATGACATCATGTGACTAAGATTATTTGAAATATCACAGCTGCTGGGATGAGGTATATACACATATATTTTAAGAGAATATATAATTTTTTTAATTATAGTACTAATAAATAAATGAGCTGCGCCAAGCAAAATATGCCTATTGGGCATACAAGGGATGAAGGTCCAGATCAGACTGCTCAGATGCTCATCTAATCAGGGTCTATGCCACTGTCAGAATCATTGGATACTATAGGATGTTTCAATGCAGAGCAAAGGCCTGGATGAGACATTGCAGGATGATGTGAATCTGCACATTTTGCGAACGCTCTTAGGCACTTTTGTGCTTGATATAGCCCAAATTTAAGCAGTCTTCAGTTTCATTCTGTTCCATACATACTGCATAGTTAATAATATTCTACATTGAAGTACAGTCATGGGGAATGAATACACATCAGGGGAGGCAACTCTTTCCAAACAATTTTTGCTTCCCTTCTGAAATGGGTTTACTCCAAAAGACAAAAAAATACTTTTTTCTAGACATGTCAAGGTAATTCAAATGAGTACCAACAAACATATGCTTTAAATAAGCTTCATTAAATACACCCCTAATGAAGTCCATTGCTGATCTTTTGTTAAACTGTGTCCTTATTATGAGAATATTTTACTACAAGTTTTCCAGTAATTTTGAAAAAAAAACCCCTAAGGGCACAGTGCGGTAATTAGGCTGAATATGGTAGTATGTATTCATACCCAAAAAACTCTCCATTACATAGCAGACGGAAACAAGGGATCACTGTCTTAGGTGGCAGTTTTGATAATGAAATATGATGTTATTGATGTTTTCGCTTGCCATGCTAAATAAATTAAGATGCCATGCCCATTTCTAATTTTCAGCCAATCAAGTCACTTAATCCAGGTTGTTGATACAAACTCACATACTTAATGGCAAACAGTGCAGATCCAGATCAGTTGGCTTCTGAACTGACCTGAATCTACACTGTTTGCAAAGGCAGGGCATATCAGGGTTCAGCAGGCCAGGGTTAAAATAAAACACCACACAAATTTGTGTAATAATGACAGACCACAATAAAAAATAAACAGATTTTTTTAGGATACTGACAATAAAAATGAGCTGGAGCACATCAGAATTTTACAGAAAAGGGCCAAACCAAACATGCATTTATGAATGTAGAGCAGGCTAAACCAGAGTGCATAAGTAAGTCTGTGCATTCTTCACATAGGTATGATATCATATTAGCGACCAAGTACCAGTAAGCTAAAATACTTCTGAATAATTTGCTTTCAGATATGTTAGATTTGCAGGCTGACCCAGGCTTGGATGGATAAAAAATAATGCAAGACATAACACATGTGATTTAATTTCCTTTCTTGTTTGCCATTGAATATTTAACTCATACTAAACTCCTTATACATGTAACATGAAAAGCAATAATAAGTGGTATACATGTAGTCATAAAAATGGAAAATACACAAGTAAAAACAAATTCTGCAAAACCATTTGCCTAATTGTTTTGTACCAAAGACATGTAACTGAAAAAAAAAATCACACACAAAAAACAAAAACAAAAAACAAAACAAAAACAAAAAAAACAAAACAAAAACAAACAAACAAAAAACAACAAAAGAATAGGCAAATAGCCACCATATGATATCTGTTCAAATTCTTCTACCTTACATACAAAGTAAAGTACAGTTGTCAGTTTTTGGCAAAAGAATATGCACAAGTCTTGGTTAACCACTTAGAGGACTAAGCCTGCCCAGTAAACAAATATGGTTAGGTAAACTGACTGTAAAATCTCAACAAAACAAACATATAAAGCATACAAAGCAAATAAATTGTGGGGACTGGATACACATGGTAGCTTTTTTGCCATTTCTGCAAGGGGGGACAACTTTTGTGACTTCCAGTTTGCTTTACTGCGCACCAAGCCCTTTCTGAAAGGGTCTATTCTATAAGGAAAAAATTTGCAGAGAAAATTTATTGAGCAAACCCCTTTCAGACGGCAACAAAAAACAATTCTGAGTTGTCTCCCCTGAAAGTGTATCAGTTCCCCTTGGAATTGTATGTGAAATTTGCAGCTACTGATTACTTATGCAGTCCAATTAGGGCCTTTGCATTTTGCTCTGAATGTTTGGCTTTGAAAAATGTCAATAGTGAATGAAAGACTGCCTGGACGGATATGGAACTATGACAGGCCAGATAAGGCAAGTATTCAGATAATTTTTGTTGGTTTAACAACAAAATATCCTGTGGGTACTCAAAGGAATGGCCTTTGCATGGCAATTCTAGTGGATATCCACAACATATGCTTTATTACTAAGATAGCCAAATTATTGCAAATTATCATCTTACTTGTAACCTTTGTCTATGCGGCTGGACATGACTGAAATTATATGGGCCGCACCATGTGAAAACCTGTCTTCGGGCATATGCCAACAGCAAAGGCCCAGATCAGCCTGCTCATATGCGCAGGGCCTTCGCTGCCTGCTAAAAGAATCTTTGGGTACTACAAAATGTATCAATGGACAGTAAATGCTCATATGAGACTTTGCATATGCATGGGATGAATCTGAATCTGTGCATTTTGCACATGCTCAAAAACACATTTTGCTTGGTGTAGTCCATATTTTTGAGAACGTAAAATTTAGATAAGCTGCAGGGATTCCAGTGAGTACCTACAAGATATGTCTTTATTAAAAAAATAACACAAATATCTTCTGAATATCATGTTAACCCTAATTAGTTGGACAGACAGCGCTGAGAAAACAGTGTTGACCCAGATCAGATGCTGCAGAATGTGGTTTCAGATCAGGGTGTACACAATTTGCTACTCATCCAGCTGTTTTTAACACATCAACAGGTAGTAAAATGAACTTGTTGAAACTTTTTTAGGACAAGTATGGTAAGGAGAAAAGGTGGTCAGTATTTAGTGTAAATTCAGTGCTAAAGTTATCTGGACCTAGGCATAGCGTATTAACCCTAAATATTTGGACCTTAACGCACAGCACTCTGCGTAAAATTTTCAGCAGACAACATTTCAAAATATTTTTCTTATTTTTTTTCCCAGAAAACAGGATTTGACATCTCATGCAAATTGTCTCCAATGCTGTTTTCTGGGAAATACAGAATAAATATCACTAATTTGTAGTCTGCTGAATTAGCCTAGAGAAAGGTGAAGGTTAACCTGGGTCTATTCTGTTTGCTCAGACCTGTCTGGCTCAATACCAAGGATATGAATGGAAATAGGGAGCATATGAAAACAGACAATAAAAAAAATTAATTTAAAGAACTCTGTACAAACATTCACACAAGTAATTTTCACAACACATTGTTTAACCCTTTCACCTTTGAGTTTAATTTGGACACATCTATTATTGCAAATAGGGAAATCAGCCAAAAATATAAAAACAGGACGACAAACAGTGAAGATCCTGATGAGACGGCTCATTATGAGCCGTCTCATCTGGATCTACACTGTTTGCACAAGTATCTGTTTTGGTCTGCAGGGCTGAAAGGGTCAAATATTTACCATCATTTATAAAAAACTCTCCAATAAAGTTTGGCAGTATTCAAAGGACCCTTTCTGTACCATGAGAATGCCACAAGAAAAGGGATCTTCAGGACAGCCAAAGACCAGATCAGCCCATCGGGGCTGCTGACTGCTCATTACACATGTAGAATGTATCGAATGGGAAGCATACCTCTAGATAAGGCAGCTTCAGATACGGTGCTTTTTTCAACAGAAAAGTACTGGTATTTTTCTTACTTCTCCACAAAAACACATGTTGTGGGTACCCATCAGAAATGCCTCATGTTTTCATGGAGAATAAGAAAAAATAAAATGTAGATACTCCCTCTTTTCTGGAGCTATGTAAGGCATTTATTTCAACTAAAAAGCACTGAAGTTTCTTATTTCTCCATAAAACATGTTATGGATACTCATAAGAAGCACCTCACCGAGGGGCAATTAAAGAAGAGTACACAATACAGTCGACTCTCATTATCTCAACTTCGCTTACCTTGAATGACCGCTTATCTCGAAATGAAAATCTGGTCCCTGTTTTAACATGGAAATCTAACAACAGGTAACAAAAAATTGTGGAAAAGAGGAGAAATTGCTCCTAAGGAGCAATTTCTCCTCTTTTCCACAATATTTTCAATATATCTCTAGCTTCAGGAGTCAAATTACATATTCAAATGTAAAATGTGGTTTTTTGAGTTTTTCCCTCAACTCTGCAAAAATGATATATGTCAAAGTACGGATATCTCGAAGTATTTCAGAGAGTCCCTTGAACTTCGAGATAACGAGAGTCGACTGTAGATGTATTTTCATGGAGAAAGAAAATATATTGATACAAAATTTATCTGGATACCCCTCTTATCTAGAACTAAACAGATAAGATAGGAAGGCCATGTGCACATCTGGGCCCTTCTCTCACAATGTCTGGCCTAAAGCCTTTTCTCTCCAGCTGGATTCCAAGCTGGGTTCCATATTGCTCCGCTATTATAGAGCAATATATGAGCCTCAGCATGGGTAAATGATCATTCTATAGCAGATTTGAGTTACCTATACACATATCACATACCATAATAACCCTAAATACTGGGACAGACAGGCTGGAGCAAACAGTGTAGTCCCAGATCAGATGCCGCATAATACGGCATCTGATCAGGGTCTACACTGTTTGCAACTCATCCAACAACTTTTAGACACATCAACAGGTAGTCAAATGGATTTGTTTAAATTTAAGGACAAGTATAACAAGGAGTTAAAGTGCCCTAATATTCAGAGTAAATATAGTAGTGATCATTTTCTTGTGGTAACTGATTCTTTTGACAGCTTAGCATGAATACTGTTTTTTTTTTTATAGACATAAATTTTATGCAAGAAAGTAATCTACAGCTGGCTACTGCAGCTGAAAACTGTGAAGACGGCCGCCCGAGTTTTATAACCACTGCACTTGTAATCTTTGCAGCCAAGGCAGATAATGCCTAGCATACTGGGTGAAAATTTCAGCAGACAACATTTTCATTTTTCTCTTATATATATTTTTTTGCCAGGAAATAAGATTTGACATTTCATGTTTTTTTTTAAATCCTATTTTTTTTTTTGGCAAAAAAAAAAAAAAAAAAAAAAGCATCAATTTGTGTCTGCTAAATTTGCCCAGACAGTGATTCTTAAGGGTTAATCAACCTGCCCTATGACCCAACCTTATATCCTTCATTTATATGTACTATTTTCAGTACCAAGAACAAATAAACCAGACAGGAAGCAAAGAAATTAATTCATTGTCTTAGAATGGGTCAACATTTCTTTTTACTTTTAATCCAGGGTGAGCATTCTAATAGCTACGCTGTTGTTCATTTGGTGGGAACGGGAATTTCCAGACAAGAATAGCGCCATCTTTACTGACACTGACGATGGACTTCATGTTAGGGCAGATCCTGACACGGGTGATGTTTCCGCTATGCCCTACACCAATTGCTATCAGCTCTCCTCCGTCGTATGTCCAAAGCTGGAAAAAAAAATGTGAGGTTTAAAATAACCCGTAAAATAGCAGTCAAAACAGTGGCATACGATATATATTCCTAGCAGATGGTCTACATGAAGCCTTATTTTCCCTGAAAATAATAAAAAAAATCAGGATGTCATCTGCTCGAATTGCCTATGACATTTCTAGTGTTGACTGCCACTGAAGAGTTTTGATGTCCTTTCATGGAAATTTCTGGACAATGATAAGGTGAAAAGATGATAAAAAGCTCTGTCATGATTGTTGTTAAGAAATGTTACTATCTAAACACAATTTTTTCTTATTTCCCCAAGAAAACATGGGTTTTCAATGAAAGTATACTGTTTAACCTTTATCTTGATGAACACGACATGCCGTCTTAGCAGACAATGTAGATCCAGTTCAAGAAGCCAACTGATCTGGATCTGCACTTTTTGTCATTAAATATGTGAATATCAAAAAGTCAGATCAAGTAATCTGATTGGCTGGTAATTAGAAGTGGGCGTGGCATCTTAATTTATTCAGCAAGGCAAGGGTTAAGTTATTCCAATGAGTGCCCCAATATGTTTTCATGTAAAAATAAGAAAAAGATCAATACTTTTCATAGAAGATGCATTTTATTGATCTATCTACGCTCTACGTGAACAATCACTATATAGTCCCGAAAAGAAATGTACCCAGTGCTGGATTCACATCAAAGACTCCTAAGTCATCAGCTGACTGAAGACCTACTGCGCAAAATGCACCCTAAAATAGATAGCAGTGTGAGCTACATTACACATGAAGTTGTCTTCTTGGTACTGGAAGAGCAGAGAACTGTCAAAATTGTATTTGCATCCCTTCTGGAAATGGGTCTACTGTAAAAGAAAAGTATTTGCTCCCATTAGGAGCAAATTCCTTTCTTTTAGAGTAGATCCCTTTTCAGAAGGGCAATTCTGATTAGGAGCAAATTATTTCCTTTTAGAGTAAACTCTTTTTAGAAGGCTTTGGTTACAGCATATTGGAAGGCAGGTTCACATAAAGTTTTAGCAACCTTGTTTACATTGAAGGTAAGTTTGTCTTTTGTTTACATTTGTGATAAAGCAATTTGATTAGCTCCATTCAATTCATAAAATGGCATCAAGCATGAATGAGAATGTGTATCATGCTGCCTCCAGGACTATTTCATCATCATCATCATCATCATCATTGGATTTTTGATTAACCCTTGTCATGCTGAATAAATTAAGATGCCACGCCCACTTCTAGTTTTCACAAATTAGATTACTTGATCAAAGTTGTTCATACAAATTCAAATACTTAATGACAACAGTGCAGATCCAGATCAGTTGGCTTCTTCAGAAGCCAACTGATCTGGATTTACACTGTTTGCAAAGGCAGGATACATCCGGGTTCAGCAGGACAAGGGTTAACATGCAAATACAGGGGCAACATCCACATCAGTGGGCCCCCTTCCAGGTAGCTGGCTTGCTGCACAGATGGCAGTCTCCAGGTATATCTATCATGAGGGCTGATAACCGACAGCTTCCCCTAAATACAGCAATACTTTAGACATATGAAGGGGTAGTAGAAAGGACCTTTCCAAATTTTAGGACAAGTACTGTGTCCCAATATTTAGGGTTATTACAGTAATCCCAACATAACTGATCAATATATATAAAAAATCTCCAATAAGCACATATCTCCAAGTGAAAATCTAGTCCCTGTTTAAACATGAAAATTTAACACAGGTAATAAAACATTGTGAAAAAGAAGAGAAATTGATCCTAAGGAGCCATTTCTCCTCTTTTCCACAATATTTTCAATATATTTCTAATTTCAGGAGTCAAATTACATATTCACTTGTAAAATGTGGTTGTTCGATTTATTTTTTCCTCAATTCTGCAAATCTGATATGTCGAGGTATGGATATTTCAAAGTATTTCAAAGAGTCCCTTGGACTTCAGGATAATGAGAGTTGACTGTAATTTCAGAACCCTGCTGCAGAAGACAACACCATGGTCATGTCTTGCCTTTTTCCCCATTAAGGAAAAAAAACAATAACACACGATTACAACTACTCCATCTATCCTCAAACATGATAAAGCAGTCACAATATAGGAATCAAACATGGTTTTTCCTGCATTAACATTCGCCAGGTCCCGTGGGAGGTGTTGAAAACCGAGGCCAAGGGACATGGCGAATGTTAATGCATTGAAAAACCATGTTCGATTGCTATTAGTGCATAAAAACTAAAAACATTTGCTACATTTTGCGTTATTTCTTGCACTATTTTGTTTCGCCTTTTCACGGATGTCTCACGAACGTAATTTCCACTGACTATGCTCGTTCTAGGGCCGGGCAGTACACATCTCGTAACGGCAGCAAATCTGTGGCCCCGGTACAATCATATTGAAAGTTGCGTAGCCATGCATTAACAGCGTGTGAATTGCCTTGTTAATATACGGCTTTTTGCCAGTTAATGCATGGCTGTTAATAACGTGCGACACTGCTTTTTATGCAATAATAAGAGACACATTATGAGAAAAGGACATTATAGCATAGGCAGACAGTAAAGGTTCAGGCAAGCCCGCACATGCACACAGTCTTGTCAGAACCTATGCTATTTGCTCATGTAAGCAGTAAGCCAAAGGGAAACTTCAGCTAAAGAACAAGACATGTGGCCGGCCTTGCTAAGGGGCTGGGCACCCACACTGAATGATCATCACGAAAACATGCCTATATAGTTTTGACCCCCTTAAACCTAACTTTTATACAGTAAAACTGGGGTTTACAGGGGAAACATTATTTTTCTTATTATGCCAAATTGTGAGTACTCATTAGAACCGCCTTGCCAAGGCAGTTCTAATGAGTACCCACAATCTATGTTTTGAGAAGAAATATGAAACTATCAGAATTTTTTATCCAAAAATTTTCCTTTTTTTGTTGTAAAATTTTCAATATATTTGAATAGGCGTGTTTTCAAAATGGATTTGACAGAAAGTCCAAAGAGCCTTTTTCTTGTGATGCATTCATATGATTCCATTTCTGCTAGTACATACCTTTAATAATTTATCATCACCACCAGTAACAAAGTATTGTCCATCTTTTGAAATATCCATAGCATTAACAGCTTCTGTCTTAGCACCCTCTAGCTGACGGATCAAGGCAGCATTATCGCTTTCCCAGTAAGCAATCTTTCTGTCTGTCCCACTTGTGATAATCTGATTTTCATCTTTGTTGTAAATTACACACTTGAACAGGGTGTTGGCAAACACAGTTTCTCGTCGTCTTCTCTTTCTGTACAATGAAAAATAGTATTAAATAAATTATCCAATACTGTAATTGTACCAATATGCAATGTCTATTAGTGGATGGGTGTGCTCAGTATACTCAACAACCTCTTTATAACACTATTGCTCAGATCCAAAGCCAAAACCATGTTTGCTAAACAACTGTTGTATCCACACATGAATGCTCATTTTTCTACATGGAAGCAAAAAAGTGCCTTCGAGCTCAGGCCTGGCAAACTGAGCAGATTCAGATCATCCTTAGCATGCGCAAATTATCATCCATGCCTTTGCTCTCCATTCATACATTCTGGGCCCAGTTGTTCAAAACTAACAATGTTGTTAGTGAACATATCGTTAAAACTTTGATCATTAAATATGGCGTATACACTAATATTTTTGCTGAAAAAAAGTGAGTAGTTTTTGCATTTGCAAAAGCTACTCACATTTTTTTTCAGTAAAAATACCTGCGAATTAGATATTTTACTTACAACATTTTGATCACTAACAAGCTTGTTAAGCTAACGATGCTTTGACCAACTGAGCCCTGTAGTATCCAATGATTCTGCTGGTGGACAGGGAAGGTTTGATCTGACTGAGCAGATGTGCAGGCTGAGCTGGACCATCAATGCACATATATGTTTTAGCATGGAGCAGCCCATATAACCTATACACTTTTGTTTAGATACATTTTGGGGTCCATCTTTAAACCGTCTTATATCCAAAACCATGCTATAATGAATTGTGTTATTAAGAGGTTGCTGTGTACTTCCTTTGGCTGCCAAATGGTGCACTTGGTAGACACTTGTAGCTTTCAGTAACCATCTGTTGTCTTCAGTAGCATTCAGGCTGCCAATTCTACTGATACTTTATAGGCTATGTAGCTTCGGTAGGCTTATGATGGTGTCACTACCAAATGGCTTCTAGTGAATAATTTGACAGATACATATAGCTGGTGCAACTAACAGCCATTCAGCCAAATAAATTTGACTGAACAGGGGCCGTGCCATGCGAAAACATATCTTCAGGCATATGCAGACAACAAAGGCCCAGATCCACCTGCAAATTCACACAGTCTGATCAGGACCCTCACTGTCCCTTCAGAATCACTGGATACTATAGAATGTATTAATGAAGAGCAATAGCCTGAATGAGACTGCGCATTTGCAGGATGAACCTGAATCTGTGCATTTTGTGTATGCTTGAAGGCACGTTTTTGCTTGGCATGGCCCATATAATGCAGCTCTTTAAATATCTAAAACAATGTATTTCAGCAGTTATAAAATTTTCATGATGGTGATAAAAAAGATGTCTGTATCTCAGTAATTGAAAGCTACCAAACTGATTCGTAGTTCCAGGCTCATTATTGGTTTCATTTTCATAATCAGCATAAATCAAAGAAACTACCTTGGCTCTGCTGAACCCAGATATCATGTCCTGCCTTCGCAAACAGTGTAGATCCAGACCAGTTGATCTGGATCTACAGTTTGCCATTAAGTATGTGAATTTGTATCAAAACCTGTCATGCTGAATAAATTAAGATGCCACGCCAACTTTAATTGTCAGCCAGTCAGATTACTTGATCCAGGTTGTTGATAGAAATTCATATACTGAACTACAAACTGTGCAAATGAGAAGCCAACTGATCTGGAGCTAGGCTGTTTGTAAAGGCAGGGCATATCCGGGTTCAGCAGGACTAGGGTTAAGAATCAAATAACACCCCCACCCCACTCCCCATCCCCCACCCTTGAAATATAGAAATATGTGACAAGCCTTGACCTAGATCCGCACACGCATTTGCACAACCTGATCAGTCTACACATTCACTTATAGAAAATATATGGTTAATACATTATGTTAGCAAACAGAGAAGGTTGGTACTTTAAGTAGAGCTCCAGATAAGCGAGGGTATCAGGTAAATTTTTTTTTATTTGTTCATGAAAATATATGTTGTGGTACTTGTTAGAAGCGCCTTGTTAAGGCGCTTCTAACAAGTACCACAACATATATTTTCGTGGGAGAAATAAGAAAAATATCAATATGTTTTGGTGGAAAAATCTGGAGCTTGGTTTAAGAGTTAAAAGGTGGATACTTACTCCAAATCCCACATAATACAAGTTCCATCTGTGCTAGAAGAAACACACATATCATCTCTGGAGGTCAATTTGATGTCAGAGACAAGACCCTTGTGCTCCTTGAGTGTATCCACCAATATGCAGCTTGGTTCACGATCTCGAACCTGTTTGTAATTCCATATTCTCACTTGGCCCTCACCACCTCCGGTAAGAATGATGAAATCCCACTCGAAACTAGCTGTGCAGCGGTTCTTTGTGCAAGCAATTGCTGTGACGCCTTTACTATGTGCATTTCCTATTGTAATCTTGATTTTTAAATCTCCATTTTTCTCAAAGCTAAACACTCTTATTTTACCATCATCCCAGGCTTGAAAAGAACAAAATACAAGTTAAAAACAGAGTTATTATTAAATACAACTATAAGCTCTTCTCCTACTGAATTTCATACCTTTATACATGACAAGTTTTTCTCATAGAAAAAAAGTGGCAAAAAAATTCATGCTCAACTGATAATTCAACCAAATGTTTTATGGCTACTGCCATCAACTCTCGTAAACTAATGAGTCTGTTCACAACAGGTGGTATTACCAGATTTACCCGGGGGACTACTTTTCTCTTATACATTTGGTTCCCGGCACTGTAATATATAGTCTTTAAATTTTTATTTTGTAACATAGGAAACCATTTAAAATGAGTAATATGATTATTTTTTTATGAAGCTGTAGATTTTGAGCTACTTTAATGTGTTTTATATTTAAGAATTTTGGGTGGGGTTTCTAGTTAACTGTCTTATCAGTATTACCTAACTAATTGCATAACAGAGCATCATTTTATTGGCATCTGGGCAGAGTTTTATGGTCTCAGTCACAGAAACATATGGAAATGCAATACCCCACTAACTCGACTTTGATATTGTAATAGTCGGGAAGGTGAGGGTCAAATTCTCTAAGAGAAAAACATGGCATGATCGAGGAAAGGAAATAACTATGGTAAATGTCCTAAAACGTTGAACACTTTATTCCATACTTTCTTTGCCTAAGTTTTGCTTTATATGCAGTTTTTTGTAAAATATTTACTGGAAGGTCAAAGAGTGCAGACCCTGATCAGATTGCTCATGGTTCTTCAGGAGCACTGATCTAGGTCTACACTGTTTTATTATGCCATTTGGTCACAAAAATTGGTGTATGAAATTTTAGGACATTTACCATAACTTTTATAGGAAAGGAAATGACTAACTGTGAGGAAACTAATTTCTGACGGCAAATAAAGGCTGTAACTCTCATGAAGTTTTACAGCAAAAATACTGGATAACTAGAGCTGGTGTTTGTAAAACACTATGCCCCCAACTGCCTAACTTTAACACTGCTGGACTCCAACACTGCTTGCCCATGATGGTAACAACAGTACAAATATACGAGATTTCGATGTTATTTTATCAAAATGGAAATAACTCTAAACCAGAAATTGCCATAACTCCAACATTTCATTTAATTGGTTCAAAATTTAATCAGGTGATCTCCTCCTCAATCCCAATCAGTATACCAAATATTAAGGCTCTGGCTTAAATACTTTTTGAGATATCTTGCTGGCAAGGTCAAAATGCCTAGAACTCCAAAGGGCCATAACTGTCAATTTTTCATGGAATTTCTGACAAGGTCAAAATGAACAGAACCGCAAAGGGCCGTAACTTTATCAATTTTTTCACGGAATTCTCTCAAAATATAATCAGGTAATCTACACATCATTCCCACTCACTATATCAAATTTCAAGAACCCAGCTTAAATACTTTTCGAGACATCTTGCTCACAAGATTTAATTCTGATTTTTTTCAAAGGGGCATAACTCTAAGGAAACAGGCCGGACAAGAAAAAAAACAAAAAAACAATACGGGTCAGCTATTTTTTCACTGGACACCCAAATATAAAATTTCAAAACCCTAGCATGAAGGGTTCTTAAGATATGGCAGGCACAAAAAAGCTTGATGAATGGACAAACGAAAGCAAAATAATATGCCCCATCAATTTCATTCGAAACTGGGGGCATAATCAGGTCATCTACTCATCGCTACCAATCTATTCATCATGTTTCAAGGCTCCAGCTTCAATAGTTTTTGAGATAGTTTGCTGACAAGGAAAACATGCCCAAATTTACAAAGGGCCATTACTTACAAAATATTTTTTCAGAATTTACACAATAGTTAATCAGGTCATCTACTCATCATTACCAATCAATTCACCAAGTTTCAAATCTCTAGCTCTATCAGTTTTTGAGATATTTTGCTGACAAGATAAAAATGCCCAAAATTACAAAGGGCCATAACTCAATAAGTATTTTTCAAAATTTGTTCAAAAGTTAATCAGGTTGTTTACTCATCATTACAAATCCATTCACCAAATTTCATGGCTCTAGCTCTAACAGTTTTTGAGATATTTTGCTGACAAGGTAAAAGTGCCCAAAATTAAGAAAGGGCCATAACTCAAGAAGAATTTTTCAAAATTTCTTCAAAAGTTAATCAGGTTGTCTACTCATCACTACTAGTCTATTCATCAAGTTTCAAAGCTCTGTCTCCAACAACGGTTTTTGAGATATTTTGTTGACAAGGTAAAAATGCCCAAAATTACAAAGGGCCATAACTCATGAAGTATTTTTCAGAATTTCTTCAAAAGTTATTAATCAGGTCATCTACTCATCACTATATTTCCATATACTAAGTTTCAAGGCTCTAGCTCTAACAGTTTTTGGAATATTTTGCTGACAAGATAAAAATGCCCAAAATTACCAAGGGCCATAGCTCAAGAAGTATATTTCAAAATTTCTTCAAAAGTCAATCAGGTTGTCTACTCATTACTATCAGTTTATTCATCAAGTTTCAAGGCTGTAGCTCCAACAGTTTTTGAGATATTTTGCTGATAAGGTAAAAATGCCCCAAATTACAAAGGGCCATAACTCATGAATTATTTTTCAGAATTTCTTCAAAAGTTAATCAGGTTGTCTACTCATCACTACCAGTCTATTCATCAAGTTTCAAGGCTCTAGCTCCAATGGTTTTTGAGATATTTTGCTGAACAGGTAAAAATGCTCAAAAATTACAAAGGGCCATAACTCATAAAGTATTTTTCAGAATTTCTTCAGAAGTTAATCAAGCCCTCTACTCATCACTACAAATCCATTTACTAAGTTTCAAGGCTCTAGCTCTTACAATTTTTGAGATATTTTGCTGACAAGGTTAAAAATGCCCAAAATTACAAAGGGCCATAACTCAAGAAGTAGTTTTCAAAATTTCTTCAAAAGTTAATCAGGTTGTCTCCTCATCACTATCAGTCTATTCATTAAGTTTCAAGGCTCTAGCTTCAATAGTTTTTGAGATATTTTGCTGACAAGATTGCATCCATATTATTTCAAAGGGCCATAACCCAAAGGGGCATAATCCTGTCAAGAAAAAAAATACATGTCAGCAATTTTTTCATGAGGAATCCATATAAGAAATTTCAAAACAGTAGCATTCACAGTTCTAAAATTATGCTATGCATCACAAAAGCGTGAGGAACGGACAGACAGACGGACGGACGGACAGAAGGATGGACGGAGGAACAACCCAGAAGCAATATGCCCCCTCCAGCTTCTGTGAAGTTGGGGGCATAAAAAACCAGATCATCAGTGCAGTTAATCTGTAGAAAGTTGATACAAAATGCCCAGTAACAAACCTGGGGCCAGTTGTTCAAAGCATCGTTAGCTTAACGTGCTCGTTAAGGGTCATTTCGTTAACTGTTTTAGCAGATTCAATATACAATATTCTGATATTTTTTGCTGAAAAAAATGTGAGTAGCTTTAGCACTGCAAAAGCTACTCACATTTTTTCAGCAAAAAATTTCAGCATATTTGCGTATCACTCGATGTAAATTTAAACGAATCGTTAACTAACGACGTCGTTAGCTTTGAACAACTGGGCCCAGATCATCAGTGCAGTTAACCTGTAGAAATCTGACATAAAATGCTCTGCATGCTGGGTAAAAAAATTCAACTGAAGACATTTTGAAATATTTTCCCTATTTTCCCCAGAAACCAGGTTTTAACATTTCATGCAAATTATCTCTTTAGGAGGAGACAATTCGCATGAAGGGTCAAAGACTATTTTCTGGTAAAACATTTGAAAGCATCATTGATTTGTCCTCTGCTGAATCAGGCCAGATGAAAGCAAAGGTTAAGAAGCAAGTTGCGTTTCTGAATTTACATTAACTTTTCTTACCTGTGGGAAGGAAAGTGCCATCGTCGGAAATTGCAACAGCATTGCACGTCATGCTCCCAATAACGTGTCTTCTCACTTCCTTCATGTTCACCATGTCCCAGATTCTGATCTGCTCTTTTTGACATGTTATAATTAGGTCTGAGCACCCACTGAAATACAAAATATCAGACACAACTGCATTAACTTCCCATAAAAATTGAAACATACATGTGTCCAGAATAATAAATCAGGGCCCAGTTGTTCAAAGCGTCGTTAGCTTAACGAGCTTGTTAAGGGTCATTTCGTTAACCGTTTTAGCGGATTCAATATACAATATTCTGATATTTTTTGCTGAAAAAATGTGAGTAGCTTTTGCACTGCAAAAGCTACTCACATTTTTTCAGCAAAACATTTCAGCATATTTGTGTATCACTGGATGTAAATTTTAATGAATCGTTAACTAACGACATCGTTAGATTTGAACAACTGGGCCCTGGTAGTTATGTTTAAGTGAGCCATGAGAAAAGGAGTCTTTGGGCACATGCGAACAGTGAAATCCGGGATCAGATTTTGCAACCACACAGTCTAACCTGGGTCTTCACGGACTGCATACTGGATCTTAAGATACTGAAGAATATTTCTACATTTGGCAAGTCCTATAGCATAGCAACAGATAAGGTGCTTTTTTTTCATCCGAAAAATACTGATAGCTTTCTTATTTCTTCACAAAAACATATGTTGTGGGTACTCATTAGAAGCGCCTTGATGAGGCACTTCTAATGAGTACCCACACATATGTTTTTGTAGAGAAATAAGAAAAATATTATGTGGATACCCTCTCTTATCTGTAGCTATGCTATAGTCAGATAGTGCGACTTCACTGGCTGACAAAGATCTTTACTATTTACATGTTCCCTGAAAACCTCTTTTATGGCATGGCTCATGTTTATAAATCAGCCGGGCACAGGATTTCCTACAAGTCTGCATTTGTGCCCAGCGAAGTCTCAGATCAGCCTGCATATCAATGTAGTCTGGTCAGAGTCTTTGCAGAGCACTCTCTGGGTAGAGAAAGATTCAATTCATTGTCAAGTGGACAATGAAGACGATAATCAGCTTGGGCACACATGTAATCTTGTAGGAAACGCTGTGCCCCTGCTTAAATGTGAAAGGAAATACTTCAAAGAGTAAGTTAAAAAGGAAATACTTCAAAGAGTAAGTTAAAAGTTGTTGTCTTTCTTTCAAAGGCAGACCACTCTAAGAGAAAAAGAATTTGACTTGGTATATTGTATTAATCTTAAGCATCTGGACAAAATGTCTGAGAAAGTGCCTTAGAATGTGGCATCTGATCAAGATCTACATTGTTTGC
Source organism: Anodontia alba (assembly GCA_964016985.1). Classification (NCBI taxonomy): domain Eukaryota; kingdom Metazoa; phylum Mollusca; class Bivalvia; order Lucinida; family Lucinidae; genus Anodontia; species Anodontia alba. Next base: position 55,475,817 of record OZ024822.1, read on the forward strand.
CATCAATCAGCAGTAAAATGGATTTATTCAAATTTTAGGACAAGTATGGTGAGAACTTAAGACGTCTGGGCCCAGCTGTTCAAAGCATTGTTAGCTTAACAAGCTCGTTAGTGGTCAAAATATTAATTGTTCTAGTAAGTACAATATCTAATTCACAGGTATTTTTGCTGAAAAAATGTGAATAGCTTTTGCAAATGTAAAAGCTACTCATATTTTTTTCAGCAAAAATATTAGGATATATGCCATATTTAATGATCAAAATTTTAACGATACATTAACTAAAAACATCATTAATTTTGAACAAATGGGCCCTGAATATTTAGGGTAGATATGGTAGTCCCATTATATCGGAGGATTATTGTACTTACGGAGTGAAAATGATATCATTGACTGTAGATGAGTGGCAGGTTTTAATCAATTTACAATCCTTGAACTTGTCCTCATACAAGAATGAGTACATACGACCATTTTTTGTTCCTACATAGAACTGAAATAAATCAAAGAGCATTACAGCAAAAGAACAATACACACATCAACAAACAGCATGTCTGTATTACCTTTGTTAACCTAAGTATTTGGCAAGACATGCCAGAGCAAACAGTCTCTCACTTAACCAAACTACTTTGATTAGGGTCTATATTCATAGTTCTAGATATGGCATTCTTTTCACCCAAAAAGTACTGATATGACTCGCCTGCATTTTCAAGTGCCTCTCAAAACTCCTGATCATTTTATTTTTATTTTTAAAAGAAAAAAAAAACTGGTCCTTATTTCACAAATTTTAATGCATCTAACTTAGAGTAGAAGTGTAAAGCCAGTTCAAACTGGCCCCTTTTAGAAACTGCAGGACTTGTTTTGGAGGAGTATTTGTTGATGTCCTTGGGAATATTTTTCTCACTTCTCCCTGAAAAACATATGTTGTGGGTACTCATTAGAAGTGCCTCAGCATATGTTTATAAGGAGAACTAGAGAAAATTATCATAGAATTATCACAAATACTCCTCCTTAAAAAATCTTCTGAACACATCCTCAGGCAGCAAATGGACTTGTTCAAATTTTAAGATTAATATGAAAAACGTTTGATTATTTAGAGTTATTACTTTTATTATTCTTTCAGTAAGTATATTTGGCAATTGGAGTAATTCTAAATCTCAGTGAAGGTCATATTATAATTCATTTTCACCTGACTCACCTGATGACCAGCACCACGGAGTGCAATGGAGGTAATGGCTGCTTCAGAGCTACTGTTTACACTTGTATCTTCCCAGCATCTACAAAAACAAGAAGTAAATAAACAAACTGCCTTTAGTTGGATATTCTTCCAAGGGACATTACTCTGACCTGAAAGCATTTGCCTTTCTTAGAAAAGGGACTCATACAACAGGGAAACAAATTCTTTTCTGCCATAGTAGTCACCCTTTGAGAAAGAGGGCAATAAAGTCCAATCTTGTTTTGAAGTGTATTCATCACCTAAAGGGGACTTGATATACAGTTGATGCACAGAAAATATTGTGGAAAAGAGTAGAAATTGCTACTTAGGAGCAATTTCTCCTCTTTTCCACAGTATTTTCTAACCTGTTATTAGATTTCGATGTTAAAACAGGGACCAGATTTGTACTTCGAGATAAGTGCTTATTCAAGATAAGCGAAGTCGAGATAATGAAAGTTGACTGTACTCAGTGGATACATGAGAAACAATTTTTGTGACTTCCTGTTTGCTTTCCTGCACACAAACACCCTTCTGAAAAGGGGTCTACTCTTAAGGGAAAGAATTTCCACCCAAGGGGAACTTACCAAAAATAACAATGGCATGGACTGACAAAAAATCAAACTGTAAAACCTTGATGGCCTTATATGAGCTGTCAATCAAACAGTCTGAAACCTTCCATCAAGATTCTTCTTGATGCAAGGATTTTCCTAGCCTAATATATGGGTCAGAAATTGGCCCCAATTTTTTCCCCCAATTTATGAACAAAAATTCCAAAAATCTATAGAAAATTCCTAATTTTTCCTTTGTCAACAATTGGAGCAAACTCAGAATCATCATTATTTATCAGTTTAGTAATTCCTAAGTAATTTTCCCAAGTTCAAATCAATGACAACATTGAAAAACACAGACTGAATTTTAAAAACACAGACTGAATTATGTTTTTAACTTCTTTGAAACAAATATGTTTAATGTCTTCCAACCCAGTTTTCCCTATTTTGTAGATCCACATTCTACATTTCCCAAATCCAATGGCCCCTGGCCCCTAGTTCAAAGGAGTAGGATAATCCCTGACTGTGGTTAAAGAAATTGACCAGTTACCTACCAGAATTTAACAAACATAAGGGAAAGTGAACCATTTTGTAAAAGATTAGCTACAACATAGGAAAATGTGCCTTCAGACATATGTGTCCAGCAAAGATTCAGATCAGCCTGCATATAAGGCTGGCTAATCGGAGCTGAAAAGGTAATCGAATACCAGTCCTGCCATTGTGATCAATAATCGATTAGTAATCACTGAAGATTTGGTTATAATTCTACCTGTCTGAGCATGACTCTTACCATATGTTATACTTTATTGCATATATTCAGTCAGCCAGGTCTGAGCAAACAGTGTAGACCCTGATGAGACGCCACAAACGCGGCGTCTCATCAGTGTTTGCCACCCATCTAGTTATTTTCAGATACAACAATGGGTAGTAAATTGTACTTGTTCAAATTTCAGATTATGTATGATAAGGAGTTTAGGTATCTGAATACTAAGGGTAAATACGGTAAAGTAACAAACACAGAAATCAAATGATCGATTATTAGCAAATCTGTAATGATAATCATTTTTGTCGAATTTATCGATCAATTAATCGATTATCCGATTAATCGTGCCAGCCTTACCCTGCATATCCACGAGTCTCTTACAGTAAATGTCCTAAAATTTCAAACACTCCATTCCATACCATTTTGGCCTAAATTTTGCTTTTCATGCACCTGTTGCTTAAAATACTTAGTGGAATGGCAAACATTGTAGACCCTGATCAGACTGCTCCTGCAGGAGCAGTCTGATCTGGGTCTGCACTGTTTGCATATGTCATTTTGTCAGACACATTAGTGTTTGAAATTTTAGAACATTTACAGTATATTGTGTTTTCCCCATTACCTGGGCATGCCCCAAGTACGGATAAAACTAAAAGTTTAATCTTTACAATTCTCTGGGCTAATTCAGCAGACTACATTATGAAATATTTTTCTTATTTTTCTCAGAAAATAGACTTCAATACTTTATGCTGAAAATTTTACTTACAAGCATGCTAAGCACTAATTAATAACCCTATCATTTTGTCCCATCATAAAAGCAACAATCACTCATACCCTAGTACTACAGGTTTTGGCTGTTTGTTGTTAGGTTTCTGTCCATCAGCAGGTAATGGGAATTGTAATTCATACACCTTTCCGCAACCAGTCCCAACTAGGAAACAGTCTTTTCGTACATGTGTTAGTGCAGTAACTCCCATGTCAAAGTTGTTCTTCAATGGGGCCTTGAACTGGAAGTTCCGCGATTTCATGTTTACAGCCAGTATATCTCCTGTTGAGGTACCACAATAGAAGAACTTCTTGTCGCCGGCATCATCCATCTGGAAAAAAACGCAATAAAGTGCTGAATTTGAAACAACAAAAGAGTCATCAACCTGTTGCATATGCATGGTATGTGTATAATTAGTTGCCTTGAAACAATGTTTCAGTGCAATCATGCCTAATACTAAGTTTGGCAGGGCTCATACATTTTCAAGGAAATAAGAATAATATCAAAATTTAACTTCTTGCTTTTTGTCTTAAATCTCATAAAACATCTGCCTGTACTTCATCATAGTTTAGATTATACTTTCTGATCATTTGGGAGCACCGAGTTTGTTTTGTGTAATTTAAAAAACAGAGATATGCATGTAGTATTTGGCTAGAGTGTGTTGAGTCTAATTATGTTTTGTGTAATTTAAAAAACAGAGCTATGCATGTAGTATTTGGCTAGTGTGTTGAATCTAATTATGTGTCCATTGCTTTCAAAGGATCTCTATCTTATAGGACACATTCGCAATGCATGAATTAACACACACACACACACACACACACACACACACACACACACACACACACACACACACACACACACACACACACACATTCATGCACACATACACACAGACAACTTACCACTATGCATTCGACTCTTCTTTTGATCTGTCCCATGTTTACTTCAGCTGGTCTTATTTTTCTGTTTGGAACATCTAACTCCCACACTCTCAATGTTGACCTGCAGGTACATACAACTGATATACAAAAATCTTATGAGGCCCTATGTATTTTTCGCCCTTTTTTGTGTGCATTTTTAACTCTGAAAGCATCAGTCACTGCAGCAGCAAATGAAAGTCTAATTTTTTTTAATTTTTCTTTTCTGGGAAATAAGCCATGGCATTTCATGTAAATTGTCTGCTCTTAGCAAACAATTCACAAGAAATGTCAACTTTATTTTCTCGAATTATATCTATATATTTTAGAATGTTATTTGCTACACTTTGAATGAACCTATGCTGACATGAACTGGCATCTGTACACTACAAGTGCATCTGAACATAAAGAACCTGTCCTTTGTACAGAATGGACCTGCAGAACACAGCATCTGGTCGAAATCCACACTGTCACCCATACATCTAGTGTTTTTGACACATCAACAGGTAGTAACAGGGATCAATAGGTAGTAACATGGCCATGTTCAAATTTTAGGACATGGTATGGTTTTAGGATGTTTTTAGGGTAAATATGATACCTTGATGTCCTTCTAAACCAGTGCTATGTAACTTTGGCTCTATAAAAGTTCAAGAAGTACTTTCTAACTGAATAAATTCATGTTTGAAAAAAAAAAAAAAAAAAAAAAATGCATCACACAGGATATCCATTTGATACCCACACTTAAGTCCACCGATTGAAAGGTTGCTTTCGAAGAGCTTGTGAGTCCATCATCCATCTCTGTCTGTGGTCAGTTAGCAAAATATGGCCATTTTGGGAATACTTTATAATTTTTGGCATACCGATAGATATCGACAAAATCTAGCCAATATCCTTGCCAAATACCACTTTTCTTTGACCAAGGCAATGTAAGAAACATGTAAAAATATGGAAATTGCTGTAGGTCTTCAACCATATGGGACATTTTTATAAAGCTTTGTATACACATTAATATTGACAAAATCCAGAAAAAGAAATTGCTTAATGCCACTTTTCCTTGACCGAGGCATTGCCAAGGCCAACATGTGACAGCCAAAATACCCATAACTCTTAAAATCTTAGGAATACTCTGATAATTTTTTGCATACAAATTGATACTAACAAGATATAGCCAATGGGTTTGCCAAATGCCAATTTTCACTGACTGAGGCAACACAGAGGTCAAAGTAAAGAAATAGCATTCTGATAAACTGTTATATACAAGTTAATATTGACAAGATGTAGCCAAAAAATCACCAAAAGGGCAAGGCTAGGTGAAGGCACAGACAAGAATGAGGCACCTTAGCAACAGCTGATAAAAGATAAAAATTGTACATATTTCTGTGTCTCTATTCAAGACAGTTGAAGCTATTTGTCTTATATGTCTTCAAATGTACGTATTGACAGTTGAAGAAATCAACTTGCTGAGGCAATTCCAGTAAGTTTTTATAGAGAAATAGTAAGTTTTTATAGAGAAATAAGGAAAAAACAACAACAACAACAACAACAAAAAAAACAAAACAACAACAAACAAACAAAAAACAAACAAAAATCAAAACAATGATTTTGGCCTAAAAATGAGTCTTGGCCGGAAGACTTGTTTAGGAGGAGTATTTGGTGATAATTCTGGGATACTTTATTTATTCCTTCATACAAACATATGTTGTAGGTACTCATTAGAAGCACCTCACTGAGAAATTGAGAAAATAATCCCAGAATTTTCATCAAATTCATGTATTCCTCTTTATCAAGTCCTCTGCTTGGCTGGAGCTAAAAATATCAATACTTACTGTACTCTCCTACAGTGACAAAAGTGTCGTCATCTTTCTTGGAGAAGCAGATAATTCTCTTATTTCTCCATGCAAACATATGTTATTAGAAGTAACTCACTGAGGTGCTTCCAATGAGTACCCACAACATATATTTTTATGGAGAAATTGAGAAAATTATCCAAGAACTATCATCAAATACTGTTGCTTAACATCTGTTTGGCAAGAGCTAAAAATATTGATACTTACTCTCCTCCTGTGACAAAGGTGTTGTCATCTTTCTTGGAGAAACAGATACACAGTGTATCTCCTGCACTCTTCACCTGGGCTTGATCACCACAGATAGCTTTACCATCAGCCATATTCCAAATAACAACACTGTGTAAGACAACAATAAATGCTTAGCATACTGGGTAAAAATTTTCAACAGATAACATTTTGAAATATTTTCTTTCTTTTTTTTCGCCGGACAAAGCGTCTTATATTTCATGAAAATTGTCTCTGAAGGAGACATGAAATGCATGTTTGTGTGAAATGCCAAACCTTTTTTTCTCGGATAAAATAAGAAAAACATCAATGTGTCATCCACCAAATTTGTTCAGAGAGTGACTTACAGATAAAAATGAGCCATGTAATGAGAAAAGGGTCTTTATCATGTGTGTAAATTATGATGAATGCCCAGATCAGCCTGCACATCTGCAAAGCCTGATCAGGGTTTTCGCTGTCAGTCAATGTAATCCACAGTGCTGAGGTCATCTTTAATTTTGACTATATGACCTTTCATTAATTAACTTTCATTTGCATAGATATATTGAATTTAAGAAATTTAAGTTTTAAATTTTAAAAAATACAAAAAAACCCCCAAAAAACACCAGGTAAAATATAATTGTAGAGAGTTACAACCTGGGCTTTTTAAGGTTAAAATCCCTTTAATGGCTTCAGCTAGAGAAGAAGATATCATTTAAAAAACTGGAGATTGACAGCTGCAGTTGTGATTAGCACTTTAAAGGTTCAGGAAAGAACCCCAATGGTCACCTAACTTTTTTCTGCATCATAGTAAAGACTAATCTAATCCTTACCTCCTTACTATACTTGTCCTAATATTAACCCTTGTCCTGCTGAACCCGGATATACTCTGCTTTTACAGTGTAGATTCAGATCAGTTGGCTTCTCAAGAAGCCAACTGATCTGGATCTGCACTGTTTGTCATTAAGTATGTGAATTTGTATCAACAACATAAATCAAATAATCTGATTGGCTGAAAATTAGAAGTAGGCATGACATCTTAATTTATTCAGCATGACAAGGGTTAAAAGCAGTGCATTTTACTATCTATTGATGAACTGGGTGAACTGTGTAAACCCAGATTAGACATTCCATTCTGGGAATACACTGTTTATTCAGGCCTATATGTTCCAATAATTAATCCTTTCACCCTGACAGACCAGAACAAATACCTGTGCAAACAGTGTAGATCCAGATGAAATAACTTGCAATGAGCCATCTCAACAGGATCTACACTGTATGCCATTTCGTTTTTGATTTTAGCCTGAACCCCTATTTGCATCAGTGGTCATGTCCAAATTCAAGACTGGAAGAGTCCACTTCAGAAACTCGGGGATGAAAGGGTTAAGGTACATGTAAATAGGGACATAAACAGACTTACCTGCCATCATCACAGCCTCCAAGAGAAGCAAGGTAGAAGTTGTTGGGAGAGAAAGCCAGAGCCTGTATATTCACTTTATGAATAGGGTCGAGTTTGTATAGCTGCTGTCTTGAACGATAATCCCAAATAATAATGTCAGCCTAAAAAAATAAAAGGGACAATAGACCTAATATATTTTCTGCCATTTTTACAAAAGAGACAAAGTTTGTGGCTTCCTACTTTTATTAACACTCAACCCCTTCTGAAAAAAGTTCTACTCTAAAAGGAAAGAATTTGTTCCCAAAGGGAGCAAAATTCTTTCCTTTTAGAGTAGTCCCTTTTTCAGAAGGGGACAATATCAATTTAGTCACCTCCCTTGAAAGTGTATCTATTTCCCACACAAATAATGTGTTCTCATAGTTCCAGATAAGAAGACTAAACATATTAATATTAATTTTTCATAATTCTCCACAAAATAGTTTGTACCAGTGTTCATTAGAATTTAAATGCCATGACTATCTGTCATATCAATCACCAGTTGAAGGCCCGCCCATCCCAATCACCACTGATATTGTTAAGAAGGCTATCTCGCAGATGAAGGCTGGCAAAGCACCGGGCCCATCAGGCATAGTGGTGGAGATGATAAGAGCCGCCGGTGACATGGGCGCCTCCATGATCCGTGACCTCGCAGTTGCAATCATCCGTGATGGCAAGGTACCCTCTGACTGGGAGCAGAGTTTCATTGTCTGCCTCTACAAGGGAAAAGGGGATGCATTGGAAAGGGGTAACTACCGCGGTCTCAAGCTGACAGAGCAGGTTATGAAAATCCTGGAGAGGATTGTGGACGGCCTCATCAGACAGTTGGTGTCAATCGACGATTCCCAGTTTGGCTTTGTCCCAGGCAGAGGCACTACAGATGCAATCTTTGTTGTCAGGCAGCTGCAAGAGAAGTATCTAGCTTCCAATAAGAGACTCTACAAGGCTTTCGTAGACCTGGAGAAGGTGTTTGATCGAGTACCTCGGAAGGTCATCTGGCGGGCGTTGAGAAAACTTGGTGTGAGGAGTGGATTGTGCGACTGGTGCAGGGGATGTATGCAAATGCACGGAGCCGTGTCCATGTTGGTGAGGGGTACAGTGAAGAATTTGACGTGAAGGTTGGTGTTTACCAAGGATCAGTACTCAGCCCACTGCTCTTCATCATTGTGCTTGAAGCCTTATCACGAGAGTTCTGCTCTGGGGTCCCCTGGGAGGATCTCTATGCCGATGACCTTGTTATCATTGCTGAATCACTTCAGGAACATGTCAGGAGGCTCTTGACTTGGAAAGAAGCAATGGAGAAGAAAGGACTGAGAGTAAATGCAGGAAAGACAAAGATCATGATCTGTAGTACGGGACTGGACCTCCTGCAGAGTTCAGGCAAGTTTCCATGCGCTGTCTGTCGCACTGGAGTGGGCAGCAACAGCATCTTCTGCAATGGCTGCAAGCACTGGGTGCACAAGAAATGAAGTGGGCTCAATCGACTGAAAAAGGACCCTGACTATAGATGTACACGGTGCCAGGGAACTGCACGCCCCTTGGATGGCAGACCACAGAAGGAAGTCCAGGTCAGATTTGACAAGCTTGTGGTGGTAGCTTCCTTTTGCTACCTAGGAGACATGCTCTCAGCAGCAGGTGGCTGTGAACTTTCAACCATAACACGTGTGAAAACTGCCTGGAAGAAGTTCAAGGATCTGCTACCAGTCCTCTCTTCACGCCACCTCTCTTTCAAAACAAGTGGCCGTGTGTACAGCTCTTGTGTGCAGAGCGCAATGCTCCATGCCAGCGAGACTTGGCCATTGACAAAGCCTAACCTCCAGCGTCTGCAGCGAAAAGACAGGACAATGATCAGACAGATCTGCAATGTCATGCTGCAAGATATTGTCACCACCAGGTCCATTGAGCTACGTGTGCGGCTTGGCATTGAGGATCTGGACCTCATTCTGAAGGAGAGAAGACTTTGATGGTTTGGACATGTGGAACGCTCCAGTGGTGCAATCAAGACAGCCTTTGACATACAGTTGATGGAAAGCGTGGGCCTGGGAGGCCCAAAATGACATGGAAGCAGCTGACAGAGAGGGATTGCAGAGAGTGGAAGCTCTCGGCTATCAACCCTCATGATAGACGTACCTGGAGATCTGGTGTGAGATCTGCCATGCATGCAGCAAGCCAGCTATCTGGAAGGGGGCCCACTGATGTGGATGTTGCCCCTGTACCTGTAGGTTAATCAAAACTCCGATTATGATGATGATATATGATATGGTGAAGCCCTCTAATAATTGCTCACAACCTGCATATACACACTTTTATGCACGTACCCACGTACAGAAAACCGAAAAAACTATATGCCCCCGGCA